>CM051710.1:14249148-14446648 GCA_028022725.1 Lycodopsis pacificus | reverse complement strand
TGAGCCCAGAATAGAGAAAACTGTGACCCACAGTGCTGTGAATTACGTGTGGGAAGGCTAAGTTTAGACACGAGCTCTGTGTGTGTGTGTGTGCGTGTGTTAGCTGTGTCTGTGTGTGTGTGTGTGTGTGTGTGTGTGTGTGTGTGTTAGCTGTGTCTGTGTGTGTGTGTGTGTGTGTGTTGTGTGTGAGTTCAAAAAGTACAATTATTGAGAGATTTGGTGGCTGTTTAAAAATACATTTTCTTCATGAGTTTTTAAAGTTTAGGAAACAAAAGTACAAAAGTGTAAATGTGCTAGCTTGGTTCCCAAACTATAATCACTGCCACATCTCAAATGTGAGCAAGGAATCTGGTGTGTACTGATCCAATCAGAGCCTTTGTTGGGACTAAAGCTAACAACTTTATCAAAATGAGTCAGAGTCAGACGGATACGTCCGATACGCTGGCATTCACATTATTTATAACCTTATTATTAGCTTAGCTTGGTAACCTTCGTCACTGCTTTATGCTAACAGCTGAGTGGACGTTCCCATTTAAAAAACACGTAAAACAACCAGGCGGCAACCTCCGGTTTTGAAAAGTGAAGCCAATACTGTAGTGCCTTAAACCTGCATTCTTTCTAATGGCCACCAGGGGGCGACTCCTCTGGTTTAAAAAAAGAAGCCTGATTGTATAGAAGTCTATGAGAAAATGACTGAGTGTGTCTGCAGGCTATAATTGGTAGAGGACCAGGATGAGGCAGCAGGGCTGCCAGGTTTTTTTTCTGGTTTTGACGGAGAACAACACTTACTGTTCCAATAACAACACTTTTGCAGGAAATCCTGCCTTCAGTACACAAACACGAGCACATGTTCTCACATGTTCGCACATGTTCTCACACTTACATTTTACTCCGTCTGTATTTACTGGTATATTTAATAGTCTTCTTTACTGTCAATCCTGTGCAATATCCAATACGTTTAAGTATTATCTTACATTTTACTCTGCCTCCGCCTGTATATACTGGTATATTTAATAGTCTTCTTACTGTCAATCCCGTGCAATATCCAATACGTTTAAGTATTATCTTACATTTCACATTTTTACTCCGTCTGTACATACTGGTATATTTTGTATTCTTCTTTACTGTCATTTTTTACTGCTGTTTACTGTTTAGTCTATTTACACTACTTGATTTTTTTTATCTTCATTTATTACTTGTGAGCGATGCTGCTGTAATCCTGTAATTTCCCCACTGAGGGACTAATAAAGGATTATCTTATCTTATCTTATTTAATCACATATTCACAGGCTGCATGACATACGCCTGCAGACAAAAGGCCACAAACATGATGTAAATGAAAAAAGGACAATTATGACATCTCTGTGATAAGGCAATATCAGCTCAAGCCATCCCATCTTTCCATAGGATGCACATATGCTTTTAAAGATAATATTTTGGGTTACAACAAGTACAGCAAAATACTATTCCATTCTCAATTTCAGTTGAAAACGTTTTATCTCGCTCACACACATTCTCTCTCCTCCCACAGCTTCCTTGCTTTTTTAATATAATCTGTAATTTCTATAAATGGACATGGGATCTGTATTCTGGAGAGGAAGGGACTCTCTCTCTCTCTCTCTCTCTCTCTCTCTCTCTCTCTCTCTCTCTCTCTCTCTCTCTCTCTCTCTCTCTCTCTCTCTGCTCAAAAGTTGTTGCAACCCAGAAACACTTGGCATTTCATTACTTTCCCATTAAACCGTATATACTGCCAACTACAAGAACAAATAATGCCTATTGATGGTCATCTCCGGACCACCCTTACATCACAAGTCATTTTCTGCAAGTCCAAGTCAAGTGTCATCTGATTGTGATGAACGTTCCATCATCTGCTGCATGCAGCACTATACTGTATCTAAGCAATTCAAAGCATGTACTGAATCACCACTTCTTTATCTAGTAGCATAAGGTATCAGCATTGATTAGCTGTTCAGTACATTATCACTTTAAACAGGTTATTGCAAAGCATATCAAACAAATAGATGCTCACAAGTCAATTTTGCAAGACCAAGTCTTTCAGGGGCAAATCCAAGTCAACTCTCGGGTTTCTGAAGGGCAAGTCCAAGTCAAGCCTCAAGTCTTTAAGAGGGAAGTCCAAGTCAAGCCTCAAGTCTTTAAGAGGGAAGTCCAAGTCAAGCCTCAAGTCTTTGAGCTGGTGTCTAAGTCAAGTCTCAAGTCTTTTAGAGGGAAGTCCAAGTCAAGCCTCAAGTCTTTTAGAGGGAAGTCCAAGTCAAGCCTCAAGTCTTTAAGAGGGAAGTCCAAGTCAAGCCTCAAGTCTTTAAGAGGGAAGTCCAAGTCAAGTCTCAAGTCTTTAAGAGGGAAGTCCAAGTCAAGCCTCAAGTCTTTAAGAGGGAAGTCCAAGTCAAGCCTCAAGTCTTTAAGAGGGAAGTCCAAGTCAAGCCTCAAGTCTTTAAGAGTGAAGTCCAAGTCAAACCTCAAGTCTTTAAGAGGGAAGTCCAAGTCAAGCCTCAAGTCTTTAAGAGGGAAGTCCAAGTCAAGCCTCAAGTCTTTGAGCTGGTGTCTAAGTCAAGTCTCAAGTCTTTTAGAGGGAAGTCCAAGTCAAGCCTCAAGTCTTTTAGAGGGAAGTCCAAGTCAAGCCTCAAGTCTTTAAGAGGGAAGTCCAAGTCAAGCCTCAAGTCTTTAAGAGGGAAGTCCAAGTCAAGTCTCAAGTCTTTAAGAGGGAAGTCCAAGTCAAGCCTCAAGTCTTTAAGAGGGAAGTCCAAGTCAAGCCTCAAGTCTTTAAGAGGGAAGTCCAAGTCAAGCCTCAAGTCTTTAAGAGGGAAGTCCAAGTCAAGTCTCAAGTCTTTAAGAAGGAAGTCCAAGTCAAGCCTCAAGTCTTTAAGAGGGAAGTCCAAGTCAAGCGTCAAGTCTTTAAGAGGGAAGTCCAAGTCAAGTCTCAAGTCTTTAAGAGGGAAGTCCAAGTCAAGTCTCAAGTCTTTAAGAGGGAAGTCCAAGTCAAGCCTCAAGTCTTTAAGAGGGAAGTCCAAGTCAAGCCTCAAGACTTTAAGGACAAGTTCAAGTCAAGTCTTTGAGCTAGAGTCCAAGTCAAGTCCAAGTCCATTCAGCTGATAATACTTCTGCACTTTTACATAAGTAACATTTTTAATTCAGGAGTTGTACTCGTGTAGTATATTCAGACTGTGGTATTTCTACTTTTAGGTAAAAGGGCATGAGTACTTCTCCCACCACTGCCTGTGTGTGATGGCACCAGGAAACAGTGTCAGGACAAAGGCAGGAAGTCAACAGCAGAGCTCACCTCATCAAGACGCCACTGACACTGACTCGTGGAAAGTACAAACAACAAACTGATGGAAAACAACGGACAGGTAGCCAAGTCACCTTCACGCGTGCCATTTGGCATTCCGCCGGGAGTTAAACCAGATTCTTATTGTTCTGTTAAATACTCTTTAGTTCCAACACAATGGATCCTCCTGAATGCTGAATGCTCAGGGACAGATGCATTTTAAAGAGTAGACGAGGCTGTGACGAGCTTCAGTCTGACGTTCGCAGCTCGTCTCCTATAGCAAGCTTGAACTGGCAGATTCCTCAAGCTTAGATTCTGTTCCTGCAATTTTCCTTTTCCTTCAAGGACCTGAAGCTAGGCTTGAGAACAGGCTTGACTAAGCCTTGTCTTAAAGTTGAGACTTCAGCCTTGCCCCCAAAAGCCACTCCAGGTACATTTGTATTGAAGGTGTCAACTGGAGAGCAGTATTTTCTGCACACTAAGATTCCACTATTATTCTGAATATGACAATATTTTGTGCTTCAGTCAAGGAGTTTACGATGCAATCTACCGTCTTACTACCGATCCCCTGGACTTCCCATGATCCTCTTACCTCTGAATGTGACACCAGCCAGAGGGTCAGAGTGTCTCAGGTTGTTGGCTCGCTGCAGAACGCAACGTAACATGGCTGACACCTGGGCAGAGTCTCGAAAACCCGCGAGGCTCAAAGAACTCTGCAAAGATTTGCTTCTGTCTGACGGGTGGTTCAGTTCAGCAGGTGAGAGGGATCCAGGGCCGGATGTCCCGGGTGCTTACATGTCCCCGGGAGCTTCAATAAAGATAATGACAACCCGGGATCCAGGGTCTAAACTAACAAACCAAAGACCGAGTGGTGGAGAAGAAAAGAGAAAACAGATATCCACTTGTCCTCCACTAAGTCACATAAAATTCTAGGGCTTTTCTAAAAGATTGTCAGTAACTTGAGTCAAAATTGGCAAAATTAAAGTCCCAGCCTCGCAAAAACATGGTGAAAAAAAACAATTATCCAAAGATTGTTTTCCAGCTACAACTACAAAATAAAAGCTCTATCCCCCAAAGGACAGACGTGCCTTCAGAGCCAGCGTCTTTCTCTTTGTGACTCTCCAACCCACTCATGAAGTGAAAGAGGGACACAAGCACACACACCTCACATCCAGAGGAAATCTCAGCATTTCCTGTTCTCCTTTCCTCTCTTGTCTCCTGGTTGTGTCCTTATCTTGCCCACATCTTTGCCGGTACATTCTCGACTATACCGCCTCTGTCCTCGAATCCCTCTAATCTCTGTTTGTACAGGATTTACTTCAATCTGGTGTTGTCAGTAAACTGTCAAAGCCTCTCAAACCACCCCCCCAAAAATATCATGAATTTCTGAGTCTATTTCAACTGTTGAACAACCGGCGTTGCAATTTATCTTTTAGCTCAGGGAAGCAGGATTACACACTCAACCTGGACATCAAGTTGAAGGGCTTTTCTTTCATGTATTGAAAATTGGAGGCTGAAAAAAGGACTTGGTTTGTGGTAAGACATGACCTTTCGGCAGAATCATTTAGGCCTGGTTGCCTCATTCAAGCAGGCGTCCAAAGTTTGTTTTCTAGACTGATGTGTATTTCGAAATATCTGAAATGAAAATGACAATACGGGCCAATCTCTTGGCCTAAACTTGTTTTCCTTGAATTTGAACATGTGTAATTATTTGAGGGGTCAATAAGGCCACACACAGTGCACATGAACAACACGTGCACAATGAGAGAGCGCCACCTGCAGACCGAACCACAGCGCACACACTCACACCGTCTGACCTGCACAGAACGGAGGTGAAAGTCTCTGAAACACACAACAAGCGTTACCGCTCTCTGACAAGAGTTTGTGCTGTAACTCGTAGTTATACCACAAAATCAATTCGCACGTGATCCACTTGAATCTGCATGAAACAGGAAGTATAAAGACCACAGACAGCCCCAGTGTGGGTGGAAGGATACAACAGAAACCAGTCTCACAGCCAGGTGACGGCTGTTCGTGCACCGTGGGAAACAAGAAGACAGCGACAGGCATGAAGAGGTCAGGATTGATGTTTGAGTGAGAGTAAAGGAAGCGAACTACATTTAGAGACAACCAAACAATGAACAACGTCTCCTTTCAATGTAATGAGCTCTGAATGGCAGAAATGATGCAGCAGTTTTCTAAGAGCAGACTCAGCGTTCGGGTTCACACTGATCAGATCTCAGATGTCAGCCAGAGAGGAGAGGCTGCAGATAGTCTTCTTCTGCCCTGTGATGCCTTTCACACTGCTGGACACTCGTGTTTTCAGCCTGGAAGTTTCTCGATATGTTGCCGTTATTTCAATCAGAGTCGAGCAACAAAGAGTGAAAGGAAACATGGAGAGAAAGAGAGGAGTCGACATGTGATGAAGGTAGCTGGATTTGAAGTTTTTCCAATTTAAGCACATTTCTAATAGGTAAGCTTTAGGTAAGGTAATATTATTACTTTCCCCAGTAAAGAGCAGTGTCAGGGATTACAATTTCCAAAACCGTTATTACAGAACTAAGAAGCAAATCGCTTTCAGCCTTGAACAATTCAACCGAACCAGCTAAAGGTACCAATTACTTTTGATACCAAGTAATAAATAAAGTCATGTCGTTACTTTTTAAAGGAGTGTGTGTGTGTGTGTGTGTGTGTCTGCAGGCACTGCCCTATATTACACAGGGAAACTTTTGTGCAGCAAAATCGACAAAGTGTCATGAGTTCATGACACACTTGCTGTTGGTTAGAAATCTCAACTCCTCTTTACCCACATTCTGTACTCTGTTGTACTCTGCCGTTGTACTCTACTGTTGTACTCTACCGTTGTACTCTACCGTTGTTCTCTACCATTGTTCTCTACCGTTGTTCTCTACCGTTGTTCTCTACCGTTGTTCTCTACTGTTGTACTCTACTGTTGTACTCTACCATTGTTCTCTACTGTTGTACTCTACTGTTATACTCTACCGTTGTTCTCTACCGTTGTTCTCTACTGTTGTACTCTACTGTTGTACTCTACCGTTGTTCTCTACCGTTGTACTCTGCTGTTGTACTCTACTGTTGTACTCTACCATTGTTCTCTACCGTTGTACTCTACTGTTGTACTCTGCTGTTGTACTCTACCATTGTTCTCTACCGTTGTACTCTACTGTTGTACTATGTGGTCTAGCTGGTATACAGCAAGAGAAAGAGTAAAATAAAGAGAGATAAAATAGTGAAAGAAAGGGAGATCAACATAAAGACAGAGACTAAAGGTTCACTGGAACAACTACCTGACTCACGTGTGGTAGTCGCATACAAAGTCACATAAATGACGACCACACTCTCCACCTGAACCGTAAGTGGTTTTGTTGCCTGAATCTAACTTCCTGTAAAAGACGCTTTGCATGTAATGAGCGTATGTTGACACACACCGTCACTGAGAAGTGCAAAAGTTCAGCTAGCGGGGAAAGTGGAACGTCGTAGTTTAAACCAAAGTATTGAACAAATAAAAACTTTGACCAGCTGGTGGGTTGACCAACGCTGACAGCTAAACATCTCCCAACCCTGGCTGTTGATGACCAAGAGCATGAGCGACGGAGCGCCCCAGAGGATGAACGTCTGTTGAGAGAATGGAGTTAAATATAAACACAGACATGCTTAACATGGAGACGCACACACATCTCCTCATAACACTGAAACTTCTTCATCTCTGTCACTGCACCCAATGAATTGTCGTGGAGTAGAAAATGGCGTAAAAGGAAAATACTCAAGTACCTAAAATGTACTTAGTTTCACCCCATCGTCACATCTTTCCACCCCTCTTTCTTCTTCTTCTTCTTCTTCTATCCTCGTCTCTCTGCGCCTCACCCCTAAACAGGCTGGAAGCAATGAAAGACGACCGGTGGACACGTTCCCATTATAACCTCAGCTGTTAGAGAGCGGAGGTGTGGTTGAGTGGTTAGATCAATACTGTGCCATCCCTGTCTTAAGCACTGCACACTCTATGTACTTGAACGTTATCCTTTGTTGTTCCCTCTTGACCGCAGTCTCAAACACACCATCCCTACCTTCATAGGTGACGGTGCAGTAGGAGTCGCTGACGTCGTCGTCCGGCGTTTGCAGACGCTCTGCACACAGTATAAACACACGCAGCATGCCTCACACACACACACACACACACACTCAGTAGAGTTCTGTCAAATGCCAATAGACAGACACAGTGAGGTCCATATAAGGGCGTCAGTATATCCAGAAAATATCGTCAAAATGAGAGCGAGAGAGATGGGAAAGCAGACGAGAGACACACAGACGAATCGGGACTGAGACCAGAGCTGCAGCTCTCAGCTGTCTCTCTCTCTCTCTCTCTCGCTGACTCATGCACACACACACACACACACACACACACACACACACACACACACAGTCCTTTCAATCACAACTGGTTTAAAGGGCCACCAACACACACACACACACACACACACACACACACACACAGTGGCCTTTATTTTTCGGGTCACACATGTCTGCACACAATCAACAATCCAAACTCTGCCAACTTAAACCAACACACGTGGGGGGCGCGCGCGCACACACACACACACACACACACACACACACACACACACACACACACACACACACACACACACACACACACACACACAGACAAAGGGTAAGAGTGTGTCAGGAAAAATGTGCTTGTTGATGCAGATCTGTTGCAGTGAGAGAGAAAGCCGACAATGATGCAAGACAAGAGGGTTCAGTGTTATCTTAAAGGCGTTTTATGGAAAAATATGAATGAATGAATCGGCAGAGAGCGCTGGCTGGAGGGTGCTTGTTGTAGGTTTTTCGTGACATTTAGTTTTGTGTGAAATCGCTTATTTAAAAACTTAAATAAGGTTGAATAAAAGTGGATGGTGCAGCAAAGTTATTAAGCTACGCAAAGGCCGAATTTTGGTATGTCGTGTCATTAAATGTGACTTTTGGGTTTTATAATGATTTGATGGGGAGATGAGATGCGGAACATGTTCAGTAACGGGGGCAGCAGACGTAGGGGGAGGGGGCATTTCTGTTGCCCCTCTATTTATAGTGCGACCCACTGGGCTTCAGTCATGTCATCTGCATATTTAAGGAGTGTGTGAGTGTGTGTGTGTGTGTGTGTGTGTGTGTGTGTGCGCTTACGGGAAGGTATGCTAACTTCGCTTCGCTGTGGGTGGGAGATAAAAATAAGAAAGTGGCCCTGATTGCGTTCCATATTTATATTTTCACTTTGAAATGTTAATTTAAGCTGCCATTTCAGTCCTCCGTGTTATTCACAAACAACTGCACTCTCATTATGTGATATTTCGTTCGATATGTGTTCTCCTACACGTGTGAAAGTGTTAAACGACGTTATTAGAGCAAAGCCTTCAGCTCTTCAACTCTCCAGCAGAGAGAGACGTTCTATCAGTCGCCAGGAAACAATGTTGGCATTGTACGTTTCTGCAAAGCGACATAGTATATCAAGCAACCGTTACTGAAACTTGCATGGTATGAAAGTAACTTGCGATAAAATTGACTGAAAGCAACGAGGTCGACAAAAGGCGGAAGGGCCAAACAAACACAGGACTTTCACCCAGGAAACTGCTGATCCAACCCAAGTGGAACCAAAAGTCAATGTTGACTTTCAAGTCGTACCTGACGCCATGTTAATAGACGCAGTTTTACATGTTTTACACTATGAGCGGTTATTTATCTATGGTTCTTACATTATTAAATTAGTTTATTAAATGTATTTATATCAGGGACTAGGTACAAAAATACATTAATCTCAAGAAAGAGAAGAGATGGTTTGTACCAGATTTAGTATTGTTACGTTATGTTATGTGACCTAGTGTTACGTCACCTTATGTTATTATTTTAACACAAACCATGATATTTTTTTTAACCTTAACCAAGTCAATATTTGCTTAAACCTCACCAATCATTTCACAATGTCAGCCACGTGGCATTGTGTTTCTGCAAGCGTGATATGATTTTATTAAGAGGAATTTACCTCCAACATCTAAATGACACCGCCTGCATTAGAGCAGCTTCCTCCATCACATCAATGAGATCGTATTGATCCTGTAAACGCTCCCCTCCGGAGAGGCCGGTGTTATCGAATTACCTCTCAAAGGACTTCAGAGCTGATCGGAGAAAACAACCTACAGCTCTGACAAACACAAGAGCGGTACTTCAATTATGAAATATAATAATGTAATACGGCGATTTAAAAAGTAGCGTTATTAAGGACACATTCTCCATCGGTCCCATTGCTTCCTGTTTCTCCATCTTTCTCATGAACATGAAAGGGACAATATTACATGGATGGAAACTCTGTTTGATGTGGACAAACAGCGCTCTCTGTCTGCCGTACAGCAATCAAGCAGAAATCTGAGGACGGAAATCTATGTACCGGTCGTATATAAATATTTCTTCGTCGGCTCCGTCAGCCTTTATGGGTGTTTACTATACTTCTTATTTATCGAGCATAAGGTGAAAATAGGTGAAGGCAAGGAAAAAAAAGAAAAGTTGTTTGAAAAAGAATTGTTTTATTTATTCATTACTGCATCCTGTTTTATTATACAACACACATCTGTGATTTCACAGCCGGCAGTTTAATGTTGTCTGGCTCAAATAGTCTTGAGTGACCTCATCGGAATCTCGTAGACGCTGTTTTAGGCTCTTCAAACTAAAATTACAAACACAAAGGATTTTTATTCGCAAATGACAGCAGGGTTGTAAATAGCACTTTGTTAAGGAAATAAGAAACACAATGTACACGTTTTCATCTGGAGTCCCTGAATGAACCGCGCGGTTACCTCTCGCTTTAATCACATGCTGGAAATCACATTTCCCCAGAGTCCTGTGTTATGTTGTCAAATGTGTGATTTTTTGTGTCCAACCAGCAGTAAATATGACAAGATTAATGCGTTTACAATGATTTAAAACAGAGAAAAACAGCAAATCCTCTCCTAAGAGACTTAATCCTATTTGCTTTAAAAGTGTCTTGAAGGACTAATCAATAGAAAAACATGGCTGCCAAATACATTTTCTGTCACCACACTAATCGTTACTCATCTTGAACTCGGGGACATATAAATAAATGCATCCCTGCTAACATCGTGTAACATCATAACAGTCATCACATTGCTCTTTGTCATGCTTTGTCTCTCTCCTAACTTTGCAAAGTGAGATACTCACGGCTCAAAACTTCGAACTTTACTCCTGGAGAGAGAGAAAGAAGGAGTTGCTCAGTTTAGTTGTGAGGATTAAAACATAAAGAATACAAACCAAACAGAGACCGTGTGAGCAAAACACTGACGTGAGTAATTGAACTAACCCCATGTCATACCCGTACATTGTAAAAGGATACATGCTTACCAAATGTCAATGTTCTTTATCCTGTAAAAGATACAACGTTTGTTTTGATTCTCCACCACCTGGGTTACACCGCTGGCGTCGGCCATCTCAATGCATATCTGAGGACGACAGTTCGTGGACGAATAGAGAAAAGACGGAGAGATGAAGAAAAGGTTACGGGACAAAGGCAACAGACAGAGAACAGCAACAAGACGCGAGGATCATCGGATGTGAAGTTACAGTATGTTCATGTAAAACGGTTGCACAAACAATTTAAACAGATTTAATTAAATATGAAAGAGTAAATCCAGACAGATGGTTATAAACTAACAAACTAATGTTACCGTCTATTGAAGAAAATAAAACTTATTTACAACCTTTGTGTGGTGGAAATTTATCATATGGTCCTTTAGTTATAACTTGTCTCACTTAAACCTGCATAGACCAGCCTAACCCTGTTCCCACGAAAAGGCTGGGAACCCGGCCTTGGTGGGCCGACAACATCTGTGAGGGGGAGGGGAAAGGGAGAGGAGACGAGATAACGCGCATATATACTCTGCTGTGTCTTTTTTATTGTCGTTAGATCTCCGAACCATGCGTGGGGAAAGAGCTCTATCCATTCAGCTGAATTTTGAGTGTCTGTTCATTAAATTTTGATTTTAATACTTTAAGAAGTTCCATCGTGACTATTTCTCACAGAGAGGTGAAAAAGATTTTTTTTTCCACCACACTTTGTAAATTAAATGTCCGACGTTTTAATACCGTTCTTGTTGGAGGGAACTACATTGAATCCTCTCTAAGGTCTGCAGATACCCTGACGATGGGGATTCTCTCAACACTCTAATGTGAAAAGTCTTGTGTTTGTATTCTCGTACCCTGTTGGCAAGTGGCAGGAAGCCGACAAAGGGCGCAACGGACGCCACCGCTTCCATGACCACCGCGATGAGGTCCACAGACGTCTCGCATGTCTCCACACACAGCAACCGCTCCTCCAGAAGCTTCGGATCTGGAACTCCCTGAAGAGCAAGAAATAGTTGGTGTTAAACACCAGAGATCCAAAGATGAAGAGCTGCTTCCACTTGACAAAAGATTTAAATAAATGGTGATTGACTTACACCGTTGCTCCACGTCAGACTTGTGTACATCATCTCCTGCAAAAAGACGAGTCACAAGTGAGGTACAAACAGTTAATATGCTAAATAACGTAACAAATAGAAATCCCTCTTGATTCCTGTCTACTTCTGAAAGTCCAATCCTGACCCTGACAGTGTTACAGCCCAGAGTGCGCCCTGTGTTGTTTCCCCTAGTGTGCATACCTCACTGGATACCGGAGACATGTTCTCCAAGACGAAGTGAACAGTAAGCGGGCAGAATTTTACACAAACTGGATTTCTGATGTGATCTTGGACAAAATTGCGGCACAAAGTCCAATTCGCGAAAAACACAAAGGCCTGGAGATGAAGAGAGGAAAGGAACAACAATTAAACTCAAACAACACAGCTCCATTCAATAAAAGTGTTTGTCCCTGTTACAGTCCGCAGTTTCTACTGCTTACCCTCCTCTCCAGAGGTAAGACCACCACGCTGTAGTACAGGGAGCGGAGGTTCCGTTTGGGGAAATACCGCCAGACCAGCTTGGCCACGTCCTCGTGGTTGTAGTTTCCCGTTGGCAAACCGGTCAACATGATTGTTGGGTACCTGGAGCCACGACCACTGGCCTTCTAGGAAACACAACGTTTCAATAAAGTTTTAATTGTCAACCATCCAAGGAAGCGGCACGTGAAGATGTGGCGGCCAGTAGTTCCCTGAAACTTTTGCTACATCTTTGTTTGTACTCTGTATTTCTTCGCCTTCATGACCAAAGCATGTTGTCACCTGCGTGTCCACAACATCTTTCGACCACCGAGCCGGACCAAACGCCACCGCGAGTGGTGCGACCGCCCCAAAAGGAGGCGGAGGAGAGCTGGAATAGTCTGATCAAATACTTACCTAAATATTGATTAAATATGTACACACTGAAATGTCTTATCTCATGCTATCACATTGTGTATTATATCAGGATATCATAATACACAATTATGTCATCTAAATTGATATTTACAAGCACATACTAACTCAAATTTCTAAAATAATGTGATCAAATCAGACTGTGTGTCAAGTATTTGATTCTATCAGGACAGAAGATTCTGGGCACTAGGAGAGTATAAGTGAAGCTGGCTTACTGCAACGTCGTCCTGTCCTCTGACCGTGAGGGAATCTTGGAGTTAAAAGTGAACAAAGGAAAAACACTTACTTCACGGAATAAGTTCAAACATGGTCAATTTGGCAGTACCAAAGTTGTTACGATGAAAATGTAAGAAAGGGTGTCTCTTACCTGGGCTGAAGAACCAAGGAGACCCGGTAGGGAACAGAAAGGGATGAGTTCTCATTGGGATCCAAAACGGTCCAAAGCTGCCCGGCGAAACACCGATTTCTATCGGTGGTGTAGTTGCACCGGCAACAACATCCTCGCTGTCCGGCGGAGCGTTCTCAGGAAGTTTTGGTGCTGCAAAAACCCAAGCAGGTACGTGGTAGTTTTCATTTCAGTAAGAAACCTCTAGCAGAGACTGAATCAGTCAATATGAATCCAGGTAACATATTCACAGTTGTTGCCTGAAAGAGAAACTCACGTAGTGGTACTTTTACATCAATGGATGGTATCTTCAGCCGGTGGACTTTGTGGTCAGGGGCTTGTTTCAAGAGACTGTACCAAACTCCGAGCCGATCAGCATCGCAAATTGACTTAAATTCGACAAATACCTGGACGCAAAAGCACAAACACTCACGACAGGTAAGACCAAGAGGAAGTCACTTAAAACGGACGTACTCGTTTGTTCCGACCTTGTTGAGGAGAGGCAAGACATTTTTGACAGATTCGATTCTTTTCAAAACTTCTCTGAGCCTCCTGGATTCACTCGGTGAAATGCCCTTGATGAAGACGATTCTCTCTCCATCATCCAGCACACGCTGCATCAAGAGCAGGAAGTCAACATCCAAACCAGAAGAGCAACAAGACGGCAGAGAGACGCACACAAACTGCTCTGCATTGTTGCAATGAATGAATTTTGCACGGTTTTTCAAAGTAAAAGTCAATATCTTAATGAGAATTTCCTGTTGATAAATCACAGTGAAATATATATTTTGATTCGACAAACAGGAATTAAGATGTGGGCGTTATCACTCTGCAATGTATCTGAACGGATATTGTTATATTTAACTCAACTTAAAGACCAAGCGTAACTTGTGAATTACTTTCCCCAACAAAATTGAAAGCAGTTTACGAATGAGGAGGCATTGAGCGTGCGAGTGTGCATTACTTACAAAACCCATCAGCTGCATCAGTGATTTATAAAATCCAATCTGAAACAGAAACATCACAGTAGGCAGTGTTGAAATACAAACATCTTTCCTTCTTCAGCACATCAATAAATATACTGAACAGTGCTACGCATGTGCTTACCGGTGTCATTAGAACTCTGCTGGCTACTGCATGGAACGCAAGTTTAGAGCTTTTGAAAAAGATGCCATCTTTTGCAGAGGCTTCCATTAATCTGAGCCGTATCCCCTCGGTGCCCCTGAAGAAGGCCTGAAAGGAAAACCAATATCAAAAAGGTATAGAGAACTTCTCATCTTATATAGGCACCAACAGT
This sequence comes from Lycodopsis pacificus, assembly GCA_028022725.1. Lineage (NCBI taxonomy): Eukaryota > Metazoa > Chordata > Actinopteri > Perciformes > Zoarcidae > Lycodopsis > Lycodopsis pacificus. Next base: position 14,432,276 of record CM051710.1, on the reverse strand, counting down.
GTATGTATATAACATTAAGTACATGAGATCAATAAACCAAACTGAGATGCAGATTCATAGCCTGGGTCCTACCATGCACGTCTGAGGAATAACATAGATGTAGTCTTCTAGATGTTTAAACCCAAATGGCATGAGCAGTTTGACAAGGTCTTCCTCGGTGTAGCAGCCGTCGTGATACTCCGGCAGGTTGGTGATGAGCAACAGCTTGCTGTTAATTGGAACATCCTAGAAAACCAAATCAAGGAAAGTAAAGAAGGAGAACACAACGTATACTAGTCAAAGCACAAGCAAGCCTTTATAAAACCGAGGAATAAACCACCAGAAATGCAAAGTAGACACCCAATTTGCATGCAAATTTGCAACAGTTGCAAAACTATTTTCAATAAAAAGGTATATATAGATTTGCGCCGGCAGAACACCAACTACCAGGATGCTACTGACCCAAAGCAGCGTCTGAGGTAAGTGTAAATGTTCTTTTTGCTGTGACTGCAGACCGTCAATAAAGTATAATTCCGATAATCGCATTAATGTTGAATATCACAGCGTCAGCCCCTAATACACATTGAGTTATCTCTTGTTAAAGAACAACCTCCTATCTCCTAGTTTAATTTACATCTTTGGTAAAACTACATGTGTAAATACTGCGGTGCATTTGATTTGACCTACCTCTTCTTTCTCGAAGAGCTCTGTCAAAGAGAGACAAAGCAAATGTTTAAAGAGAAACAGAGAGAAAGATAACAAATGATGATCCCATGCAGTCATTTGGGACCGTTAGACAAACTGGTTCTTACGTATTCTGTCTCGATGCAGGTGTTTCTCTATACTCTCGCCAACAGTCTTGATCCCCCGTCGTTCTTTTTGTTCCGACAAGGTGTCAAATTCAATGGGCTCCACCACTTCAGCTCCCATTGCACCAATCTCCATTGGTTCGGCGTCTTCGGCAGGCGAGTGTATTGACATGTGAACCACCTGGGGCTGAATGAGATCACTGTGAGCAGCATGCACACAATTATTACAATATCGTAGATTTGTCCATATTTCTCGCTCTGAATTGCTAGATTAGTCGCTTGTTAGAAAAAAAGTCAACGGTGGAATGACTGCGTGTCAGTAAGGAGGGGGGGTGGGGGGGGGTAGCTATGCTTGCCACAATACTCTGTGGTCGTATGAGGTCATGAATTACAGTAAAAAAGACGAAACAAACATGGTTGTGTCTTTTGCCACAGCTTCTTCAACCTTGGTTTCAGAATCCTTTGGTTTATTCTACGTCAGGCTGATTTTCTGGAGTCGTGGACTTGGATCCTGGGGATGTTTTTTGCTTTCTCACAGCTCCCTTCACGGGCAACTTTCCTGTTTTTACCATTTCATTTTTTGCTGTAGCTCTTTTGGCTCCAGAAGGTGAAGATGGAGGCCTTTTCGGCAGTGCATGTGGAATCACGTCACGCGTAGGGAGAAGGACCTTTCTCGCGATCGTGGAAGTGTTTACACGAGCGATGACGCTGGACACGGAAGGTTTTCTCGTGATCGTGGAAGTGTTTACATGTGTGACGTCGCCGGACATGGAAGTGTTTACACGTACGATGACTCTGGACATGGAACGTTTTCTGCGAACAAGAGAGAGAAAATGGAAAAATGGAAAGTCAAAGTCAGTTTTCTTCACTATAAAATCCTTCACAGGTTAATTTCCTGGGATGACTTTTACTCCACAAACTCTTATTTTTTACACTGAGGACACAAATTTAGAGCAACAGGATATTTATGCTAATATATATATCTATATAAGATAAAACCCTCCGTCCTCTTAAAGAGACGTCTGTGTGAAACTTACTTCAGAGGACGCTTCTTTTGCTCCACACAAACCGTCTTCTGTAAACAAACAAATTAGAATGAGTTATTTTAGATTAATATGATGATTGACAGTGAGACCACATTAGACATATTATGTACTGTATATTTCCTAGACACAGAGAAAGAAAGACAAAAATTGTGATGATACCCTTGCTCCAACAACAGGGATTTGAACTCCTTTCACATCGAGGCTCTTCAGGCTCTTCAGTTTCTTTGCGTCTTCTTCTTTCTCAAAACACTCGATTGTCTACATGTGCACACACACACAAACGCACATTTCACTACAATCGCCAGGACTATGAACTCACTACATTCACACACAAAACATTAACAGCTCCCCCACTGTTAACACACTGTTTTCAAGACTAGAGTTTCATTTCTTTAGACTGAATCAGAGGAATTGTAGCATTTATGCACTTACATTGCATTTACAAAGGCCAAAAGCTTACAATAAACTATCAATAAATATGATTTGAACCCATAATATTCAGTGCCTTCAGTCGTTTGGATAGCGTATATGTCAACACAGGAGAGGGCTGATGGTTTCTGGGTTTGATTCCATTCTTACAGAGATACTTTGTATAAAATACCAAATAATAGCAACAGATTGTCAAGGAGAAACTTCGCTAACAACACTTGTTTTTTTTCTGAGATGAATCTGAACACAGCGCTCTTCCATCTGACCTCGTCTCGTCATGTGTGGTGTTGGTTTCACTCCCTGGCTCACTTTATCTGTGTGAGAAGGACGGAACTGTCCTCCTCCTCGCTGTGCTCCTTCCTTATCTACTGTTGACATGTGTACTCCTTTGTGTGTTTTATTAAACTCCGCAACATGTTGACCAAGCTTGGCTCTGTGTCATTTTGTTGTCTGAGGGCTCGTCACTGACGAGAAGGCAAATAATTAGCCGAGTCAGTATTGAGAATTGTTGTGGAATATTTCTTTTAACAGTTCAGGTGAAGTTGGTTTTATCCAAAGTGTTTAACATAAACAGAGTCTTGATGAATGATCAAAGTTTCAGAAAGTAAATTTAATGTTTGCCAACAGAGAACACAAACACAGCCACGTATCACAGTATTATTAAACATTATCTAAATCCCCTTGTAACATTTTAAGTTTAACGGCTCTCAATGAGCCATTTTCTGGAACCCCCAAAACCCCTGACCAGTATGGAAGACATTTAAAACATGACTCTCCGTGTTTCTGCCGCATTAATTCAATTTTTGCCACCCATGTTCTTCTGGTGTGGACGTCGACGCTATCTTAGTACAATGCAATCGTCACTGCAAAGTTGAGGTTCTTTATGCCTTAGGAAAACTTCACAAAACCTTTTTGACGTTTCTTTTATCCTTAGGTCAAAAACACTTAGAAAAACCTGTATGACGTTTCTTTTATCTTTAGGTCAAAAACACTTAGAAAAACCTGTATGACGTTTCTTTTATCCTTAGGTCAAAAACACTTAGAAAAACCTGTTTGACGTTTCTTTTATCTTTAGGTCAAAAACACTTAGAAAACCCTGTTTGACGTTTCTTTTATCTTTAGGTCAAAAACACTTAGAAAAACCTGTTTGACGTTTCTTTTATCTTTAGGTCAAAAACACTTAGAAAAACCTGTTTGACGTTTCTTTTATCTTTAGGTCAAAAACACTTATCCTGTTCGTGACGCGAAATTGTTGTGGAATATTTCTTTTAACAGTTCAGGTGAAGTTGGTTTTATCCAAAGTGTTTAACATAAACAGAGTCTTGATGAATGATCAAAGTTTCAGAAAGTAAATTTAATGTTTGCAAACAGAGAACACAACCACAGCCACGTATCACAGTGAAATGTGCTCATGCTCTAGAGACACAGAATCAAAACAAGGTATTTATACCGGCCGGCACAGAGAAGACAGATAACACACAGGAGACGAATGCAGAAAGGTGGGGGCGCGTGTCCTTGTTGGAACCCTCACTGACATCACTAGGTCTTCCGCAAATGTTTAGTCTAATAAGAAGCAGTTGATTACAGAAAGAACACGTCAGTCGCTTGATAGAATAAGATAGAGAGTGACCTCTGTCTGGAACAAATATGTCAAGGTGTTCAGACATCTAGACGCCTGTACAAATTAATTTTCTAACAGCAACATCACACAGAAAATATGATGAGGACATGTTAAAACATTTTTATCATTACAGAATATCGAAACAGGAAGCACAAACTCTCTACGCACACTTTACGCTTTAGTAACGACGTGATACTTAAACCTGGATTTCACTTAACATGTCTGTATCCTCCCTGCTCTGCGTTTTTATAAACTATGATCATCTGGTCATAGATCACATCTCTCGGCCACTTTAGTAAAAGCACATTTGTAAGTGCTGTGATTTGACTTACCTTTTCCCACAAGACGCTTTCTTTGTTGAAGAGCTCTGTCAAAGAGAGACAGAAAACGTTTAAAAAGAAACAGAGAGAAAGACATTTGGGACTGTTAAACAAACTGTTTCTTACTTACTTATTCTGTCTCGATGCAGGTGTTTTTCTATAGTCTCGCCAACAGTCAGAGCGGTAACCGAGGTAACAGTTTGAAACACCTGGGGCTGAATGAGATCACTGTAAGCAGCATGCATGAGGATAAATTACAATATCATAGATTTGTGCATATTTATTTTCCCCCTGACGGGTTGAATAACTTGCTAGCTTTTTAAAAATAAGGTCTACGAGCTACGGCTAAGAGCTACGTTTGCCCCAAAAGACTCTGTGGTCGCATGAGCTCATAATTCATATGAAATATTTTGGCAATAAAAAAGACGTCTAAATAAAAAAGACTGGTGGCTGTGGCCCAATAGCTTTGAACCGATTCTTAGGTTAAAAAACGGTCACCTTTACTTTTTCAACAAACATGGTTGTGTGTTTTGCCACAGCTTCTTCAACCTTGGTTTCAGAATCTTTTGGTTTACTCTACGTCAGGCTGATATTCTGGAGACGAGGACTTGGATCCCGGGGATGTTTTTTGCTTTACCGCAGCCTCTCACGCGGCTGCCTTCACGGGCAACTTTCCTGTTTTTACCATTTCATTGTCTTGCTCGGCTGAGGTGTTTTCTGCTTCGGCGGCTTCAGCTGCACTGTTCTGGAGTTCGCCTGTTGTATCTCTTTCGGGTCCAGAAGGTGACGACGGAGGCGTTTTAGGCAGTTCCAGTGGAATCATGTCAGCTGCAGGGAGAAGGACCTTTCTCGTGACGGTGGAAGTGTTTAGAGCTGTGGAGATGCTGGACGTGGAAGGTTCTCTGTGAACAAAAGAGAGAAAAAGGGAAAATGGAATGTCATAGCCACGGTTTTCTTCACAGGTTGATTTCCTGGGATGACTTTTACTCCACAAACTTTTTTCCTCACCGAGGACAGTTTGTGTTTTTGAACAATACAACCTTCAGACTGAAGAAAACGCGTGTGTTCTTGGCAGCATTATTACCCGTATAAAAGCTAAATTGCCTCGCGTGGACATGGCGAGTCTGCCGGCTCGTTAAACCCTGACATTTTAAGATGCATGTTTGAGACGGTGTGCGAGGGACACTGCAGGTCAGCTGCTCAACCCTCTTTCAAGGGCACTTCAGCCATTATTCAAAACAAACAGATGTAACAGATGTACAAGTAATGCAGGCGTTCCTACGGATGGGAAAACAAGAGCCGGGGACCCTCCTTCCTCTTGAAGAGACGTCTGTGTGAAACATATCTTACCTCAGAGGAGGCTTCTTTTGCTCCACACACACAGTGTCCTGTAAAACAATTTGAAATGAGTTATTTTAGATTCATCTGATAGTTGACAGTGAGACCACATGAGACAAATGTGATTATGTACATTTCCCAGGGACACAAAAAGCAAGACAGGAAGATGATACCGTGATGATACCTTTCCTCCAACAACAGTGATTTGAATTCCTTTCACATCGAGGCTCTTCAGGCTCTTCAGTTGCTCTGCGCCTTCTTCTTTCTCAAAACACACGATTGCCTACAAGTGCACACAGTTTCCAAGACTGAATAAGAGGAATTGTAGCATTTATGCACTTACGTTGCATTTGAAAAGGCCAAAAGCTTACAATAAACTGTTAATACATATGGTTTCAACACGGACACAGGACAGGCCTGATGGTTTCTGGGTTTGAGTCCCTCGTTGCAGAGATACTTTGGATAAAATAGCAAAATAAAAGCAACAGATTGTCATGGAGAAACTTAGCTAACAACACTTTTTTTGTGTGAAATCTGTGACATTCCATTCTGCAAACAAGTCTTCATCCGACCTTGTCTCATGATTTGTGGCATTGTTTTCACTCCCTGGCTCACTTTATCTGATCTGTGTGAGAAAGACTGAACTGTCCTCCTCCTCCTCCCTGGAATCCTTTCTCATTATATTATTATTGTGAAATTAATGCAGGGGGGGGGGGTGTATTTCACTGGAGATTCGAGTTTGAACCTTGCAAAGCACTGTGGGACATTGTAATTCTACAACATGCTGCTGAAATAATCTGAAGGGTAATTTACTGTAAATACACAGTTCAATGCAGTAATACGACATACTGCTCTATCACAGAAATTTGATGCCATAAGCGACAGTAAAGCCACGGAATACAGCCGTCATTTTACTATGCTTTACTGTAAAAATGTCACATTAACTTGCTGTGAAAGTAATGCAACTAGTAGACAGTAATTTACTGTAAATGTACAGTCACATATTGTAGTGTGCGTGTTATCTTATGTTATCATCAGACATCACTGATACACACCTCCAGCTTGGACGGAAACAGTAAGAATGACTTGGTTTTTCCAAAACGCTGCAAAGCAGCCAACACGTCGCTGCGAGAGACAGAACTATGAATCCCTTGTAGCTTCACCATGGTTGGAGGTGAAGGTTTAACACACTGAGCAAAGGGAGAGAAAAACACAGAATTAGAAAGCAATATGTGGTTAAGGTACACATATATACACACACACACACACACACACACACACACACACACACCAACCTTAGTCTTTGTGGAAGAACTTGCCTCGCTCTTCTGCAGGCTGGGCTTTGCTTCAGAAGGCTTTTTAGTCAACTCCTTTGCTGTAGAGGACGAGGAAGAGGCAGAAGAAGACAAGGTGGTCTTTCCTTCATTGGAAGAGGAAGAGGAGGAGGGGGAGGGGGATGATGATGATGATGATGACGATGACGATGTGGACTTCCTCTTGGCTAGCTTGGCAAGTATGATAGGAGCCAGACTTTGAACCAAAGCATCCAGGTCTGACTTGTTTGACAGCAACTGGACAGCTAGAGGGACGACAAAACAGCAGCATGTTGGTGTTTGCAAAGTCTCATAAAGAGTCTCTATCGTAAGATGACAAAAGGCAGTTAATGATCATGTCGTAAAATGAGCACATCTTTCTTTCTTTGTGAACTGTTGCCATCTCTTCTCGGGAAAATGTTTTCTACTTGGTTTACAAGTCAACATTCACATCAGAACCACTGGAAAGCGCAGTAAGAATTACTCTTAATACTGTAAGAAGCACTGCTTCTGCCTTATAGCCAAACCAAAAGCAAATTAAATGTTAAAACGTCAAAAAAGCAATTTTATAGACAAGTCTTTAAAACGATATCTTGCAGTGTTTGTAATTTCTCAAACCTGAATTTTCCAGTAGTTTCTCAGCCAAGTTCTTTTTACTGCGCAACATTTCTCGTTGAGTGGAACCCGTACTCCGTGGCGATCGTCTCTCGTCAGTCCTCCTTGGTGGCAATTGTCTTTTGCCACTCCGAAATGAGGGCAATCGTTTCTCATCAGTCCTCCTTGGAGATGATTGTCTCTTACAGCTCTTCCTTGGAGTTGATCGTCTGTCATCTCTCCTCCTTGGCGAGGACCTTTTCTCGTCCCTCCTCTTCGGTGACGGTTGTTTCTCAGAGCTTTTTGAACGGGACCGATGGCGGGAGGAGGTAGGACCAGAACCTGACCTGGACCTGATCAAAGGACAGATGAAATCAAATGATGATGATTCCTCAAGAGGTTAAAACGCTGGTGTCAATGCAGACATCTTTAAGGTTCTGCAGGAACATATTTGGCAATTTGACAAGCAGGTGGAGAGTGGTATCTCCTCTGTTCACCAATCTTATTGCTCAGATTACAATTCATGCGTTACAGACCTGCGACTTGATCTGTGCGGCGATCGTGATTGTCTGCTGGGTTTCTCCCGTTTGCCCTCTGAACGATGGTGCCGACGGGGGTTGGGTGAGCGGGAACGAGAGCGGGAACGAGAGCGGGAACGAGAGCGGGAACGAGAGCGGGGATGAGAGCGGGGACGAGAGCGGGGACGAGAGCGGGAACGAGAGCGGGAACGAGAGCGGGAACGAGAGCGGGGATGAGAGCGGGGATGAGAGCGGGACCCGGTTTTCTGACGATGCCGTGAAGTCTGTGAAGAGGTTGCATCTTTACCTGCAGCACTGAAGAGAGCAATGGACGAGAAAAGCATAATGAATGATGGGAAAAGGAAAATTTGCCAAGAGTCAGCAGAGTACTGGTTCACCACTCACAACAAGTGTTTGAACTCTAAAGCCGGGCAGAAACTGTACGGATGGATTCGGGCAGAGCTTAGCTTGGTATAATTGAGCCAAATTTCTGCCAAATTGGTTTGACATGCATTTTGATGCGTGTCACAATATCAGACTAATCACTTGAATGATCCAATGCTCGAAGAGAAAATGAACTGTTCTAAACTGTACTTGAACGTATTTTAATATAATTGGGATTGTATTTTACATGTTTTTGCTCAGACTGCTGTGGAACAGATGGATTGTCTTCTTCCAGCTGTGTATTCGTTTTTCTTCTTACTTTATTTCCAAAATAGAATTGCGCAGAGTAACTGTGTCTTTCTCTGTCAAATAAACTTCATTGGAATTGTCACTGGACGTAATAGGCTCGTGGTTTCTTGCCATGCCACGTTGTGGATGCACACAAAGGCCGATTAAAACGTGTAGTGTGAATTAACCCAACGTACAAGATCAATAAAATAACACAGTATCTGCTCAGCTAAATAAATGTACCTGGTCCTGCCTGGAATCTCACCATCCCACTCCGGGTATCTGTGGTAAAAAATAACAATTGAAAGACGCATAGTAAAAGTGCAAAGAGGCTACATTTTGTCAACAAAGCCAAAAGAAACGCTACGAGAAGAAAGACTGACCGTTTACGGAGGACTTTGCAGCTCTCAAGGTGAACGCTGGTGTTCTGGTGGTAGACCCAATCCTAGTAGTCAGAACATCGAACGCACAGCTATTTAGAAAGGCCTAATTATCACCACAACTGTTATCACCAATACCGTCATCTGCCTAAAACTAGACAATGATGGCATAGCTGTCAGTGCTGTAACTTTCCTAAAACGGAGAGACAACAGAGTGTAGACTTCCACTCACCTTGATTTTAAGACATTCTTTGTTACACAGACAACAGGTGTGTGGAAAGATTCTCGGTGTGGCCGCAGCACCGTCACGCATCTTGGCCGCTGTTGGCAGGTCCTTGGAGACTGAAACTATTGCCGGAGGCTGCTCGTTGGAGGGTGACAGCGTCAGATCAATGATCTCCACCGGGTCTGGGATTGGCTGAGGCAGAGCTGGAGGACTAACGATGGGGGGAGGACCAACCGGGATGAATGGCAGATGTTGCATGGCACCAGTGATGCTGGGAATGTGAAGAGCAGGGGGAACCGATTCGGTAGCAGAAAAGACTGAAGGCAAAATCGCTTGCCCTGTCTGTGATACTGGCTGCTTCTCAGTCTGTTGCTTCCGTTTCTGCTGCATCTGTGATATTGGTTGCTGCTTATTAATCTGTCCAGCAATTGACCCTCGTGCTTTAGATTTATTCTGATCCTTATTGCCACTGGTGTCATTACTGCCAATGAGCACAGGGTCCGGTCTGCTGGGTTGCACACCACAGTACAAAGTGCATGGTGGTTGGGTTTTCGTTGTTGACTGGCGATCTGCCTCTGGTTCTTTCAAAGCATCGGGTTTGGAGGCTTCAGACTTGTCAGCTCTGATGTCCGTGTCTGTCTTTGGCAGAGAAGAAGAGCTCCGAATTGTTTGGGAACTGTGCTTTGGTTGGATCTGCAATTTTGTCTGATCATTGCTTGGGGGAGCCACAGAGCACAAAGAGCTGAGACTGGAAACAGAACTCGCCTGGTCACGTGAAAAACCCAAGGCAGTCAATCGTTTCTCATCAGTCCTCCTTGGAGATGATTGTCTCTTACAGCTCTTCCTTGGAGTTGATCGTCTGTCATCTCTCCTCCTTGGCGAGGACCTTTTCGCGTCCCTCCTCTTCGGTGACGGTTGTTTCTCAGAGCTCTTTGAACGGGACCGATGGCGGGAGGAGGTAGGACGAGAACCTGACCTGGACCTGATCAAAGGACAGATGAAATCAAATGATGATGATTCATCAAGAGGTTAAAACGCTGGTGTTAATGCAGATATCGTTACGGTTCTGCAGGAACATATTTGGCAATTTGACAAGCAGGTGGAGAGTGGTATCTCCTCTGTTCACCAATGTTATTGCTCAGATTAGAATTCATGCGTTACAGACCTGCGACTTGATCTGTGCGGCGATCGTGATTGTCTGCTGGGTTTCTCCCGTTTGCCCTCTGAACGATGGTGCCGACGGGGGTTGGGTGAGCGGGAACGAGAGCGGGAACGTGAGCGGGAACGAGAGCGGGAACGAGAGCGGGGATGAGAGCGGGACCCGGTTTTCTGACGATGCCGTGAAGTCTGTGAAGAGGTTGCATCTTTACCTGCAGCACTGAAGAGAGCAATGGACGAGAAAAGCATAATGAATGATGGGAAAAGGAAAATTTGCCAAGAGTCAGCAGAGTACTGGTTCACCACTCACAACAAGTGTTTGAACTCTAAAGCCGGGCAGAAACTGTACGGATGGATTCGGGCAGAGCTTAGCTTGGTATAATTGAGCCAAATTTCTGCCAAATTGGTTTGACATGCATTTTGATGCGTGTCACAATATCAGACTAATCACTTGAATGATCCAATGCTCGAAGAGAAAATGAACTGTTCTAAACTGTACTTGAACGTATTTTAATATAATTGGGATTGTATTTTACATGTTTTTGCTCAGACTGCTGTGGAACAGATGGATTGTCTTCTTCCAGCTGTGTATTCGTTTTTCTTCTTACTTTATTTCCAAAATAGAATTGCGCAGAGTAACTGTGTCTTTCTCTGTCAAATAAACTTCATTGGAATTGTCACTGGACGTAATAGGCTCGTGGTTTCTTGCCATGCCACGTTGTGGATGCACACAAAGGCCGATTAAAACGTGTAGTGTGAATTAACCCAACGTACAAGATCAATAAAATAACACAGTATCTGCTCAGCTAAATAAATGTACCTGGTCCTGCCTGGAATCTCACCATCCCACTCCGGGTATCTGTGGTAAAAAATAACAATTGAAAGACGCATAGTAAAAGTGCAAAGAGGCTACATTTTGTCAACAAAGCCAAAAGAAACGCTACGAGAAGGAAGACTGACCGTTTACGGAGGACTTTGCAGCTCTCAAGGTGAACGCTGGTGTTCTGGTGGTAGACCCAATCCTAGTAGTCAGAACATCGAACGCACAGCTATTTAGAAAGGCCTAATTATCACCACAACTGTTATCACCAATACCGTCATCTGCCTAAAACTAGACAATGATGGCATAGCTGTCAGTGCTGTAACTTTCCTAAAACGGAGAGACAACAGAGTGTAGACTTCCACTCACCTTGATTTTAAGACATTCTTTGTTACACAGACAACAGGTGTGTGGAAAGATTCTCGGTGTGGCCGCAGCACCGTCACGCATCTTGGCCGCTGTTGGCAGGTCCTTGGAGACTGAAACTATTGCCGGAGGCTGCTCGTTGGAGGGCGACAGTGTCAGATCAATGATCTCCACCGGGTCTGGGATTGGCTGAGGCAGAGCTGGAGGACTAACGATGGGGGGAGGACCAACCGGGATGAATGGCAGATGTTGCATGGCACCAGTGATGCTGGGAATGTGAAGAGCAGGGGGAACCGATTCGGTAGCAGAAAAGACTGAAGGCAAAATCGCTTGCCCCGTCTGTGATACTGGCTGCTTCTCCGTCTGTTGCTTCCGTTTCTGCTGCATCTGTGATATTGGTTGCTGCTTATTAATCTGTCCAGCAATTGACCCTCGTGCTTTAGATTTATTCTGATCCTTATTGCCACTGGTGTCATTACTGCCAATGAGCACAGGGTCCGGTCTGCTGGGTTGCACACCACAGTACAAAGTGCATGGTGGTTGGGTTTTCGTTGTTGACTGGAGATCTGCCTCCGGTTCTTTCAACGCATCGGGTTTGGAGGCTTCAGACTTGACAGCTCTGATGTCCGTGTCTGTCTTTGGCAGAGAAGACAAGCTCCGAATTGTTTGGGAACTGTGCTTTGGTTGGATCTGCAATTTTGTCTGATCATTGCTTGGGGGAGCCACAGAGCACAAAGAGCTGAGACTGGAAACAGAACTCGCCTGGTCACGTGAAAAACCCAAGGCAGTGCTTTCAATTGTTTTTTGCAGTGGTTCTTCAGTGTGTCTGCGACTACCATAAGTGTAAATTAGCAACATACTTCCACCACAGTTTTCTCTACTGCGACTGATACTTCCAATCTCCTCTCCAGCCCCTCCAGTATATGTGTCACTGTGTCCACCGTCAATCACTTTACTTTGCTTGAGGACTGCGGATATTTCCTCCTGGCGCATCCCTGCCCCTCCAGAATGACTCATTCTGGCGGGTTGGGGATCGGAACAGGGTTTCGACTGGACTCCAGTCGTAGCTCTTTTGGTCTTCTCAATGCGAATTTGCCGCAAGATGTACGGCAAGTTAGCAGGGGTGATCTGGTCTTCAGGGTAGTTGACAAGATGGTCCAAGTCCTCTTTTTCAAGTCCAAAACGCAGAAGGATGTTAGAAGCTGACTCAGAGGTGTACTTTAGTCGATTGGAAAGAGACTGCATTACATGTACTCTTTCACTGGAGGAAATTAAAACATTGTCAGCACTTCTTGTAAAAGAAGACGGAGCAGACGTTGAATAAAATTTAGAGGGTTCATCGGCAGTGGGCCTTTCGTAGTTCGATGACGTGTCCGAGGTCCTACTGCCACTTTCAACTCCCGGGAATCTATGTCCTAGAGAGGCAGAGGTTGAGGACATTGGGTAGGAGACCATACCTGTGCCTGAGGAGAGACACTCCCTTTGAATCCTGGTCAAGCGAGAGTCTATGGGTTGTTGCATTGGTTTGCCAAGTAGCCTCAACTCCTCTCTGGCTCTACTAATATGCATGTCTATAGACCTCTCCATGTTCTTGTCTACAATGGCCCTACTCGGTTCAGGCTTGTAGCTCATCGACTGAGGCAGCAGTGACGGAATTATTCCCCCAGAGTTGGCAGAAGTCCCAGAAGAAGTTCCAGAAAAGCTGAAGATGGACCCAGGTCCAGCACTAGAAGACGCTCTCTGAGGGTCCTTCTCTGCCGGTCCACCGGAGAGTCCATACTGCCCCTGGGTGGAGCTTTGGTTCCCGGAGGCATAGGGGTTATACAGGGGATGGGACATGGAGTTTGTGATCTTCGGCTGCCAACTGCGAGAGCGTTGTTTATCTGCGTCGCTGAGTTTTCAGTGGAGCCAGCTGCAAGGAGGCAGCCTGCTGACAGTACAGGAGCGAGCTCCCAGGGAGCCCTCCAAGTAAGCGACTTGTTCAGAGCCCTGAAATAGGAAAATGGGCACAATGCTTCAATAGCAATGCAAGGCTGAAAAATAGACAAAGGAAGGGTTTATTGAATGGAAAGGACATCAGCTTCTTGGATGGGTAAAATCCATCACCTGGAAGGTCTTGTATAGAGTTGTCCACTCTTAGTCCCTAGTGAGCATTCTTGCAATATCAAGAGATTCTGCTCGAAAAGTGGGATCACAAGATCATACAAACATCCTTCATCGTGAAGATTTTGCAATTTGTTATTGACAAAAGAAAAACAAGACAATGATCTCTTACAGTATCGTCACACCTTCATAATGCTCAGAGCATGGTGCACACAGTGAACGATAAGTTCGAAAACTGCATGTGGTGGAAATCTCAAGCTCTCTGTCTTTAAGTATTTATTACAGGATAACATATAGAAAAATTACGAAGAGTGTACAAGTCATCAAACATGAGCCAATCAGTACAATCAGAGTCACAGGATACAATTCAGCTGGATAGGGACAGAGTCCACGGAACCAACATGGGGGCACCAAAGTCAATAATTCGAGGAATGACGCTTGGTTTATAATCTCGCGAGGCACCATTGGCTGAGCCTCCACAGATAGCGTGCGAGCTACGAGCACGCATACAGGCATTTATGCTCTACGCGCTGTTTGTTGCAGTATTCTCCGAAACGCCAGAGCGTGCACGAACAAAATAGTCTGCGAGTGTCATCAGCAAAACTCCATGAACCAACCGCCACAATGTCGAGGACGTATTGTTATCAATTGCAACCAAAATGTTACCAATGAAAGCTCCTCGTGTGTATCTTAAAAATCAAAATTTGAGTAAAACTTTTTCCAGTCAAAATGTTGTTTCATGATATATTTGAGTTTACAGTTAATTACAATTCCTCCTTGGCATTGTGGCGGTTGGTTTATGGTGTTCGGTGGTTCGGAGGATACGTCAGTAAACAACGCGTGGCACGTTAACAACCTTTCCGCGTCATGGTGCCCTGCACGAGTATCAACGACGCTGGAGGTCTCGACTTCACTCGGCTGTTGCATCCAGCAGGTCCGGGTGAACAGGGGGTGCAGGCGGCTGTGTTCACAGGCATCTGACGTACGGCAGACGTGGAGGAGATCCAGCTCCCTGTGTGAGTTAGAGCTGAGGATTCTGGTTAATTCCCTAACTTGCCTTAAAATCTCTATATTGGAGTGTAATGATAAAAAATGTTTTAACGTGTCATCATATTTTCTGTGTGATATGTTGCTGTTAGAAAATTCATTCGCACAGGCGTCTAGATGTCTGGACACTTTGACATGTTCGTTCTCTTACAGAGGTCACTTTTTATCGCAAATCAGCCCTGCGTAAGTGTTGACGGCTTTCTACGCGTTTGTAATCATTCTTATTCAGGACAAGAGACTGAAGTGTTCTTTCTATAATCAACTGCTTCTTTATAGACTGAACATTTTCTGAAGACCTAGTGTCAGTGAAAGTTCGCACAAGGACACAGGCCCCCACCTTTTGTCTCAGTCTCCTGTGTTTGTCTGTCTCCTCTGTGCTGGCCTGTATAAATATCTTGTTCTGATTTTGTGTCCCCAGAGCATGTTCACATTTCACTGCAATACGTGGCTGTGTTTGTGTTCTCTGTTTGCAAACATTAAATTTACTTTTTGAAACTTTGATCATTCATCAAGACTCTGTTTATTTTAAA
Organism: Lycodopsis pacificus; assembly: GCA_028022725.1. Classification (NCBI taxonomy): domain Eukaryota; kingdom Metazoa; phylum Chordata; class Actinopteri; order Perciformes; family Zoarcidae; genus Lycodopsis; species Lycodopsis pacificus. The sequence goes on along the minus strand of CM051710.1, from coordinate 14,417,007 downwards.
CACTTTGGATAAAACCAACTTCACTCCTGAACTTCTACAAGGAAATATTCTACAACAGGAGTCAAACTGCCAAAGTTAGGTAACACTTTATAGGAAGGTCAGGTCTATAAGGCATTATAAGCACATTTATAACACATTATAATGCATTACATGCACACAAACTAAACTCTGTGTCTTTATGGCTTAAGTTGTGTTATGGAATATTTCTTAGACTAGTCGGGAGAAGAAATTGCACGTTTTTGGATCAATGTAGAATAAACAGAGTCTGGATGAATGATCAAAGGTGTATAGCATTGTGAAAGCTGCACTTATGATATGGTAGCATCACTATATGTCATGTATATAGCATCACTATATGTTAAGGCTACAGAGAGAGGTGTGCTCGTTTGTGTGTGTGGCCTCAAACTTCCCCATAACAGGAGCATTCCTGAATGGAATAACAGAACACGAGAAGATGAACAGTGCCGGAGCTAAACTCTTCCCAGACTGTTAGCTCGTAGCTACAGCAGCTCGGTGCTACCTCAGACCCCTGACCGGGTCGACGCCTTGACATGATCAAATGGCAACTGTGTGTCCTTACATGAATGTTATGAATGTGAAAGCCTCTCCCTGCTTTTGTTGTGTTGATCATGGTCTTCTCTTACCGTTTGTCTCCTACTACTTACGTACAGTCTAAACACGGCTTTGGCTCCCTGTATAAAATGCTCCTTTTTTCATTTGCTGTGGGTGAACGCAGGACATTTTACATGTAGAATACAGGACAGAAAGCGAGTCGGGCTGTGGGCAGTTGGGATGTGGAGGAAGTGAGTAAAACTAATGATGTCCACTTTAAATATGGCAGACCGTCTGAAGCTCCTGGGTCCATTTAAAGAAGGCGAGGGAGTCTCATGTATTTTCTGTTTAAAAGAACATTGTTGTTGTCGCTTAATAAATACAAATGATTGTCGCCTGTGTCACATGGTCTTCTTTGTCCTGTAAGTGGAAACTGTTGATGCGTTACCATACGTATTTAATTGCAACATATTTTCACTGTGAGCATTTTTTTATTTAAAAAGGCATTTAAAATACGGTGATGGTTAAAAGTTTCTTTCACCGACTATTTGAAGACGTTCGGACCATATTTCACTGGTGTTTACATTATTCTCTTCCAACTGAGAAATGTGGATGTGGTTTCATGGTTAGCACAATTTTAAAAAATACACAAAGATGACAGAGATAAATAATATCACAGTGCAGGAAGGAAGAGGCAGAGAACACAAGGAGCCTATATGATACATCCATAAGATATGACAATGTAACATTGATGACAAAGTATTTCAACAAGATATAACACATTATTAACAACAACAACAACAACAAAGAAATGATGATTGTGTGTGAGAGTGTGTGTGTGTGTGTGTGTGTGTGTGGATAAGCTTTTCGTTTGAGCCAAGAATCACACAAGTTCTCTCTCTCTCACACACACACACACACACACACGCGCGCGCGTAAAAGAAAGTTTGGCCCAAGTGTTAGCAGCTTTTTCTTTGTCAACCCTTCTGCCTCTTGTCTCGTCTTGATGTCATTTCCCCAATTTGCTTTTACACTCTTCCCCATCTTGGTTTTAAAAAGCAGTTACTTCTTACCAAGGAACCCGAGATATCTTCCTTTTGTTTCGAGAATAAAAGTAAATCTTTACCTTAGTCGCCTCCTGTTGTCTTGACTACCGTATTCTCTCCATCTCGCCTTTACTGCGAGCTCACCAGCAGCCTCCTCTGCGCCTATAACGTGTCCGTTTGCTGAGGATTCCTGGAAGTGGCGAGCTCACCGTGTATTTTATATTTTGTTATGTTCTTTGCGATACCTTTCGCAACGGCTCTCGCCGAGTGCACGCCCACTCTTAAAGGGTGCGCGCTGCTGTGGTTCACTTGAATTAAAATGCTGCTGCACTCAAGTAGTTTAGGAATAAACGCTTTCTTGCTTCTAAACTGGTCCGGTGTCCGCGTGTTTGTGTCAAATGACCACAGTTCTGCCGGGTTTTTTCAGTCATCTTCTGTCTGAGCTGCGACAGTTGCGGTTGCTTTTTGGCAGGAAGTCGTTCCTACTTCTGTAACCCAGCTGGCTTCACGCGGCGGTGCGTGGGCACGCTCACTTCCGTTAAACGCACACTGTTGTCGGTCAATTCTGTTGTGATTTTCTTCTGATTAAAAACGAAAAACATATTGGTATTTAAAGCTTTTTTCGACATTCACAAATTATTCTGTGTACTTCTACCATTTAACCCTTATCCACACGCTTTAAATACACACATGCCACTTTAATAACATACTTTATTTAACACTATTTGTTTGTTTATTGTGATGGTACTTTCTCCACTGTGACTCAATAACAAGACCATATATATTTTCTTTTCTTGTTTATTGTAAATCTGTGTATGTACATTGACAGCGGAAGAGGAAGGGGCTGAATGAGGATGCAGATAGTTCATTGATTAGTTAACTGTTGAATGGTTCACTGTTGTCCAGATGTTTTAATGATGACTCAACCCACCCCCCCCCGCGTGCTCTGCTCCTTTATAAACGGCACACACGTGGTTCTTCCCCTCAGACTGCATTGCACTCTGGAGTATTTTGTTGAGAGAAACGTATACAAATTGTAAACACATATTGTGCTCGCTTGCAATATGCATGCGTTAAAGCTTAGCAATATCACACACACACCATTTTGACAGAATGCACATCTTGACTACAAGCTGCTTCCTGCTTTCGGAAACAGAAAAACCGGTTACACACAATGCACACCATGTCCCCAGAGTCCTGTGAGAAACAGAACGCCCTATCACGACTGTCACAACCTGTGGGAGGGAGACAACAGAACAGATAAATACCACGTCTCAGTCTCATTCTGCGCTCTTTACAGAGAACATTTAACTCCATGGCTCTTCGCAGAGAACACTTAGTATTGCGCTCTTTACAGAGAGCATTTAGCCACTCCGAGCCACAGAAGAAGAGGATGCAGTCAGCGGCATGGATCACACGTTCCCATCTCACACATTCCACAAATGGGGGAGGTTATCAGCAAAGTGAACTGAAAAATAGGCCTTTCAGAGGCGATAAGAGAACTGTTTCGGCCAATGATCTGTTGTCTGCCATATATGGACCTGGCGGCTGCAGGAAGCGCCAAGGAGACGCAAGTATAGGAGACGACAAAGGATCGGGGGTTCGGACTTTGGCTTTTGTGATGAATCCTGGAGGGTTCATGCATTTTTGTAATCTTTGACCTTACTTTTTGCGACAACTAAAGTCCAGTGTTGCTCATCTCCTTGTAGTCTCCTAAAGGTAAGAGTGCTCTTCCCCTGGGATATGCAGACAGTAAATAAATTAGACATGAACATTGAATGACATTCCTGTTAAAAGCTTAAGTTAGGTTAAGATGGTGTTGTTGTTCAGCATTGTTGTGATTTACTAACTTGGTTGGCTCCGATTGACTTTGAAGCTCTGCAAATGTATTTTATGTGATGTTGCAGTGTGACTATAATGCCTACACACACACACGCACACACACGCGCACACACGCGTTAAGCCATGTGGTCGGGGGAGGGGATAACGGGGATATATTATTAATTTGATGCAATCCCCTTTCATGAAAATATTCACCGTCACGTTTGAATAAACTGTTGACTCAGCAGTCTGAGTTTCATTATGAAAGACTAAATGCTGCAACCCTGTCTCTTTAAAAAGGACGTTCCTATACAACTGCACTGCTCTTTATTATGTTTGGAGGGAAACGTATTTTCTTCCGGATTACGGACTCAGTTTAAAACACGTGGTTAATTTAGTAAATGAAAACAAACGAACAAAACTACTTCTTTGATGAACAAAAGTTCCTTCTCCCCTCACTTCATTTGTGTCTCAAAACATATTTTCGTTTTCATTTGTATAGATGTAAATAATGCATCTGTTTTTGAATGTATCTGATATATTTGAGAGGGAGGCGGGGTGTTGATATATTCTTAATTAATGTGTAATTTATGGTAACAGAAACCGCTTGATCACCACCCACACAGTGTTTAAAATAACATTACGAGCCTCTATTAAATGTATTAACTGAAATTATGTGAGAATAGCACCAATGTGTGGCAGAATAATGATAACACACGTATCCTCTCTGCTTTTCACACCCTTCTTCATTTAACGAGCAAAGGAAATAAGACAAAGCAGCATTTAGTCATCGATGTTTATTTGTATGAACTCTTAGAAATATTAAAATGTTCTATAACCCAAATGTATGGACAAGAATGATTAAGTGTTAAAAAACAGGACTTTTACGACGAATATATTCTCAACCTAACCGACATAAAATGAATGAATTGAGAACTAACTGATCATTTCAGCTTCAGTTAAAATTAATTTTCAACATGATCTATAACTTCAATTGTTTTCTATTTATGTTGAACATGAACTTTTGATTGGAGCTAAATGTAAATAAAGTAAGAGCCATGCTACCAAAATCTCCAAACACAAGATCGGTTGAGTAGTTTATTTGAATGCCGACCAACAGTGTTGGAAAGTAACTAAGTTTATTCACTCGAGTACTGTGCTTAAGTATGATTTTGAGGTACTTGTACTCTAGTATTTCCATTTTTTTTTTTACTTTACAGTAGCCAATATTGCTCTTTTTACTCCACTCGTTTGCAGATGCACACAATCAATACTTCATATTGCAATTTTAAAAAAAAGCTCCACCTTTATGAAATGCAACATTATAGTGATGCTTACACATTAATGTATTCATCATTTTAATCCAGTGACATCATTATCACTGTTTTGACGTGGGCCAGTCTGGTACTTTAGAGAGGCCTATAGTTTGATGATGAGTAGTTTCTACTTATGGACTTTTACTAAAAAAAGATTTTGAATGCAAGACCTTTCACATTACTTTACTGGTGACGTTCGCGCTTTTACTTTGAAGGCTTGACACTAAAACCGGAAGTGTACAGTTTCGTTCTGAAGTAGCTGCCTGCAGACATCTAGAAGATGAGTTTGAACACACCAGAGACGCGCAATATTCACAAATAACGGAAGGTATGCAACAACAAAAACGTTGTACAAGGAGAGCGCGAAGCACCGCGTGACTACTCGCTTTGACGTGATGTTTGGCTTCTGAAAACCGCGTTAAACGTTTGTTTGTAACCGGCCGTAGACGTCCGCGAGTGCACGCTAGCAGTAGCACGCGAGGCAAGTTTAGCCATTTTAGCTCTCGTTGGCCAATGATGGCGTGCTGAAAGACAGCGTTGATGTGCATAAATCGATCTCATCCCAATTCCTAAAAATGCATCTTGAGGGGCGAGGAACGAGGAGGCTTGGCGGAGGAGCTTATGAGCGAAGGAAACTCGGGTGTGTCCTTCGCAGTAGTGTTTTTGGTACACGTAAACAAATAAAAGCGGCGTGACACACAGCTGTAATGATCTCAAACCACTGGACTCTACAAATGTAACAGTTCCTTTTTGTGTTCATTTTATTTTATACATTTAAGATCAACTCAGACTTTCTGCCATTCACAGTCTATGTAACATAGACTTATAGTCTATGTAACATAGACTTATAGTCTATGTAACATAGACTTATAGTCTATGTAACATAGACTTATAGTCTATGTTACATAGACTGTGAATGGCAGAAAGTCTGAGTTGATCATGTAGCTCCTCATAAGGCTCTGTTAAACCACATTTCTTAGTGACATTCACCCGATTCTTTTTACTGAATGTAGGCTACATCAAATTGAACCCCTATAATTCTTTGTTTACTCTCCTCGTTTCTTCTCCACTTGTATCTCCCATGGGTAGGACTAAAACGCTAGGAGTTGAGAAAAGAAATCAAGCAAGGAACAAAATCAGGGAATGAGAAAGACCCATAGTAGTTATTACCAAGGCATCAAATAAGACGTAAATCTAATGAAATTCACCAAATTCAGACGGCAACACAGGGTGGAAGCAGGTGGCAACTTCCGGTTCTGCCGAGTGAAGCCAATGCGGAAGTGTCTTAAAACCTGCCTTCTCTCTACTGACCAGCAGGGGGCGACTCCTCTGGTTGTATAGAAGTCTATGAGAAAATGACTCTACTTCTCTCTTGATGTATTACCTCAGTAAACATGAGTTTATGGTCTCAATCTCTAGTTTCAAGTCTTCTTCAATGCAGCATGATGTTTATTTCATACAGCGCCAGATTGGACGACTTCAAGACAAGACCATCCAGATGATGGATTTAACCCATCCAAGAAGCTGAAGTCCAATCCCATTCAATAACCCCATCCTTTGTTTGTTTTTTTGTTGTTGTTTTTTTTACTTTTCAGCTTTGCATTGCTATCGGAGCGTTGTGCCCCTTCTCCCGCTCCACGGCCCCTAACAAGCCCCTTGCTTGGAGGGCTCCACAGGAGCTCGCTCCTGCTCGGCCAACAGGCTGCCTCCTTGCGGCTGGCTCAACTGAAAGCCCAGCTAGCAGTGACGCAGATAAACAACGCTCTCGCTGTTGGCAGCCGAGCCGCGACCTACATACCCACAACGCCCCCCTCCCCAACTGTTGCGGCCATCAATCTCCTTCACCTTCTGAAGATCGCAAACACCATGTCCCATCCCCTGGACAACCCCTATGCCTCTGGGAACCAAAGAGCCACCCAAGGGCCGGTCTCCGGTGGACCGGCAGAGAGGGACCCTCGGACAGCAGCTCCTCGCCTTGGACCTGGGTCCAGCTTCAGCTCTCCTGGAACTTCTTCTGTGACTTCTGCCAACTCTGGGGGAATAATTCCGCCACTGGTGCCTCAGTTGATGAGCTACAGGCCTGAACCGAGTAGGGCCATTATAGACATGAACATGGAGAGGTCTATAGACATGCATATTAGTAGAGCCAGAGAGGAGTTGAGGCTTCTTGGCAAACCAATGCAACAGCCCATAGACTCTCGCTTTACTGGCACGCAAAGGGAGCTTCTCTCCTCAGGCTCAGGGATGGTCTCCTACTCAACGTCGGTCTCCTACTCAACGTCCTCAACCTCTGCCTCTCTAGGACATAGATACCCGGGAGTTGAAAGTGGCAGTAGCTCCTCGGACTGGTCATCGAACTACGAAAGGCCCACTGCCGATGAACCCTCTACATTTTATTCATTGTCTGTTTCGTCTAACTATGCAAGCGGTGTTGATGGTAGGTTTAATGCTTCCAGTGACAGAGAACGTGATATGCCGTCCATTCCAGGGTTAGGTGATTTGGACAATCCTGCGGCCCCTACAGAGCCCAATCTACAAAAGTACACCTCTCAGTCAGCTTCTAACATCCTTGTGCGTTTTGGACTTGAAAAAGAGGACTTGGAATATCTCATCTTGTATCCCGAAAACCAGATCACCCCTGCTAGCCTGCCGTTCATCTTGCGGCAAATCCGCCTTGAGAAGACCAAGAGAGCTACGACTGATGCTCAGTCAAAATCCTGTCCCGAACCCGAACCCACCAGAATGAGTCATTCTGGTGGGGCAGGGATGCGCCAGGAGGAAATATCGCCGGCTGTTCGCCAGCCGAGTAATGTGATTGACTATGGACATACAGGCAAATATACTGGAGGGGCTGTGGAAGAGATTGGAAGGACCAGCGTCAGTAGAGATAACAGCGGTGGGAGTGGAAGTATGTTGCAGATGGACACTTACAATAGTAGCAGACACGGTCGAGAACCACTGCAAAAAACAGAGGTAAAAAGCAGTGCCGTGGATTTTTCTCATGACCAGGCGAGTTCTGTTTCCAGTTTCAGCTCTTTGCACAGTTCAACACCGAGCTTTGTTTCTCCTCCAAGCAATGATCAGACTAACCGACTGCAAACCCAAGCAATCGCCCCTTTCTATCGGAAAGACACGGACGTCAGAGTTGTCAAGTCTGAAGCCCCCAAACCCGTTCCTTTGAAAGAACCAGAGGCAGATCGCCAGTCAACAATGAAAACCCAACCACCGTGCACTTTGTTAGGTGGTGTGCATCCTAGTAGACCCAGCCTTGTGCTTGTTGACAGTAATGACACCAGAGGTATTAAGAACCAGAGTAAAACCCCAGGACAGGGGTCAACCATTGCTGAGCAGATGCAGAAGCAGCCGGTGCAGCAGACGCAGCAGATGCAGAAGCAGCCGGTGCAGCAGACACAGATGCAGAAGCAGCCGGTGCAGCAGAAGCAGCCGGTGCAGCAGACGCAGCAGATGCAGAAGCAGCCGGTGCAGCAGACGCAGCAGATGCAGATGGTGCAGCAGACACAGCAGATCCAGAAGCAGCCGGTACCACAAGCCATGTGGCCTCCATTTTTTCCTGCTACAAAGTCAGTTCCGCCTGCATCTCACATGCCCAGCATCACTGATGCCATGCAGCGTCCGGTGTTCATTCCTGTTGGTCCTCCAGCTCTGCCTCAGCCAATCGCGGTTCTGATGGCCTTCATTCTTCGGACGATGCCACCTTCCAACAGGCGGCCTCCGGTACAGCCTGCAGTCTCCAAGGGTCTGCCAACAGCGGCCATGATGCATGATTATGCAGCGGCCTCACCGAGACTCTTTCCACATACCTGTTGTCTGTGTAACAGAGAATGTCCTCGCATGGAGGTGAGTGGAAGTCTGCACTCTGTTCTAACTCCCTTACGAAAAATTTGGGCTATTTATTTCTATATCAAAAATGTTCTTTTACGTTCTGAAATTCTATTTTAAATTGTTAATCATTTTACTTTTTCGGAAAACTGAAGGATTTAAAAAGTCTAAGGACGATACTTTGAAGCCTATGTGACAGGATTTATGTAAAATATTCTTTCAATTTGAATTTTATTTACGTTAACTAATTTGAATGTACTTCAAACTAAATATGTTTTTACCATGAAGCTCCAAGGATGCCAGTCATCGCTAACAGTTTTTTCTTAATCTGTAATTCAAGTTTACACTGATTTACACGTGATTTGACTGACTTAAAACTGTTGAGTACAAGAATCTGCACATCTGAAGAACTAGAGCATCAAATGATGATGGAAGAGGACCGTTTTCCTTCTTTCTCAGTTTTTGGGCTTTTTCCCCAGATTGTATATTCAGTTAAAATGCTGTGAAACAATTGTTAGTTGTCATAGAGATGCACTGAGGAATGAATTGTTGCTCTTGCACTCAAAGCTGACAAAAGTCTGCTGTGACTATAAAGAAAAGAGCTGCCATATTTCTAAAGGATTTAATCCATGTACTACGCGTGTATTTCTCACTACTTGATTTCAACACTTTATTTACTGCTGGAGAGTGCCGCAGCTCTTCACTTGGGCTCAAGCTTGTTCGTGTTCTTCAGATGACTGCTGTAAAGACTCCTTTAATATCAACACATAACACAAACTGTACACAATAGCAGAGAAATTGAATTGGACACTTGGACTTGAGAGACTCAACAGACCAACAAAGAGGAGCTGTTTCTTTATGGCTGCTGTAATGTTGAATAAAAGATGTTGTCAGACAATCACATAAGTGAGTTGATATTGACAGCCAATAGCAGTTTTGATAATAGTGAGGTCTATCTAATGCTGTTTGTTGTTCCGACTACTAGGATTGGATCTCCCACCAGAACACCAACTGTCACCTTGAGAGCTGCAGAGTCCTCCGGAGACAGTCAGTCTTTCTTCTTTTAACTTTTCCCTGTGAAGATCTCGTTACTTTTTGATAACCATTGCCTTTTGCCAAGCTAGTTAAACTTCTGTCAGGGTTCATATTTGGTTGTTTGAGGTACCTCCTCTGGTTGTTCGATAGTTGTATTCTGCAGAACCCGTACTATTCCGTGATACTCTCCGACATTAGGAGCATTACTTGAGTACGACTGCTTTATGGCTGCCTACCTCACCGCAGAAACCCTCGGCTGTGTTGTAAACATCTGTCCTCTTTGCTGTTTTTAATAGGTGCGTTTCATTTGTGGTTTTTTTAACAGATACCTGGAGTGGGATGGTGAGATTGCACTCAGGTAAATTTGTTACGCTTGACAGAAGCAATGTTGGAAATCAGACTGGAAACTGGTCATTCGAGTGATTGGTCAGGCGTCATGACCCCCCTCAAAAATGTTGCCCCATTCGACCAATTCAGGGCTAAAATCCATCCGGATCCATCAAACATGTTGCAACCACGATGAGTTAGTGAACCAGTACCCTGTTTGGAAAACTTTGCTTTCCTATCGTTCCTCATGCTTTTCCCATCCCTTGCTCTCTTCAGTGCTGCAAGTAAAGATGCCTCGCCCTCAGCCTCTTCACAGACTTCTCAGCATCTTCAGAAAGCCAAACATGGAAGCCGCTCCCGCTCGCCTAGTCCCCGTCGGCCCCACCGCTCAGAGGGCAAACAGAAGAGACTCAGTCGGCGATCACGATCGCCACAGAGGTCCAGATACACTCGCAGGTCTGTGATGGATAAATTCTAATGCGAGCAATAAGTGAAATGACCAAATATGTTCCTGCAGAACCTTTTCGAATATCTGCATCAGCATTTAACCTCTTTAGATTTAGTCCCCCCTTGAGAAATCTAAACTTTATATTTTTAAGATTGTCATTAGATGTGATCTGAACTTTTACCAGGTCCCGGTCTCGTTCTCCTTCCCCGCGGTACGACCGCCCTACTTCCTCCCGCAATTGGTCACGTTCAAGAAGTCCTGAGAGACAATCTTCACCACGGAGAAGTGACGATAGACGGTCGTCTCAGAAGAGGAGCCGTGAGAGACGATCATCTTCGAGGAGGAGCGACGAGAGACTATCGCTGTCAAGGAGGAGCGACGAGAGACGATCGCTGTCAAGGAGGAGCGACGAGAGGCCGTCGCCAACAAGGAGGAGCGACGAGAGACAGTCGCCATCGAGAAGGAGCAACGAGAGGCGGTCGCCAACGAGGAGTGACAAGAGGCAATCGCCATCGAGAAGGAGCAACAAGAGACGATCCCTCAAACGAAAGTTGAGCAATACAGACAACTTGGTTGAGAAACTAAGAAGACGATCATCTCCAAGCAGGAGCAACGAGAGACGATCGCCGTCAAGGAGGAGCGACGAGAGGCAATCGCCATCGAGAAGGAGCGCCGAGAGGCGGTCGCCAACAAGGAGGAGCGCCGAGAGACGGTCGCCAACAAGGAGGAGCGCCGAGAGACGATCGCCATCGAGAAGGAGCGCCGAGAGGCGGTCGCCGACAAGGAGGAGCGACAAGAGACGATCGCCATCGAGAAGGAGCGCCGAGAGGCGGTCGCCGACAAGGAGGAGCGACAAGAGACGATCGCCATCGAGAAGGAGCGACGAGAGGCGATCCCGCAAACTAAAGTCTAGCAATACAGACAACTTGGTTGAGAAACTACTGGAAACATCAGGTTTGAGAAATGACGAACGTTTTCATGACTGAACACCGTGTTTAAAGACTTGTTTTGTGTCGTAACGTACCTGCGTCTGTTAACGCTTAATGTACAGGTGAATGCCACCAATACAACCTGTTTTTGTGGTTTCTTCACGATTTTATGCTCTTTAACTTTAAATGTTTTCATCTTACAATAGAGACGCAGTCTGAGACTTCGCAACCACCAAAACGCTGCAATGTTGTCTGACAGTCTTTTTCGTCTTTCTCCCTCTAGCTGTCCAGTCTCTGTCAAATGAATTGGACCTGGAGACTGTGATTAAAACTCTGGCTCCCGCCTTAATGACCGAGCTAGTCAAGATGAATTCCATATCGTTATCCTCCGCTTCCATTGGAGGAAAGCCCTCCTCGTCTTCTGCCTCTTCCTCCACCAAAAAGCCTTCTAAAGCAACTCCCAGTCTGCAAAAGTGCGAGGCAAGTTCTTCCACAAACATCGCTTCTCTTTTCTGAGATTAATGTGTTTTTGTACATGGTCCCTGATGTAAATACACTGAACTAAAAAAACTAACGGATGCATTATATTCAGTCTGAACATTTGTTTTTCTCTCTCTTTGCTCAGTCTGATAAATATTTGCTACCAACCGAGGTGAAACTGGAGGGGGTTTATGTCCGTCACCATGAATTGTTGGCTGCTGTGAAGAAATTTGGAAAAACCAAGTCGGTTGTAATGTTCCGGTACTCAGAGAAGGTATGTATAGAGAGAGGCTTGTATCTGCTGATGCTTTGCCTTTTCATACTATTCAAAATATAGTGCTGTTAGCTACATTTTGTCTCGCCAATCAAACCATCAGGCCCAGAAAACTGTATGCAGGCCCAGACACATGCTTATGTTCCCTGACAGCATGATGGGTCATGCAAATCTGCACAGGAACAATTTCTTGACATCAGCGATGTAAAAAAAAAAAAAAGTAAATTTTAAAAGTGAAAATGCCATTTAAAAGTACCCGACACTCATGTGACCGCCACGTACGTTGTCCCGAGCGGACTAGCGGATTCCAAGCGGAAGCAGTTAGTGGTGGTGCGCTGTCAACGTTAGGTGCGAGTGTATATAGTCCTGATGGTTGTAGTAACACATGGATATGTATGTTTGTGTGTGTGCATTTGTAGGCAATCGTGAATTTTCACAACGAGGAAGACGCAAAGAAATTGAAGAGCATGAAGAGCTTCGATGTCAAAGGATATCAAATCACTGTTGTTGGAGGAAAGGTATTCTTACACTTTTTGTCTTTCTTTCTGTGTCTAGGAAATATACATAATAATATGTCAGCTGTAGTGTGGCCAGCAGGACAGTCAACCTTCCTCTATATTACCATCATATTACCAAACTGGAGGGGGTTTATTATTATGTCTCAATGAATTGTTGGCTGCTATGAAGAACTTTGGGAAAACCCAGTCAGTTGTAATGTTCCGGTCCACACAGAAGGAATGAACAGAGCAGTGGTTCTTAACCTTGTTGGAGGTACTGAACCCTGCGAGCTTCATCAGTGCATTCACCGAACCCTTCGTAATTGGAAAAATAAAATATGATTTCTTCAAAACATAGGTATATATTTTATTAGTGCACAAAATGAACCATGCATCAGTTGCACACAAAATCACGGTGTGCAAAGAACAAAACCAAAACACAAAAACATCACTCAATGAATGATTTGCGATCAGGTACGCAACTTCGTACGATGCTGTGAGGATCGGTTTGTCGACAAACAAAACATGAATTTCACACAAAAACATAACTCAGTGAATATTTACTGGAAATCAATGTGACGTTTGCTGTTGCCTTTCAGATGCAAGTTCAGAAATGCGCGGCTTCACCTTGGCAAGTGCCACTCTCATATCATCTTCGCAGCAAAGTCTGTTCCTTTTCTTAGTTTTCATGTCCACCATCCTCGAAAAGGATTGCTCACAAAGATACGTTGTAACAAACGGTGCGAGTATCTCGAGGGCTTTCGTGGCAATGCGAGGGTATGGTACGATTTGGTGACACCAAAACGTTGAGCGTTGTTGTTCCGAAGAGTTGCTGTTGAAGCTGGCTCTGCTGAAGTTCAATGATTTCGTCGAGGCATTCATCGTTGACATCTGCTGTCGCAACACTAAACGTGAACGGCCGTCTCACCCATGCTGGATATGACCGCGTGGTGGGGAAGTATCCGTCGAGGGACTTTGCGAGCACATCTAAGTGCTTCAGCTCCCCAGGTACAGAAATGTCTCCAATTCCAGACACGTCTTCGATCTTACTTACGCAGTCGTCCAGCAGGGGAAAGTTTGCGAAGTTGTCACTCTGTTCGGCGTTTCCATAAAGGTAGCTTTTTTTTAAACGCATTCAGGTTTTCTTCCGCTTCGATGATGTTGACTCCACCGCCCTGCATCTGTCGATTGAGATCATCGAAAATATCGGCCATGTACGCCAAGATGAGAATGAACTCAGAATCTTCGAAGCAATCTGCGTGACAATGTTGGTGCTCTCGCAAAAAACAGGGCTAATTCCACACGCATGGCAAAAACCAGATTCAGAAGCTTTCCCCGGGATAACCACCGAACGTTAGAATGGTACAGAAGTACCTTGAATTCAGAGCCCGTTTCCTGACAGAGCTCTTTGAAGATGCGGTGCTTCATAGCACGTAGTTCACACAGTCTACGATTTTTAGTACTTGAACCCCCCCCCCCCCCCCCCCCCGACACAGCCTTAAGAAGGGGCGTCTTCCTGTGACGTGAAGGTGAGTGTGTACTCTTCCAATGAAACTTGTGACTGGTGATAGACATTAAAACGATACAAATGAAGATCAAAAGGGCTGTTTGCAGTGGGGAGGATCCACCCACAGTATGGTATCATTAACCAAGTTAAAATAAACAGTAGTGCAAAGACTTAGAATAAGAGGTGTAAAATGTTCTAAAACATTCATACTATTTGTATTTAAGTGGTGTTTTTATTTGCTTTGATGACCAGTTGAAGAACGGGATTATAACGCACAGTTACAAAGTAAAAGTATAAGATGCAATTTCCGTCCATCTCTTATCACTGTTAGAAGACTGGGATTTTGGCAGTCTTTCAGACAACGGTTGTGGTTGTTTCACGACGTTACTAAATATTTAAAACTACATATAAGAAGTCTTCCTAGCAACTCTGACAAATCACTTCATTATTTGTTTTTACCTAACATTAAAATATGGACCTAAAACTCTTGGCATATGTGTTTCCGACAGCAGCCCATGGGTGACTCACAACCACCTCCCAGCCCTACAGAGGGATCAACAGAGGGACCTCATACCCGCGTGGACATATCTCTCCTACCAGACATCGTAAAAGAGGCCGCTGCAGCGGAAAACCCACCTGAAACACCAAAGACATACGCCCCCAATCCAAGAGCGCAACGTAGACAACTATTTATTTCCGACGAAAATGGCACTCTCTCAGACAAGCAGCTCGGAGATGCATCCTGGTGGGCCCGCATTCAGTTCATAGTCAGAGGGAAAGAATCAAGGCACTACATCCAACAAGGTTGGGACAACGCCACAAAAGCTCACATGATGAGTACCTCCATGCCCATAAATAATCAGGAATACGTGGATGGCATCCCCTGCGTGCGGAGACCTAGGGTCTCATTCCATCCAGATAGGAAACCAGTAATGGTGACCAGACTCCTACAGGGGGGAGAGCGACTCTGGGCCCATGTAAGAGAATGTGACGCCAACCTGAAGCCAGTGAACTATACACAGGACATATACATCTTGGACCCTGGACAATTGAATAAAGCAGACAATATGCACTTGATGTATACAAGAGGAGGATGGTGACAGAAACTTATACAAATTGTAAACGCATATATTGACACAACAGAACACATAAATAACGAGAGAGATCCTCTCACAGTCAGTTCGACTTAGGACTTATCCTGATACAGGACCGAAAACACTCTTCTAGGAAGACAAACATAAGCATACCGTAACCGGACCAACTAGCATTATCACAAATACCTACGGGAACACATATTTACACCTGCTTGATTTGTTGTATAAACCTGTAAAGGAAATAAAACTACTCCGATATACCCTCTCAAGGGATAGAGAGGAATCAACATCTGTCTCCGAGTACCTTTGTACTTTGAGGTAACCTTGTCAGAACCACAGAGTCCACTGCAAGGACCGGAGACCAAGACTGAGGCGTCACACATGACACAGCAGGAAGCTCTGTGGAGGCCGAGCTGCCAGGTGGAGGGGCGGAGACAGAAACAATGGAAAAAGGTATGTTGGAGACCTTTTTGAATGGATGGATGGCGAAGAATAGCTTAAGCAATGAATTTGTAAAATATAATGTTTACATAGGGTTATCTTCAGCTCATCCATCTAACCTCGACAATTATTTTTAGTTGGAAGATATCTCCGAAATTGTTCAAGAGTTCGTTTGAAATCGGTAGAAAGTTAGGCTTTGGGTCGTGGTTTCTTTTTGGTATGAATCTGCATCCAGCAGATATACCTGAAGGAAGAAGGGCAGATGATGACAACGATCTTTCTAAATGCTGACGTTCATCTTCATTAAATGTGGTCTTCTGTAGATCCTGAGAAGGCAGTGGAGACACAAGCAGATGCAGAACCAGCCGGGAAGGCTTCCAAAAGCAAGAAGCCGCATGTTCCTCGTGTGACATTTGGGGAGATGATAGAAAAGCACCTGCATCTAAAAAAAATACGTAAGAAGTCCAAGAAAATGTCTGCATGTGATCGTAATTTTACGGTCTTTCTCTAATTTGTTTCTCATTTTCTTTCTCTCCTTCACAGCGTGCTTCAAGTGGAAAACATGCCTCTCGCAAAATGTAAGTTTCCTCAAATGACTTGTATGAAGCACTGCACTGCATCTACACATGTCGTTTTATAAAGCTGTAAGGATGCAGGTCTTCTCTATGAAAGTGGCTTTGAAAAAAAGTACGTTTTGGTTCGGTTTTGCCCTCAGATGCACAAATAAGCATTCAAATGAACACAAATTTCCTGAATGAATGCTTGTGGAACGTAATATTGTACAATGAATCTGCAGGTCTTGAAAAGCCTGAAAGTGAATTGTGCATAGAGAGCTGTTAACTTGCATAACCATCATCTTTCCTACTTACCTCCTTTTCTCACTAGCCTTCGCCTTCGAGGGTGAAGCCTCTACAAAATACAACGTTAGGTTTAACATACCGGTAACAGGTTCATGGTGTTCGGATAAGTCAGTAAACAACGCGTTGCACGTTAACACCTTTCCGCGTCATGGTGCCCTACACGAGTGTCAACGAAGCTGGAGGTCTCGACTTCACGCCGTGGAGGTGGAGCAGGCTGTTGCATCCAGCAGGTCCGGGTGAACAGGGGGTGCAGGCGGCTGTGTTCACAGGCATCTGACGTACGGCAGACGTGGAGGAGATCCAGCTCCCTGTGTGAGTTAGAGCTGAGGATTCTGGTTAATTCACTATTCTGCTGTCTGCTTTGTACCCTTCATTGTCTCCCATCGTTCTAACTTATGAATGAAACTAATGAGCACATCTCTGGTAAACATGACATATAAAGTGATGCTATTGTGAGATTCTTTGTGGAGAAACAATCTAAATCGAATAAAATCACAATTCTTTGAAAGAAGAATCTGACTGCTCTAATGTATCATCAATAAGCTAGAATAAACTCTTGAAAGACAACTTGGTTCTCGATCTTAATTTCAGATTTCCACCGCACATTCACTTTTAATGCATGATAATCTGTTAGGAGAAGAGTTGCATTTTAAAAGGGACTTATCTTGATGAATCCCCGAAGTTAAGGAAGCCCAAGCTGGTCCAAGCTGCAGCTGAACACGATTCCTTTTCAACCACCTGCTCCCGGGATCAGCACACCTCCAGTCAGGCCTTGTCCTCCAAGAAAGCTCCGTGGATCCAGCCGGTTCCTGGATCCTTGCTGCTCCGTGGATCCAGCCGGTTCCTGGATCCTTGCTGCTCCGTGGATCCAGCCGGTTCCTGGATCCTTGCTGCTCCGTGGATCCAGCCGGTTCCTGGATCCTTGCTGCTCCGATGTAGTTCAGTCTACGTCAACTATATCTTAGTTTGAGCGTAACGGGTCCAGAAACTGAATAATACTTTCGGTAACGCCATTAGACACTCTCCCTCCTCTTTGTTCTCCTCCGTGCAGCTTTGGTTCGTTGATTAGTGTCCCCCCCCCCCAGCTCACAGGTGTGTCTAATGTATAGCCTCTTTCCCCACAGTCTCTTCCTGTCAGGTTGGAAAAGGGCTATTCTGTGTAATTTTGTTCTGCTACAATTGTTCATGTTATATTTCAACTGTCGCTTCATAAATATGAATTATTGTCGCCTGTGTCAGCTGTTATCCTCCTGACCTGAACTAGACATTTGATCTGTGTGCAAGTTTAGCCGGTCAACACTCTGACATCCCGTCTCTGCTACAGGCCTCCACGTGAACTTGCAGGATTTGATGAGCGTGAAGTACATATTTTCAAAAAGGTGGGAAGCAGGAGCAGGTGACGTTAATCAGAGGAAGACGAGTGTGGAAGGAGGCCGGTGATTAATCAAATCAAAGTCACTCTCTTTGGTTCTTCACTAATTAAAGCGAAGACATCCGATCGTACAGAGACGACAATTTGCCAATTATCTGACCGTTAGACATTATATGCAAGATTAAATTCTATACAAATCTAAAAACAAGTTACAAACTAGTTACAGTTCACCCTTCAAAACGTGCTACATGTTGCATTAGCAATGTGTAATCAGATTTGACCTGCATTACCTAAATGAGACGATTTATTTCACTACTGTGTACAAAAGAAATCAGTCCGGTTGAGCTATAAATCCCCAGTTCCCATCCAACTTTTAAACATATTTCCAGCAAATAAGCCAAACAAAATGCAAACTAATTCAGTATATACTAAAAATACTGTAGTAACCCTTTATTTATGAGTAAAGGAGCCATGTTTCCACATCACAACTGATGAAATGCAACTGTAACTGTCGGCAGAGCAAGGCACCAGAACTGTAGAGTTGGAGAGAGTTTGAAATGGTATACATGCTAAAATACCAATTAATTATCATGGTAGAAGTAATATTTACACATTTATAGGAAAACAAACGCTAGATAGCAATTAGTTATGACCAACATGGTGTATTATACACATTGATATGTCAACTAAAACCCGCTGGAAGGGTTTGTGAAGCTGCAGACGTGGTACTAGTCCAGCTTTTCACACTAACAAGAAAAGGAAAAACAACAGTTAAATGTTGGAGTTGGGATCAATCAGAAACAGAGCCTTGGGAACTTTGTGTGGAGCTTCTTGATGGTTTCTGTTGAAGCTTCTGGAAATGTTTCTGAAAAAAGAAAAGGGGGAACACAAACAATGAAACACAAGTCATGAAAAGTGTGTTTTATTGCGTTTACATTGCGTGTGTGTGTACCTGTAGGTTGTCATAGTGTCTCTGGCTGCTGCAGTGGAGGTCCTTGGCGGTGCTCTCGTTCAGGTAGAAAATAGAGCACAGGTTACAGAAGTACCCGGACTTTGGGACCACAAACTCCTGACCTGAAGAGGGGAGAAAATAAGAAGTGAAACAGGAGGACGAAAACATCTGCATCTTGTGGGAGTGCGTTAATAATATGCACGCGTCTCACCGAGGGGGTTGTTGGCTTTGAATGCCGGCAGTTTGACGTCAGAGGAGACTGAAGGAGACTGAGAACGAGAGCGCTTTGCTTCAGGTCCGAGAAGCTCCCTCCTCCGCTTACTGGCAGCTAAAGAAGAGAAGGAACTTTAAATCATTTTAAAGACCTGTGGATGATCTGGAGCACCGCGTCATGGTTTTCTGGAAAGAGACATTGTTGAATACAACAAATAACATTTTTTTTGATAACTCAAAACTAAGCATTTTACACCAAAAACAATGTGAAGTCCCAATAATCACACATTAATATTTGTAAAAATATGTTTTCTCTATGCACACTGCAATGTGTGGAGAGCCCAAAAAGATTTATCGGTGCAAGTCCATCATTCTTTCAGATCTTTGTACCTTTAATGTCCTTCTCCTCCTTCTCTCCTTCCTCCACACATGTCTGGTTCTCTGGACGCTCCAGCTGCAGCTCCTGCCCAGCAGAGGCAGCATCGCTGTCGGCTTGGCCGGCTGCTTCCACCTCAGTCTTCTGGATCTCCGGCTGGCCGACACTTGACGCCGCAGATGGACCTTTGTCCAGTGACGAGCAGGCATCGAGTGCAGTTGGAGGCAGTACATCAGCGCCAGCTGGCTCCGTTTCTTCTTCTCTCTCGTCTTTTGCGGTCACCTTTTTCCCTCTGGTAGATTTCCTCACTGTGGTAACATACAATGCATCGGTTAAGCAAACAAGGGAAACTAATAATAGGGGCCCACACAGGACCGAACATCCCTTTTGGCCCCCAGGAAATTCTCTTTTTGAGTCCCCTGACATGCATAAAAGATGTAAATATAAGTGTGTTTGTGTGTTACCGGGGGTTTGTCTGGTTCTCTTCTTGGGTCGTCCTCTTGTCCTGGTTTTTACCGCTTCCTTTTCCTCCTCCTCCTCCTCCTCTCCCACCTCGTCCACCGTCACAAAGTTCATACTTTCTTCTAAAACTGGACAAAAAATAAAGAGGATTAACCCCAGTTTTTATTTGTTTATTGTCTTACCATATTGAAGTTGAACCAGATCTCTACAGAGTCGGGGCGCCACGATTTGATTTTACTCGCACCTATGTAAATCTGCAATGTGCAAGTGTTCTTCATACTGTACTATGTGGTGACAGAATAACGCATACCCGAGTCATCGTCTGTTTTGCGTTTGGCAGATGTTGGGGTTTGCTCAGCTTGCTCTTCCGCCGGCTTCTCCTCCTCATCATCGCCAGCTTCATCCAAAGTCTAAAAGCAGACACAAGACATCCTTACCACCTGTGTTTGTTGAGCTTCTGTAATTTCCCCATGAAAGAAAATCAAACTACTACGCGTTACAATCTTGACTTTTTACCTCTGGGTTTAAGAAGTCCACCGATTCGTCCTCCTGGCTGGGTGGGTGGGTCTCCGGCGGGCTTTGCTCGGCCTTCCCGTCGTCCTCTTCTTCTATGAACTCATCCAGAGTGACGAGTGCCTGCAGCTCCCCCTCCGTGATCTCCTCATCCCACTCCTTGCTCTCTGGCGCTCTCTCCTCTCCAGCATCATCCGCTCCCACCTCATCCAGAGTCACCAGCTCCTTGGGGTCTACCGCCACCGTCTCCTCCTTTTCCCTCGCCCTCTTCTCCTTTTCCCTCCTCGCTCCTCCCCCACTGCCGCCTCCTCCTCCTCCTCCTCTACTGCTGCTGCCGCTCCGGCTCCTTCGCTCCCTCTGCTCTGTGTCCCTGGTCCTCCTTTCCTCCCTGTCCTTGCTCCTCCTTGCTTCTCTCTCCTTGGCGGACTGCTTCTTTTTTGCAGCAGCTTGACGCTTCCTCAGTTCTTCCTCCTCGACCGCGTCGTCTGGGTAATCCTCCTCCTCCTCGCTCACTTCGTCCAGGTTCACCAGAGTGCTCGTTGTGTCGTCTTTCTCAGGCGACTTTTCTTTGTTCTCCATCTCAGGAATGGCAGCATCGCTCTGGGATTCAGTTGTTACTTTGTCCTCTTTCTGAATGTCTGCTCTGGGTGTACTCTCCTCATTTCCTGTACCAGACCCTTCTGCAACAGATGCATCATCATTTGACTCCACTAAATCATCAACTATCTGAAACAGAGTCTCCTCTTCGTTTTCGGTCTCTTCCACAACTGTGCCAACACATGTCGGCGTGTCTTCTCTTTCCACTGACGACTCTTCTTTTGAAGAAGTTTCATCTTTTGTCTTGTCCTCTACGGTCACCAGCTGTTCTTGAACTTGATCGTCATCCAGAGAATCTATGACGTGATACATCGGCTCATCTTCCTCCTCATTGTTGGGTGATCCTGTCAGAGATTCACTTTCCTTTGTTTGCTGGTCAATGTTTTTCAAAACGGTCTCTTCTGACGGTCCCGAGTGGGGCTGATCGTCAGCCGTCTCGCCCCCCACAGAGTCAAGAATCTGATAGGTCGCCTCTTCTTCATCGGTCACATTTTTGGATGCGTCTTTGTCACCCTTCTTTAATGTTAAGCTGGAATCTTTTTTAGTTGTTTTGACATCTTTCTTTGGTCTTCCCCTTGTTCCTTTTCTTCTTGTAGCGGGCCGATCATCCTGAACAACCTCGTCCTCAATAGAGTCGAATACCTCATAGGTTGCATCCTCCTCACTTAACTCACTTACAACAGTATCGCTCTTCTTTGATGAGGTGCTCTCCTTCGGAGGGGCTCTCTCTTCTTTCTTTGGTGTTTTTTCCCTGTTTCGTTCCTGAGACTCTCTGGCAGGAGTTTGCCTCCGTCTTGTTGGCGTGTCCTCGGTTTTTGTCTTCTCATTTGAAGCCTCTTTCTTAGCTGGTCTTCCCCTTTTTCTTCTGGTAGGCCTCGTCGTTGGTTCATCATTGGCAGTTTCTTCGTCCACAGAGTCTAAAATCTTGTATGTAGCCTCCTCTGGTTTTTCAGACACTTCTGTGTGATCCAATGTGATTTTGTCCTCTTTCTTTCCTCTTGCGCTCCTCCTTCTACCAGACATTTCTGGGGTGGCAGCATCTTGAACCGGTTCGTCGCCAACAGAATCTACTATCTTATACACCACGTCCTCAGAGACTTCTTTGTCTTTCCTAGAAACTCTTGCAGTGAGGTCCATCTTCGTCCGTGTCTCATATTTTTTAACCGTCCTGTCCGGTTTCTTTGGCGATTTGTCCTTTTCACTTCTGGGTGCTGTGGTTGTGGGGCCACTCCTCTTTGATGGTCTATCATCTTTTCTAGCCGTCGCCTTCCCTCGCATGTTCCTTTTTCCTTTGTTGCCAGTCTCTGACTCTGACACAGAATCAATTACCTGATATGTGTCTTCCTCTTCCTCCATGGGCCTAATGTCTTCTTGAGAAGAGATGTGTTCACTGGGAGTTTCAAGGTTCTGGTCATCTTCTGCTGAAGTAATATCATCAATTGAATCCAATATCTCAAAGGTTTCTTGTTCAGTAGCATCCCTGTCTGGGTCTTTTAAAGTTTCTTTGTTGTCGGGGTCTTGAAGAGGCTGGTCTTCATTTGGAATTTGGCTATCACGATTATCCACATCTTGGACGGCATTGCAGGACTCTGCAGAAAGTATTTTGACTTCCTCCTCTTTTCTCTTCTTCCCAGCTCCCATATCCGTTGGAGTGTGTTTACTGCTGGTATCCAACACCTGGATAGTATCTGCATTACTTGTCTCGTGATCCTCAGGCAGTTGCTTTTCTGTGAGACCGTCATCTTGAACCAGGGGACTGTCCTCTTGACCTGTAGCTGCTTCGCCTTCGGCAACACTGTCCAACACTTGGAGAGAACCGTCGATTTCCGTTTCCTTACACTCCGGTGGGCAGGCTTTGACTTCATCGTCGACACTGTCCGAGACCTGAAAGCTTTCGTCGTGCAACGTCTGGCCTCCTTTAGGTCCACTTAGCTGGGCTTCAGAGCTGCTGGCTTGGTCCCCATCATCCATCGGTTCAGCCGTTTGATCATCAAGTGAATCAAGGATTTGGTAACTTTCATCCTCTTCCACCGCTGTATGTTTGTCAACATCCTCTTCTTTCCTTTCTTCTTCGCTTCTCTTCTGCTCTTCAGGTGCGTTGACATTAACAACAATCTCCGGACTCTGGGCTTGGCTCAACTCTAACCTATGTTCCGGTTCAGGTGGATGCATCTCTGATGACGTTTCCATTTTTGTCTCGGACGTAACAGTTTTTGCAGCGATGCTTTCTGCTGACACTTTGTGGTCAGACATGGCGACAGTGCACTCTGTGTCTTTTTCTTCTATAAGCAGCTCGGAACGACCTCCTATGGAGACCGTTGCTGCTGATGTTATCCTTTTTGTTTCACGCGCAGCGGCGGATGAGCGGGTGCTTAAACCAGAGGATGCAGTGTTGGATGTGTTTCTCTGTTGTGTTTTCTGACATGGGGCAGAAGGGGTTTCAGTAGACAGTGGAGAAGAAGAGGGGGAGGCCTTACTGGCACTGGCAGAGGCCGAGCGTTTGACAGGGGATTTGGTTGGCTCAAATGAGTGCTTGGACTTTTTTGGTGACGCAGAGCCCAACGAGCTTAAGTCTTTAATCGACTTGGATGAGTAGGACGAGGAAGATGAGGTAGAGGCTGCGCTCTTAGAGTCTTTCGAAGACCTCGTTGAGGTCCGTCTACCAGCAGACACGCCTGAGCTTTGCCTCTCTCTTCTTGCTCTGGAGCTTTGCTTGGATGAGGAGGAGCTATGAGGCTCGGTGCTTGTGTCACCCACGTCATCGCCGACTTCGTCGACGGTGACAAAGTCATCCATGTTGAAATTTAGCTCATCAAAACGACAGGCATCTGACGAATCGATGTCCTCTGTCGAATCATCCTGACCCTGAATAGAGAACAAAGAAGCAATCAAACATTGAAGCAATTAATTGTTTCGCTTTTTAATCAAGACAAACTAAATGCAATTAAAGAAATGGGCAGAAAGAAGACAAGAAGGTTTTTGGGAATGAAACAGGATGTTAACCTTTCTTTGTGGTGCGTCTTCAGCCGTTGCAGGTCGAGAGCTTGTGTTGCTTTTGCTGGGATTCTAAAGAAAGTTTTCCCAGATGAGTGTCATGTGAAATAAATTGGAAGACATATATTATGCAGGGTGAAGAAGTAACAGCATGGATGTGCTGAAAAAGATTAAAAGCCAGATCTCACCTCCTCCTCACTCTTGGAACTGCTCTCTCGGGTGAGCCTGTGGTTGCGAACTGCCGCCGCGATGGCCTGGAAAACATCTGCATTAATCTGAGGAAGTACTGCAACGTTTTTTTCAGGCATGAGCGCTGTGGCTGATGGGGCAGGACTGGAAGCAGCTGTGTTTCCACTGCTGACTGCAGTTGTAGACGCAACATCAGCAGTAGAGCTTGAAGTTGTTTGTGGGTCCTCTTCCCCCCTTTCTTCTGCTTTCTCTACCCCTTCATTTGCCTCAGGACCAGAAGCGGAGTCCGTGGCAAACTCCGTTCCTGGTTTCTCGAGGTCCTTCGTTACCGCTACGTCACTTGCAGCGCTAGCACTTGGTCCGGCTGTGGCGGGCTCAGAAATGGTGGATCCACCAGAGCCACTGGTTTGCTGAGCAGGTTGTGACCCATTATCAGACAAAGAGGGCTGGGTTTGACATTGCACAGCTGGGGGCTGGGCGTAGATGGGGTTATCACCAGCATCTCGTAGACGCTGTTCAAGGCTCTTCAAACTAAAATCACAAACAAAAGGGATTGTCAGTCATAAATGACACCATGGTTGTTTTCACAACATGGCTTAATACACCGCTTTGTTAAAGAAATAAGAAGTGAGAAGTTCTCATGCAGTATCCCTGAAATAATTGTACCGTTATCTTGTTGTATGCCAAACATATGTCATTGAGTTGGGTGTTTTTAATATGAAAACTATTTTCTGTATATGTCGCTAATGTAAATGTAACGCTCCAGCCTAAGGCTGTTGATGATTCCTGAACGGCAGCTTCCGTTTGATTTTACAGGGCACACGTGCGTGCACATTGTAGTGGGGCTGAAGCACCATATGCCCGTTAGTGCTCCTTATTCCACAGCAAGAAGAAGAGGATATGTGTGCAGGCAGTTTGAAGTGCATCCACAGATATACCAGCCTTAAGTTGAACAATGTCGGCATACAGACGGACAGAAATTGTCAAAGTCCATTGAGCTTGATTTATCCAATGAAATGTGCCACCAGCTAACATCATATAAACTCATAACAGTCATCAAATTGATCTCCTAACCTGGCAAGAATGAATTTCAAAGTGATGTACTCACGTCTCAACATGTTCAACTTTACTCCTGGAGAGAGAAAAAGAAGGAGTTGGTCAGTTCAGGGGTGAGGATAGGGGATTCAAATGTTTAAAATATAGTAACACGTACATAGGCAACCTTAAGACTGTGTGGGGAAACACAGATGGGAGTTATTATACAGCTAATTCAACCCCATTTCATAACCCTTATTTTTTTAAAGAAACGCTTACCAAGCATCGTAGCTGTCACAGGAATCTGGTATGTAAGTCTTGGATTTCTCCACCATTTTTGTTACACCGCTGGAGTCGGCCATCTCAATGCATATCTGAGGTAGGACGACAGTCATGGCCAAAAAGAGAAAAAAACACGAGAGGAGGGAGCGATGAAGACATTGACAAGAGAAAGAGAACAGAAACAGCCATAAGAATAATTGCATGTGAAGTTACAGTATGTTCAAGTAAAACAGTTGTTCTGAATGGTCAAACAAACAAACTAATTTGTTTCCATGCACAGTTTATCAGTCTATTAGCTTCCAAGCCGCAGTAGCTAACAGTGCCCTATTCTTTAGTGGCATGGTGCAGACTGAAATTTCATAAAAACCTCACACTTTTAGTTTATAGGTATAGAAATAAATACATCTCCCATCAGGCCGCAAAAACATATTTAAGATCTTTGTAAATGTAAGACGTTTTAATCCTGTTTAATGTCTTTATTCTGGAGGAAAATTGAATTCAATACTTTTAAAGGCTTTTTGAGGTCTGCAGATACCCTGACAATGGGGATCCTCTCAACAGTCTAATGTGGAAAGTGATAGGTTTGTATTCTCGTACCCTGTTGGAGAGTGGCAGAAAGCCGACAAAGGGCGCAGTAGACGCCACCACTCCCATGACCACCCCGATGAGGTCCACAGACATCTCAGAGGTCTCCACACACAGCAACCGCTCCTCCAGAAGCTTTGGCTCTGGAGTTCCCTGAAGAGCAAGAAACAGTTGCTGTCAAAGACCAGAGATCCAAAGATGAAGCGCTGCTTCCACTTGACAAACGGTTCTTGACTTACAGCGTTGCATAACACCATCACAGTTCTGTACAGTTCCTCCTGCAAAAAGATAACAAATGTTGTCAAAACACATTTACAATAATATCTGCATTTAAAACATGTATGTCAATAGTGTTGCACGGTACACCAATACAAGAAAGGTATTTTTTCAGTATTAGTATGACAACATTTAGGTATTGTATCGAGGTCCCAATTTTGGTATTGTGAGAACACTTCATTTCACACAAACATATTTCCATTAAATAGTGTGCGTACATGTTTGTATTTCTGTGCTTGTATGTGGCGATTTGCTCTAACATTAGCATATCTGAAATTTTCTAAAGAAAGGAATTATTTTCAGTACAAGTTGTTAATAAATTATGATAATAGGAAACAGTCATAGGAAACAGTTTGGAATGGGTACTACTTGAAGTCTGTGACGATACATATGTATACAGCTGCAGCGCAAGTTAAATTATTGCTGGTGTCCATACCTCACTGGATACGGGAAATATGTGCCCCGTGACGAAGTGAACAGTGAGCGGGACATCTTTCAAACTAACTGGATTTCTGATGTGCTCGTGGACGAAATCGTAGCATGAAGTCCAATCAGTGAAAAACACGAAGGCCTGGAGATGAAGAGAGGAAATAAGGGAAAGGAAAAACAATTAAACTCCATCTATTTAATAAACGTGCAACTACAAAAATGTTTGTCCCAGTTTCTACTGCTTACCCTCCTCTGCAGAGGTAAGACGATCACGTTGTAGTACAGGGCGCGAAGGTTCCATTTGGGTAAATGCCGCCAGACCAGACTGGCCACGTCCATGTGGTTGTAGTTTCCATGTGGCAAACCGGTCAGCATGATTGTTGGGAACTTGGAACCATGTCTGGCCCTCTAGGAAACACAAAGTTAGATGAATGTGATGCTGCTGATTTAACTTTGTGGTGGATCACATTGGAATTGAAGATGAGCAAAAACAAAGACCAAATAACCGAATGCCTTGTATGAATAAATGAACAAGAAGTGGGCGATTTTCTTTTTCTTTAGGATGTGTCAATATTAACAGAAGCATTGATGTGTTTCCCCAAATACAGTCATCTCAAAGCACACCGACGTTTGTCCAACAAGCTTCTTCTTATTATTTTCCTGTCACATATTTTGTTCCGCTACCATTCTTGCAGTGTGTGCCATATGTGCAAAGAAATACATCAAAACATGCGGAATGATCGGCAATAATGAGCTATGACTTTTCTCAGAGATTCACCCAAACTTCAACTTCTTCGCAGTACACTTTAGCTTATTTAAGTCCTTGCTCTAAAACTGAAATTTTAACTTCTTTCATTGCTTACTCGATATGTTGCATCCTTCATCCCTTTCCCAACTATTCATACTGCTTCAGCTGCTTTTCCATCCAAACAACCAGCATTCACACCGCAATTTCTTCAGATGTGGTCTTTTCAAGTTATAATTAGGGATGTCGCACTTTAGTTTTTTTGGCCACGATTCCAATCTGGCTCCCTTAAGATGGACATCCACCAATATACAGTGCAAATACTTTTAATTACCAAAATGTTGATTGATGTGTAGTAACACAGTTCTAAATTTGGCACACCTCATTTTTCACAAGCTACTTGATCCAAAAACTGAAGTTCATAGTTCAAAACTATAAAGTTGATAAGCTTAAATTATTGATACGATACATAAAATCGGAAAGTTTGACTGAAATGGGCTTACCTCAATATAAGGCAAGCATAGCGGTACTCTGGGTGTCACGTAATCTTGGAGTTAAAAGTAAACAGAAGCAAATACAATTACTTGAATATGTTGTAACATGGTACATTTGGCAGTATGACTTATTTCATTTAGATCCCAAAAGTCAATGTGTTGAAAGAATTGCTTCCTTACCTGGGAAGATGAACCAAGGAAACTTGGTAGGGAACACAAAGGGATGCGATCTCAGCGTGACCCAAAATGGTCCAACAGTGTTCTTCGGAATGCCACATTTCGCAAACGGGATCCTTGCCCCGTGAATAAGATCCTCGGCGGGAGGCAGAGCATTCCCAGGAGATTTCGGTACTGCAAAAGCAAAAACAGGCCAAGTGTCACGATTGAACATATTTGACGAGCGACAAAACAGACACTAGACAGCATCCAGGTGCCACTGGCTTAAGACGAGTAAGCAATGGAGCATCTAGGCAGGCAGAGGAGACGGAGGGCAGATCTAAGAGGTAGGTAGACCTTCGGGCGAGAGGGGGCGTGGTTCCACTGTTGAGGTGTCATGGGCCAATCAACAAAACAGTGGTAAGGAGGGTGCCAACATGAAAACCCTTTGACGTCGCAAAGGTCTGAGCCACAAGGCTCTGCCCCAGAATGATGGACTGGCAACAGAAGACAGCAACTTCATTCCAATGCGCATGTCAGAGGGGACACCAATTAACCTTGTGCATCAAGTTATTTTTCCAAAGTGAACTAGAATTTCGGCCTTCCAGATGCATGCCTTTGCTAATCAGTCAAATTGCATCACTTCATCATTTGTCCTGTTAGACTTTTATGTGAAATAGTCATAATTAGCTTTTGTGAATTCTTGACTTGTCCCAGTGACCTCGACCTTTGACAACCAAAAATCGTATCCGTTTATTCTTGACTCTAAGTGGATGATTGCGCCAAATTTGAAGAAAATCAAAAACAAACTTACAGTGTAAAGCACGAAGCCCAGCAGATGGTATGGCCAGCCTGTAGAGTTTATGATCAGGGGCTCGTTTCAGGAAACTGTACCAAACTCCGAGCCGATCAGCATGGATAGGGGCCTCAAACTCAACAAATACCTGGAACACATGACGATGTGAGAAGTAAGAATAACAGGAAGTCTTTTTTAAAGTCACTTAAAACAGACACTCGTATGCGTTTGTTTATACCTTGTTTAGGAGAGGAAAGAAGTTCTTGACAAATTTCATTTTTTTCAAAGATTGTTTGAGCTTCCCGGTCTCACTCCATGAAATGTTCTTGATGTAGACAATTTTTGATGCATCATCAACCTCCCGCTGCATCAAGAACAGGAAGGGAACAATCAAAAGTTACAAAGCACAGAGAGACACAGTTTTTCAAAGTAAAAGACAATATCTTCATTAGGTTTCCTGTATTCCCTTCAACTGTTGACTGTTTCCAGTAGTTATGTTAAATGTATTGAGAGAGACAAACGCAGGATTTAAGATAAATTCAAAGGCATCTGAACACACAAAAGTTACGTTAAGAACCTAATTTAAAGTCCAAGTGTAGCTTACAAAAATGAGATGGAATTAAGTGCGTGTGTGCATCGTACTTACAAAACCCAGCAGCTTCATCAGTGTTTTGTAAAAGCAGAACTAAAACAGAAATCAGAGTAGGCATTTTTAGAAGACAAAGAACAACCCACCACACTCATCTAATGTCGATACACTACAGACCCAGAGCGCATACATTACATTTGTTGAAGGATAAGGTTTAGGCAACTCAGCATTGGCTTCACTTTTGAGACCCAGAGGCTGCCCCTTGGTTTTAACCAATGTGCTTGTTTTTATAAATATGCATGTTTTTTTCTGTTATTTCTCGAGTATTAAATTGACTTCTTCTATAAAAACAGTCAATAAAAGCAGAATAGTGTACGTGCTTACCGGTGCCATTTCCAAGCTGCAAGAGACAACATGGAAAGCAAGTTTCGACCCTTTCAAAACAATGCCCTTGTGTAGTTTCAATATCGTAATCACATCCTTGAATTCCGGCATCAAGACGAAGGCCTAAGGAAAACCAGAGACAAAGATGTATTACTACTTCTATTTACTTGCTCACGGTACTTTTTCATTACTATTTCAATGTGTTTAAAATCAGTCTGATATAGGCACCAACAGTGTATATATAATAAGTATGCAACAAATCTCAAGCTAAATGAGTTCACAAATTAACATTAAAAAATTGAAAGGTTGCCCAACTCTTTAAAAAAATGGAAGCAAAAAGGCTTTACAATCATGCAACACAAAAAACACGAAAGCAAACTATTTGACTAAAAAGCAACAACAACGGAAACATGGGATTGATAAACCAAAAAGATGCAGATTCATAGCCTGGTGCCTACCATGCACGTCTGAGGAATAACATAGATGGTGTCGTGTGCATATTGAAAGCCAAGTGGCATGAGCAGTTTGGCGAGGTCTTCCTCTGTGTAGTCGGGACACTTCGGCAGGTTGGTGATGAACAACAGCTTTTTATCAGGTGAAGTAAACTGGGAAAATGAAGGAAAGTAAAGTAGGAGGAAGAGGTAATTAATTAAAAGGCATAAATGGTTTATGTTTGTTAGGAAATCATTGCATACGGAAGATAACCCGCCACCCTTTCATTGTACAATATTACGTTCCACGAGCATTCATTCAGGAAATTTGTGTTCATTTGAATGCTTATTTGTGCATCTGAGGGCAAAACCGAACCAAAACGTACTTTTTTTCAAAGCCACTTTTATAGAAAAGACCTGCATCCTTACAGCTTTATAAAACTACATGTGTAGATGCAGTGCAGTGCTTCATACAAGTCATTTGAGGAAACTTACATTTTGCGAGAGGCATGTTTTCCACTTGAAGCACGCTGTGAAGGAGAGAAAGAAAATGAGAAACAAATTAGAGAAAGACCGTAAAATTCCGATCACATGCAGACATTTTCTTGGACTTCTTACGTATTTTTTTTAGATGCAGGTGCTTTTCTATCATCTCCCCAAATGTCACACGAGGAACATGCGGCTTCTTGCTTTTGGAAGCCTTCCCGGCTGGTTCTGCATCTGCTTGTGTCTCCACTGCCTTCTCAGGATCTACAGAAGACCACATTTAATGAAGATGAACGTCAGCATTTTGAAAGATCGTCGTCATCATCTGCCCTTCAGGTATATCTGCTGGATGCAGATTCATACCAAAAAGCAACCACGACCCAAAGCCTAACTTTCTACCGATTTCAAACGAACTCTTGAACAATTTCGGAGATATCTTCCAACTAAAAATAATTGTCGAGGTTAGATGGATGAGCTGAAGATAACCCTATGTAAACATTATATTTTACAAATTCATTGCTTAAGCTAAAGAAAATGTTTTTCTAACATACCTATTTCCATTGTTTCTGTCTCCGCCCCTCCACCTGGCAGCTCGTCCTCCACAGTGGCTTCAGTAGAGCTTCCTGCAGCCTGCTGTGTCATGTGTGAAGCCTCCGTCTGGGTCTCCGGTCCTTGTGCAGTGGACTCTGGTTCTGACAAGGTGCTCTGCTTGACGTGCGGTACAGCTGCGACAGGGGTTTCTGTTGGCTCTGTATCATCTGTAGTCTTAGATGGTTGACTCTCACTGGATGCGTCTGCTGAAGTTTCTGGTGCCGCCTCTGTCGATTTTTCTTGACAGTCAAATTCTGTGGGATTGAACGAGTTGTTTGTAATAATGATAATCTTGCAGGTTCGATGGATGAGCAAAAGATAACCCTATGCAAACAAAATGTTATACTTATTCACTTCTAATCAGTTCAAAGTGTGGCTGTCCAAAGAAAAACATATATTTGACTTTGTCAGATCATTTGAAAGATGAAGTGTCCTCATCGTTTGAGAATATTCTCCTATATAAGCCATTTTTAAAAAGCATTGGAAGAGCTAAAAGAAAACGCATAGCCGCAAAGCTGACCATGAGGTTGTTTTACTTTGTTCATTAAAGTTGACTCTTTGGAGGTATAAGGTTTTCACAAGCCACACTTCAACATTCTTCGCCATCCATCCATTCAAAAAGGTCTCCAACATACCTTTTTCCATTGTTTCTGTCTCCGCCCCTGCACCTGGCAGCTCGTCCTCCACAGTGGCTTCAGTAGAGCTTCCTGCAGCCTGCTGTGTCATGTGTGAAGCCTCCGTCTTGGTCTCCGGTCCTTGTGCAGTGGACTCTGGTTCTGACAAGGTGCTCTGCTGGAGGTGCGGTACAGCTGTGACAGAGGTTTCTGTTGGCTCTGTATCATCTGTACTCTTAGATGGTTGACTCTCACTGGCTTTGTCTGCGGAACTTTCTGGTGCCGCCTCCGCAGTTGTCGGTTTTTCTTCTTCCTTAGCACAACTTCCAACTTCTTCCTTAGCACAACTTCCAACTTCCATTGGCTCCACCACTTCAACTCCCATTTCACCAATCTCCATTGGTTCAGCAACTTTGGCGTCATCAAGTTCTTTTTCAAGTACTTTTTCTACAACCTTGGCTGGGTCTTTTGCCACAGTTTCTTGAACCTTGGTTTCAGATTCCTTTGGTTTGGATTTCTCTACATCAGGCTGATTTTCTGGAGTTGTGGACTTGGATCCTGGTGATGTCTTTTGCTTTACCACGGCCTTATTCACGGGCCCTCTCCCACGTCCCTTCACAGGCAACTTTCCTGTTTTTATCATTTTATTTGTCGGCTTGCCTGGGACGTTTTTCGTCATTGCTTGAGTCGCTGAGCCTTTCGCTGCACTTTTCTGGAGTTTGCCTGTTGTAGCTCCAGAAGGTGACGATGGAGGTTTTTTAGGAGTAGGGAGAAGAGCAGTGGAAGTGGTTCGAGGTGTGAACCTGGAAGGTTTTCTGTGAACAAAAGACAGTTACATGGGTCATGTAGGAGGAAATGGAGAAATTCAAGGTTCAAGGCACAAAGTCAATGTCACGGTTTCAAGTGGTCTTCACCGTAAAATAGTACTATACTTCACCGGTTGAGATCCTGGAATGACTTTTACTCAACTCCCACAAAAACGGATGCTGATTTTTTGACAAATTGTCAATTTCCCTAAAATTGACAATTTTCCCCCACCGAGGACACAAATTTCGGCAGCAACTGAATATTTATAGTAACATACTGACAAAAACAAGTTCATCGCTATGGGGTCAGATCAGTCTCAATAATCACAAATGCACACAGAAAGATTCACAAACGCGCACACAACAATTCACAAATATATTAGATTTACAAATGCACGCAGAACGATTCACATATACATTCCAATGCACAAATAAATAAATTACGATTTATATAAATGTAAAAATAAATCACAAATATATTTCTGCATTTGTAAGTATTTCTGTGTGGATTTTTTACATTTGTTTGTGGATTTGTATGCATTTCTTTGTGGATCGCACTGCATTTCTTTACAGATCTCTCCTTGGATTATTGAGACTCCCCTGACATGGCTCGATTTACAAATGCGTTTTTTCAACATTCTCTTTTTCAACCAATCACATGAGCGCAGCTCCCCCCTCCCCTCCCCACGAGGATGCCAGGCGTTAGAGTTACGCAATTTGCGGAAGCTCAAAGGCACTTCCTGTTGCAAGGGCCACCGTTTTGGTGCGGGTCCGCGGTAGTTTAGCCTTTATTTGTTGTTATTTGACATTATGTGACAATATATTAAGGTCCTTGAAGGTATGACTGTTGGTAGTTGTAATTAGTTTAGTAAAAAAAGGCCGAATTGTAATAGTATGGCTACTCGTTTTCATTACCAAGCTAATATAGGCTAACATCAATTGGTACTTGTTGCCATGGCAACGATACAAACTTTCATGTAGACTGAAGGAATTCAAATTGTAAACATGGATAATATGCATTGTACTGTTTAGAATGATAGCAACCCATATAACCTATTGATTTGGATATATATATATATATATATATATATATATATATATGAATATATTTAGGTATCTATCTATATGAATATATTTATATGCATGTATATATTTATACAATTTGTATCCAACTTTTTTTTACGAAGTGCCTTTGAGCTCCCCCTGTCGCTTCCGCAAATTGCGTAACTAACGCTGCCAGCCTCGTGGGGAGGGGAGGGGGGAGCTGCGCTCATGTGATTGGTTGAAAAAGAGAACGTTGAAAAAAACGCATTTGTGAATCTGGCGACGTCAGGGGAGTCTCAATAAGCCAAGGAGAGACCTGTAAAGAAATGCAGTGCGATCCACAAAGAAATGCATACAAATCCACAAACAAATGTAAACAATCCACACAGAAATACTTACAAATGCAGAAATATATTTGTGATTTATTTTTACATTTATATAAATCATAATTCATTTATTTGTGCATTGGAATGTATTTGTGAATCGTTCTGGGTGCATTTGTAAATCAAATATTTGTGAATTGTTGTGTGCGCATTTGTGAATCTTTCTGTGTGCATTTGTGATTATTGAGACTGATCTGACCCCATACATCGCTGTTAAAAAAAGGTCCATGTGAAACATATCTTACTTCCAGGGAGGCTTCTTTTGCTCCTTTGAAACAGTGTCCTGGAAACGAAAGAGAGATCAATTATTTCAGATTAATCTGATAATTGACAATGTCGTTTTTTTGTCACAATTGACTTTTTTTTTTGAATAAGGAATGAAATTCAAATGGTAATATAGAGGAAGGTTGACTGTCCTGCTGGCCACACTACAGCTGACATATTATTATGTATATTTCCTAGACACAGAAAGAAAGACAAAAAGTGTAAGAATACCTTTCCTCGAACAACAGTGATTTGATATCCTTTGACATCGAAGCTCTTCATGCTCTTCAATTTCTTTGCGTCTTCCTCGTTGTGAAAATTCACGATTGCCTACAAATGCACACACACAAACATACATATCCATGTGTTACTACAACCATCAGGACTATATACACTCGCACCTAACGTTGACAGCTCACCACCACTAACTGCTTCCGCTTGGAATCCGCTAGTCCGCTCGGGACAACGTACGTGGCGGTCACATGAGTGTCGGGTATTTTTAAATGGCATTTTCACTTTTAAAATTTACTTTTTTTTTTTTTTTACATCGCTGATGTCAAGAAATTGTTCCTGTGCAGATTTGCATGACCCATCATGCTGTCAGGGAACATAAGCATGTGTCTGGGCCTGCATACAGTTTTCTGGGCCTGATGGTTTGATTGGCGAGACAAAATGTAGCTAACAGCACTATATTTTGAATAGTATGAAAAGGCAAAGCATCAGCAGATACAAGCATCTCTCTATACATACCTTCTCTGAGTACCGGAACATTACAACCGACTTGGTTTTTCCAAATTTCTTCACAGCAGCCAACAATTCATGGTAAGGGATATAAACCCCCTCCAGTTTCACCTCGGTTGGCAGCAAAGATTTATCAGACTGAGCAAAGAGAGAGAAAAACAAATGTTTAGACTGAATATAATGCATCCGTTAGTTTTTTTAGTTCAGTGTATTTACATCAGGGACCATGTACAACAACACATTAAGAAAAGAGAAGCGATGTTTGTGGAAGAACTTGCCTCGCACTTTTGCAGACTGGGAGTTGCTTTAGAAGGCTTTTTGGTGGAGGAAGAGGCAGAAGACGAGGAGGGCTTTCCTCCAATGGAAGCGGAGGAGGATGACGATGTGGACTTCATCTTGGCTAGCTCGGCCATTAAGGCGGGAGCCAGAGTTTTAACCACAGTCTCCAGGTCAGACTGTTTTGACAGAGACTGGACAGCTAGAGGGAGAAAGACGAAAAAGACTGTCAGACAACATTGCAGCGTTTTGGTGGTTGCGAAGTCTCAGACTGCGTCTCTATTGTAAGATGAAAACATTTAAAGTTAAAGAGCATAAAATCGTGAAGAAACCACAAAAACAGGTTGTATTGGTGGCATTCACCTGTACATTAAGCGTTAACAGACGCAGGTACGTTACGACACAAAACAAGTCTTTAAACACGGTGTTCAGTCATGAAAACGTTCGTCATTTCTCAAACCTGATGTTTCCAGTAGTTTCTTAACCAAGTTGTCTGTATTGCTAGACTTTCGTTTGGGGAGTCGTCTCTTGTCGCTCCTCCTTGTTGGAGACCGCCTCTCGTCGCTCCTCCCTGATTGCGACAGTCTCTTGACGCTCCTCCTTGTTGGCGACGGCCTCTCGTCGCTCAGTCTCGTTGGCGACGGCCTCTCGTCGCTCCTCCTTGTTGGCGACGGCCTCTCGTCGCTCCTCCTTGTTGGCGACGGCCTCTCGTCGCTCCTCCTTGTTGGCGACGGCCTCTCGTCGCTCCTCCTTGTTGGCGACGGCCTCTCGTCGCTCCTCCTTGTTGGCGACGGCCTCTCGTCGCTCCTCCTTGACGGCGATCGTCTCTCGTCACTCCACCTCGGAGATGATCGTCTCTCACGGCTCCTCCTCTGAGACGACCGTCTATCGTCACTTCTCCGTGGTGAAGATTGTCTCTCAGGACTTCTTGAACGTGACCAATTGCGGGAGGAAGTAGGGCGTTCGTACCGCGGGGAAGGAGAACGAGACCGGGACCTGGTAAAAGTTCAGATCACATCGAATGACAATAAAGTTTAGATTTCTCAAGGGGGGACTAAATCTAAAGAGGTTAAAATGCTGATGCAGATATTCTAAAAGACTCTGCAGGAACATATTTGGTCATTTCACTTATTGCTCGCATTAGAATTTATCCATCACAGACCTGCGAGTGTATCTGGACCACTGTGGCGATCGTGATCGCCGACTGTATCTCTTCTGTTTGCCCTCTGAGCGGTGGGGCCGACGGGGACTAGGCGAGCGGGAGCGGCTTCCATGTTTGGCTTTCTGAAGATGCTGAGAAGTCTGTGAAGAGGCTGAGGGCGAGGCATCTTTACCTGCAGCACTGAAGAGAGCAAGGGATGGGAAAAGCATGAGGAACGATAGGAAAGCAAAGTTTTCCAAACAGGGTACTGGTTCACTAACTCATCGTGGTTGCAACATGTTTGATGGATCCGGATGGATTTTAGCCCTGAATTGGTCGAATGGGGCAACATTTTTGAGGGGGGTCATGACGCCTGACCAATCACCCGAATGACCAGTTTCCAGTCTGATTTCCAACATTGCTTCTGTCAAAATATCTGTTACAAACTGCAGTGAGCTTGTGTTCATACTGATGGAATCGTATTTTAGTTCGAAGACTGCTTGTACAATTGTTCAGATATGACCGATTGGTGGATTCTTACCATGCCACTTTGTGATCGTGCAGAAAGACCAATTAAAATGTGTTGTGCGAGTTAATGCAACGTACATAAACAATCAAATTACAGTGTCTGCCAAGCTTATCAAATTTACCTGAGTGCAATCTCACCATCCCACTCCGGGTATCTGTTTAAAAGAAACACAAATGAAACACACCTATTAAAAACAGCAAAGAGATGTTTACAACACAGCCAAAGGTTTCTGCGGTGAGGTAGGCAGCCATAAAGCAGTCGTACTCAAGTAATGCTCCTAATGTCGGAGAGAATCACGGAATAGTACGGGTTCTGCAGAATACAACTATCGAACAACCAGAGGAGGTACCTTAAACAACCAAATATGAACCCTGACAGAAGTTTAACTAGCTTGGCAAAAGGCAATGGTTATCAAAAAGTAACGAGATCTTCACAGGGAAAAGTTAAAAGAAGAAAGACTGACTGTCTCCGGAGGACTCTGCAGCTCTCAAGGTGACAGTTGGTGTTCTGGTGGGAGATCCAATCCTAGTAGTCGGAACAACAAACAGCATTAGATAGACCTCACTATTATCAAAACTGCTATTGGCTGTCAATATCAACTCACTTATGTGATTGTCTGACAACATATCTTTTATTCAACATTACAGCAGCCATAAAGAAACAGCTCCTCTTTGTTGGTCTGTTGAGTCTCTCAAGTCCAAGTGTCCAATTCAATTTCTCTGCTATTGTGTACAGTTTGTGTTATGTGTTGATATTAAAAGGAGTCTTTACAGCAGTCATCTGAAGAACACGAACAAGCTTGAGCCCAAGTGAAGAGCTGCGGCACTCTCCAGCAGTAAATAAAGTGTTGAAATCAAGTAGTGAGAAATACACGCGTAGTACATGGATTAAATCCTTTAGAAATATGGCAGCTCTTTTCTTTATAGTCACAGCTGACTTTTGTCAGCTTTGAGTGCAAGAGCAACAATTCATTATCATGACATGTAACAAACACAGGAGTGCCAGTAACAAGCAACCAAAACTAAGCTTTCTTCTTAAGTTCTTGGCAGTGCGATGTCTGGTTCTTCAGTCTTGTGCTCTGGAGTCGGCAGGAAGATGTGGAAACTGGGACGAGGAGGGGGCTGGTGGGTCTTTTTTTTTTGACAAAATGTGAAATGTCCCAAAAGGACAACTGGTCGAACAAAATCTTGCCGACTGTGTGGTTTGTGGAGTATGATGCTGATGAGTTCAGGTTCATGGTTGGAAATGTTTTGTACAAAAAAAGAGAGCTTGGCGTCATAACATTACATATTTACCAATATTACAAAAATGTATAACTACTGTTCGATATGAAATTAATTGATGTAACAAAGTGCATTACTGATAGCTCCAATGGTAAGAATAAAAGATACAAATTACATAACTAGGGATGCACTGACCTAACTTTTTCAGACCCAATACCGATACCTTGGCTTTGGATATTGGCCGATACAGAGTACTAATCCGATACCAATGTCTTATTAATAAGTTGTTTGGCTCATTGTGTGGAGATGATTGGGATCATTATTTTAAGTGTAAGGCAACATCAGGCGTGACCTTAACATTGCGTCCCTAACTTTGTTCAATTTTGTTTTTCAAATACATAGACATAAAACGTACTAAAATGTTTAAAAAAAAAAAGAAATTGGTATCCAATATCAGTATAGGCATCAGTGCATCTCTAACAACTAACAACTGTTTCGTAGTATTCCAATCCAGGGGAAAAAGCCCCAAAAACAGAGAAAGAAGGAAAACAGTCCTCTTCCATCGTCGTTTGATGCTCTAGTTCTTCAGATGTGCAGATTCTTGCTGGTCAGGTCTTCTAAGCCCGTGGTTCCATTTTCAACAACCGTCCCAGGAGATGGTCGCGTATTGTTGAATCAAATTATGCTTCAGTCATTAGTCATAATGGTGACAGTCGTATACCAAAGACCTTGATCTTCAGCCGTGTAAACACGACAATGATGTACTCACAACAGTTTTAAGTCAGTCAAATCACATGTAAATCACAGTGTAAACTTCAATAACAGATTAACAAAAAACAGTTAGCGTTGACTGGCATCCTTGGAGCTTTTTGGTAAAAAAATATTTAGTTTGAAGTACATTCAAATTAGTTAACGTAAAAAAAAGAAAATAAATCACTCCCAAAGTTTGAAATCCAACCGTGTTTCAATATTTTACAAAAACCTTTCACATAGTATTGAAAGTAACGGCCTTAACCCCCATTAGTTTGCGCAAAAAGTAAAAAAAATGTAACAATATAAAATAGAATTTCAGAATGAAAAAAACAAACATTTTAGATATTGAAATAAATAGCCCACAATTTTCGTAAGGGAGTTAGAACAGAGTGCAGACTTCCACTCACCTTCATGCGAGGACATTCTCTGTTACACAGACAACAGGTATGTGGAAAGAGTCTCGGTGAGGCCGCTGCATAATCATGCATCATGGCCGCTGTTGGCAGACCCTTGGAGACTGCAGGCT
The DNA here is from genome assembly GCA_028022725.1 of Lycodopsis pacificus. Classification (NCBI taxonomy): domain Eukaryota; kingdom Metazoa; phylum Chordata; class Actinopteri; order Perciformes; family Zoarcidae; genus Lycodopsis; species Lycodopsis pacificus. The sequence goes on along the minus strand of CM051710.1, from coordinate 14,377,293 downwards.
GTACCGGAGGCTGCCTGTTGGAAGGTGGCATCGTCCCATGAATGAAGCCCATCAGATCCGCGATTGGCTGAGGCAGAGCTGGAGGACTAACGATGGGGGGAGGACCAACAGGAATGAACACCGGACGCTGCATGGCATCAGTGATGCTGGGCATGTGAGATGCAGGCGGAACTGACTTTGTAGCAGGAAAAAATGGAGGCCACATGGCTTGTGGTACCGGCTGCTTCTGGATCTGCTGCGTCTGCTGCACCGGCTGCTTCTGCATCTGCTGCGTCTGCTGCACCGGCTGTTTCTGCATCTGCTGCGTCTGCTGCACCGGCTGCTTCTGCATCTGTGTCTGCTGCACCGGCTGCTTCTGCATCTGTGTCTGCTGCACCGGCTGCTTCTGCATCTGTGTCTGCTGCACCGGCTGCTTCTGCTGCTTTTTCCTCTGCTCAGCAATGGTTGACCCCTGTCCTGGGGTTTTACTCTGGTTCTTAATACCTCTGGTGTCATTACTGTCAACGAGCACAAGGCCGGGTCTACTAGGATGCACACCACGTAACAAAGTGCACGGTGGTTGGGTTTTCATTGTTGACTGGCGATCTGCCTCTGGTTCTTTCAAAGGAACGGGTTTGGGGGCTTCAGACTTGACAACTCTGACGTCCGTGTCTTTCCGATAGAAAGGGGCGATTGCTTGGGTTTGCAGTCGGTTAGTCTGATCATTGCTTGGAGGAGAAACAAAGCTCGGTGTTGAACTGTGCAAAGAGCTGAAACTGGAAACAGAACTCGCCTGGTCATGAGAAAAACCCACGGCACTGCTTTTCACCTCTGTTTTTTGCAGTGGTTCTCGACCGTGTCTGCTACTATTGTAAGTGTCCATCTGCATCATACTTCCGCTCCCACCGCTGTTATCTCTACTGACGCTGGTCCTTCCAATCTCTTCCACAGCCCCTCCAGTATATTTGCCTGTATGTCCATAGTCAATCACATTACTCGGCTGGCGAACAGCCGGCGATAGTTCCTCCTGGCGCATCCCTGCCCCTCCAGAATGACTCATTCTGGTGGGTTGGGGTTCGGGACGGAGTTTTGACTGAGCATCAGTCGTAGCTCTCTTGGTCTTCTCAAGGCGGATTTGCCGCAAAATGAACGGCAGGTTTGCAGGGGTGATCTGGTTTTCGGGATACGAGATGAGATGTTCCAAGTCCTCTTTTTCAAGTCCAAAATGCACAAGGATGTTAGAAGCTGATTCAGAGGTGTATTTTTGTCGATTGGGCTCTGTAGGGGCCGCAGGATTGTCCGGCAAGGGTTTGGCAAAATCACCTAACCCTGGAATGGACGGCATATCACGTTCTCTGTCACTGGAAGCATTAAACCTACCATCAACACCGCTTGCATAGTTAGACGAAGCAGACGATGAATAAAATGTAGAGGGTTCATCGGCAGTGGGCCTTTCGTAGTTCGATGACCAGTCCGAGGAGCTACTGCCACTTTCAACTCCCGAGTATCTATGTCCTAGAGAGGCAGAGGTTGAGGACGTTGAGTAGGAGAGAAGCTCCCTTTGCGTGCCAGTAAAGCGAGAGTCTATGGGCTGTTGCATTGGTTTGCCAAGAAGCCTCACCTCCTCTCTGGCTCTACTAATATGCATGTCTATAGACCTCTCCATGTTCATGTCTATAATGGCCCTACTCGGTTCAGGCCTGTAGCTCATCAACTGAGGCAGCAGTGGCGGAATTATTCCCCCAGAGTTGGCAGAAGTCACAGAAGAAGTTCCAGGAGAGCTGAAGCTGGACCCAGGTCCAAGGCGAGGAGCTGCTGTCCGAGGGTCCCTCTCTGCCGGTCCACCGGAGAGTCCATACTGCCCTTGGGTGGGTCTTTGGTTCCCAGAGGCATAGGGGTTGTACAGGGGATGGGACATGGTGTTTGCGATCTTCAGAAGGTGAAGGAGATTGATGGCCGCAACAGTTGGGGAGGGGGGCGTTGTGGGTATGTAGGTCGCGGCTCGGCTGCCAACAGCGAGAGCGTTGTTTATCTGCGTCACTGCTAGCTGGGCTTTCAGTTGAGCCAGCCGCAAGGAGGCAGCCTGCTGGCCGAGCAGGAGCGAGCTCCTGTGGAGCCCTCCAAGCAAGGGGCTTGTTAGGGGCCGTGGAGCGGGAGAAGGGGCACAACGCTCCGATAGCAATGCAAAGCTGAAAAGTAAAAAAAACAACAACAAAAAAACAAACAAAGGATGGGGTTATTGAATGGGATTGGACTTCAGCTTCTTGGATGGGTTAATTCCAACATCTGGATGGTCTTGTCTTGAAGTCGTCCACTCTGGCGCTGTAGGACACGCATTAATTCAGTCTATTTCACTTCTGAGTCTTCACTAGCAAGAAAGAACAGAGAAGGCAAAGGCAACAAAACAGATAAAAATAAAATAAAATAGAAAACAAGGTCACTGGACACATCCGGAACAGACACAAACTCATTTATTTTTTTCCATGTTTATCTCTGGTGGATTGAGACTGGCACCAGCAGACAATGCACATTGCAGAAATGTAACAGACCAGAAACGCAATTTCCATTTCAGGAGGTGACATTAGATCATACCGAAAGATTCAGACAATCCTGAAAACACTGCACTTAACCTTGCTGGTAGCTTACGACTCACAATATGGAACACTATATAGTAAGTAGCAAGTCATTTCGGACACACCGTAGAAACAAACAGAAACAAGTGTTGAGGCATAGATTAAGGCTACATCCACACTTTTTCAACTAAAAACGATCTATGTCCACATCTGCATTGTTTTAGAAATGATTTCCGTCCGTACTAACTAGGGGTGCAACGGATCACTGCAACATCTCTTGAGCCACGGTTCGGATCATTTTTCGGATCAACAAAGAAAATTGGAGGAGTCAATTATAACTTTGCTTTCCATTTATTAATTAAAGAACTTCAAGAACACTTAAAGAAAAGAACTTTGGGCTATAATCTTACATTAAAAAAATATTGAAGATGTCCAATTTGAAACAAAATGAAATAAATAAATAAAAATAAAACATTCAAGAATACTCAATTCAACATGAGGTATGTTGATGCACTCGTCCTTTGATCAATATTGAAAGAAAGAAACAGCCAGTGAGCTAGCTTCCACTGTTTACACTGAACTGAACTGCTCGGCAACAACTTGGGTCTATGTTTACTTCCTGTCAGGTTATGTCATTCAAATACACAATAATGTTACATTACTGCGACATTATTTTCAAAAAGATGAGAATATCTCCATTGTCTGGGGAGAGGGTCGACCTTTCTGTAGTGATATTACTATTGGGCCCTGCTAGCTTCACTCTGAGGTGTGTGTCTGTGTGACTCTCACAGAGGGGGCGTGTCTGCAGCAAATGAATCTGACTATGACTATGAATCTCCCGTGATGAAGTGAGCCGTCAGTCTTTTCCTTCTCATAGAGGCCTGGAACGATCTTCATACTGAAGTGGGTGTGTGAGTGGATTTCGTAGCGTGGCTCAAGCACTTTAACCAGATTTTGAAATCCGTTGTTTTCCACACCGGAGTGTCCCCCGTCGCTGACAGACGGGATGGTGGCTCTTCATAAGTGTGGACATGCCGATGTTTTGCCGTTGTCGTGTGTCTGTCTCTTTAAATAACGCCTACATACCGTAACGGTTTGTCCACCACCCTCATCCCGCCATTATACGTTACACGGAAGACAAAATGTTCCCAAACTTGCGATTTAAATGACGCGGTGGCTTCTGAAGTTCCTCCGCTCGCCATGACTTTCACCGTTAAATGCTTTTAACCTGCTCCGTTCACGTGAACACACTCCTGCTTCATATCTGTTCATTGACACTCTGCATTGATATTCGGGGACTTGTTACTTGAAAAGGAACAGCAGCAGTAGAACTTCATTACACACTATGATGATTACACTGTGAAAAAAAAGAAGAAATACTCAATTGATGCGCGGTTCACGAGTGATCCGAACCGTGAGGGCTGATCCGAACGGATGACGGATCGATCCGTGACACCACTAGTACCAACATGCCTGAAAACAATTATCACATCACTATTCACGTAAACCGGGCAGTATTACAGTACTCTTCGCGAATAAAGGGTCTGGCTTGATACTTAAGATCTTCCTTTCCATACTCAAACAGACAGACCCAATACCGATACCTTGGCTTTGGATATTGGCCGATACAGAGTACTAATCCGATACCAATGTTTTGTTAATCAATTGTTTGGCTCACTGCGTGGAAGTGATTGGGATCATTCTTTCAAGTTTTATTTTTCAAACTTTGTTACAAGGCTGCTGCTCTCTCTCTCTCTCTCTCTCACACACAAACGCACCACATTTACTTTTTAATCAAAGTTTTATGGCTTCCGGCAGCATGACGAATCAGGGACGGACACGTAATGTCTGAGTAGTTTGGACGCTAGGCATAAACATAGCAAAAGATACACGCTTCAAACCGGAAAAGTAGCTGTGTGGATGTAGCCTAAGGCAACGTTCAGAGTGACTTTAGGTATGCCTTAAAAACTTCAGCCAAAGAAGCAGGAGTGTTAATGCAGAGGGATACAGCAACAACAAAAGGCAGGATTGAGCAGAAAGACAGTTGATTCTGGCTCAATATTTGCCGGAACAAAATGTCATCGAGCAAAGCGCTGCAGTGACCTATCAAATGTATGGAAATGATTTACTAAATGAACATCATGCTGTATTGAAGAAGACTTGAAACTAGAGATTGAGACCAGAAACTCATGTTTACTGAGGTAATAAATCAAGAGAGAAGTAGAGTAATTTTCTCATAGACTTCTATACAACCAGAGGAGTCGCCTCCTGCTGGTCAGTAGAGAGAATGCAGGTTTTAAGACACTTCCGTGTTGGCTTCACTCGGCAGAACCGGAAGTTGCCACCTGCTTCCACCCTGGGTCGCTGTCTGAATTTGGGGAATTTCATTACATTTACGTCTTATTTCATACCTTGGGAATAACTACTATGGGTCTTTCTCATTCCCCGATTTTGTTCCTTAACTCCTCGCGTCTTAGTCCCGCCCATTGGAGATACAAGCAGAGGAGAAACGAGGAGAGTAAACATAAAGGATTATAGCAGTTGAATTGGATATAGCCTACATTCAGTAAAAAATAATCGGGTGAATGTCACTAAGAAATGTGGTTAGAACAGAGCCTTATGAGGAGCTACATAGACTGTGAATTGTAGAAAGTCTGAGTTGATCATCTTAAATATATAAAATGTATGAACACAAAAAGGAACTGTTACATGTGTAGAGTCCAGTAGTTTGAGATCGTTACAGCTGTGTGTCACGCCGCTTTTATTCGTTTTCGTGTGCCAAAAACATTTCTGAGAAGGACACAGCCGAGTTGCCTTCGCTCATAAGCTCCTCCGCCAAGCCTCCTCGTTCCTCGCCCCTCGAGATGCATTTTAGGAGCTGGGGTGAGATCGATTTTCGGGTCACATGACGGAGGATGGTGAAGGCAACAAAATTGGGAAATGATAAAGACCCTATGAGTGTAATTAATTCCAAAAAGTATTGCACCGGAGTAAGTAATACGGGCTTTGTTTTGCAAATGTATAAATGCAGAACTATCTACAAACCATCCTCAGCCTACTGCCAACCTCACCAGAGCCCTGTGCATAACGTTATACGTACATCAACGCCGTCTTTCAGCACGCCATTACTGCCCAAACAGAGCTAAAATGGCTAAACTTGCCTCGCGTGCTACTGCTAGCGTGGAATACTTCGCGAGGGCCCGGTTACAAACAAACGTTTAACGCGATTTTCAGAAGCCAAACATCACGTACAAATCGAGTAGTTACGCGGTGCTTCGCTCTCTATTTGTACTTTTGTTGCATACCTTCCGTTATTTGTGAATATTTCACGTATCTGGTGTGTTCAAATTCATCTTCGAGATGTCTGCAGGCAGCTACTCCAGAACGAAAGGGGATACTTCCGCTTTTAGTGCCAAGGCTTCAAAGTAAAAGCGCGAACGTTACAAGTAAAGAAACGTAACAGGTCCTGCATTCAAAATATAAGTAAAAGTACATAAGTATTAGGCATATCGTAACACTATAGGCCTCTCTAAGGTACCAGACTGGTCCACGTCAATAATAGTATGCATTAATGTGTAAGCATCACTAATGTTGCAGTTCATATAGATGGAGAGCTTTTATTTTGAAGATACGGACCGGGATGGTTATTTGTTGCTATTTGGTGACGTCGCATCAATATCTTCAAACCAAAGCCACAGAAATAAAATAAATTGTAATATTTCTACAAGTTCATACCAATAAACAGACGAATAAATGCTGCTTTGTCTTATTTCCTTTCCTCGTTAAATGAAGAAGGGTGTGAAAAGCAGAGAGGATACGTGTGTTATCTTTATTCTGCCACACAGCGGTGCTATTTCCACATAATGTCAGTTAGTACATTTAATATAGGCTCGTAATGGTGTTTTAAACACTGTATGGGTGGCAATTAAGCGGTTTCTGTTACCATAAATGAATTAAGAATATATCAACACCCCGCCTCCCTCTCAAATGTATCAGATACATTCAAAAACAGATGCATTATTAACATCTATACAAATTAGAACGAAAATAAAAGGTACTAAATGCTAAATGCAGTAACATGCATATTAACAACAGTATAATGTGTTTTTAGACACAAATGAAGTGAGGGGAGAAGGAACTTTTGTAAAAAAAAAAAAAGCTGTTGACGACACAGACTGCTGAGTCAACAGTTTATTCAAATGTGACCATGGACATTTTCCTGAAAGGATCTTTCTCTGGGGGGGATTGCATCAAATTAATAATATATCCCCGTTATCTCCTCCCCCGGACCACAGGGCTTAACACCTGACCACGACACAACAGCTGACTGTGTGTGTGTGTGTATGTTTATTTTAGGCTGTCATCACTACCTCGACAGAGACACGTGTTGGTGACCTCACCATGAAGTAACCACAAAGGATTTAGCTGTTAAAAGGATTTTGTCACAAATTTAGTTTAGTATTTAGTAACAGCACGCTCATAAGAACATAAAACATTCATTTTTATTTGCCTTTTTCCCTTAAATGTAACCTTCAAACTACAGTGTGTCTTGTCACTAAGTCAACTTTTGAGGTACTTGTACTTTACTTTTGTATTTTCATTTCATGCAACGTTATATTTCTACTCCACTACATCCAACAGGTAAATATTATACTTTTTACTTCACTACATCTCAGAGGTAAATATTGTACTTTTTAGTCTCGTATATCTCAGAGGTGTATAGCATACTAAATAATATCTCCGCAGCGTCGGTGGCTTAATGCGCTTTTATATTTTTAATGGATGATTTGAAGGAGCCGAAGAAAGGGGGACGAGGATGACAGGTTAAGATTAAAATTCATTCACATTTTAACTTCTGTTTTATGTTTTTCTTTCTTACACAACATTCACAAATCTTTCATTTTATGAATATGTTGCTATATTATCTAGGCAGAGGTGATATATAAGCTTCTGCCTGCTTGTTATATTGTTTTAATGTCCTTTAATACAACATTTTTGGGGGAAGGCCCAGTCACTGGACCTTTTCAGGGGGCCCAGACAGTTCTGTGAGCCGGCCTGCTCATCTTTCAGTCACTTTGTCAACACACTGTATCAGCGTGTGTGTGTCCGTGTTGCCTTGTATGTGTGTGTTTTCGTGGGCGTTCGTGAGTGAGTGTGTGTGTGTGGATGCCGTCCTCTGATGAGCAGTTATCAAGAGGCTCTAATAAGTGCTGATGAAAATGAATCACCGCCACCTCAAACAGAGATGCAGTCACTCACACCAGACCTCGACATCCGCGAGTGTGTGTGTGTGTGTGTGTATGACATGATTTTAAATATGTGTCAGTGCCCTTACGGATTCATCTGCTTATGTTTTTTCTCCATCAATTGATTGATTGAGTGTTTGCTTAGCCCAAAGTGACACTTTCACAATGTTTGTTTAGTCCAAACCTCAACCTTATTACGAACACATTAACATTATGAACAATATCAAAAAGAAAAGCAGCAAATCTTCACATTTGTGAAACTGGAACCATGAAAGGTTTTACGTGAAAAATGACTTAAACGATCAGAAAAGTTTCCAATTATATTTTCTGTCAATCGAGTGATTGATTACTAAACTAATCTTTTCAGCTGTTCTTGTATAAAACGTTGGAAAGTTTAATTTAGTTCCCTCCGAGACATCGTGGAGTAGAAGCAGAAAGTGGTATGAAAAGAAAAGACTCAGGTAAAGTTCAAGTCCCTTCCACTCCTTGGTCGGTAGCTTTTCACCGGAGCGTTCCTTTGAATGCCACTTGAGCAAATACGGAGACACTACGTGACCACATGCAAATGTAGAATCTCAGAAATATCTTCTCCCTGACTTCACAGGGAGCTCGAATGAGACGGACAGCTGAATGTGACAGTGATACTGCGACATGTAGCGCGGCGTGAATGTGTGTGCTTGGCTCTAGTTATAGTTACATCATCACACCTCGGCTTCATTTACAGCCGAGGAGTGTTTTCATCGCCATTGAGTTGTGTGTCGTTCCGTCTCAGACTCCACAATCTATAGGCGACACCGGATCAGCTGACACGCTGAGCTGGCTTCAAGAGTTCCACTATTTTAGGAGACTGAAATAATGCAGGAGTTTGCGACCTCCTGCGCACCAAAGCTCGGTTTTGTCCAGTCAGATGTCTGAGAGGACTGGAACAAAGACAGAGGCCTACATGGAAAATGAAAAGCCGAAACTGTGGAACTGATCAGTCTTTAAAATCTCCCCTATGTGTGAGATTTTGGTTCAAAACACAACACTGGTGCCGGGGAACCCCAGGGAGTCCCCAGGGACTTGAGTGCTTTCTTCTTCTTCTCAAACCAACCCACACACATATACGCCATTAAGCTTATTTCATACACACATGGTGTGTAAGTGCGGCCTCCATTGTGTGTCTTATTTCCCCGTGGCGTAAGCATTGCGTGACGACGGCCGCCATCTTGCTCTCTTTTCTTTTTGTTGAACGATTAGTTGGATTTAGGCAACAAAAGTACTTGGCGAAGGTTAGAAAAAACAATGGTTTGTGTTAAAATAATAACGTAACAATGTAACATTACAATGTAACGTAATGATTATAACTAGATAAATAAGAAGAAGAAGAAGAAGAAGAAGAAGAAGAAGAAGAAGAAGAAGAAGAAGAAGAAGAAGAAGAAGAAGAGCAATATAACAGCTGATTCAACATCTTTAGATTATATGAACAATAAATTAAACTGAGTTTGAAAAAGGGAATACAGAGATAAGGACGGACACCAATTATATTCGAAGATGAAGGAAAACACGTCATCAATGACCTGTGGAAGTGTAAATAAGTGCCTCTCTTGAACTTGTGCAGATAGACTCATTAAGATGTGTTTTGGGCAACAAAAACAAAAAGTACTTTATCATTTTCTCTTGTCCTGCCTTTCTTCCATCTCCCTTTTATTCCCTCACACACAATTTAAAAACCATGTCAGTGTCTTGCGGCTTCGTACGATGACGTCCTGTCCACATTCGTCACACTTAACGACCCGATTCTGAGGCTGGACCGGCGGGTTGACCCAGAAACTCTTTTCACAACTGGATGAGCTAATGGAGTCCAACAGAAAGTGACCTGCTGCCAGGAGCTCGCTCACACAACGCCAACGGTGCACAAGTGTGCGGTGTATGAAACAAATCTAAACTGAAGTGACTTTATTTCTTAAACACCATACGTGTGACCTGATGCTGTGGATGTCTTAGGCAGGAGTGAGTTCACACTGAAGATAAAGAGAGAAGAAGATATGATAAGCAATCGTCACGCATGGCGGTAAAGCAGCAGCTGCACACTTAACCACACCTGTCACGCTGTAAAAACCGAAACCCTCTCAGACATTTACGAGGTGTTCGGTCATATCGTGAGTGTGCACTGTAGGCTAAATGTGTGTGTTGTCAAGGTCAGCGTGTTTTTGAACTGAAGGTGCCTTTAATTTCCACACTTCTCCTAACACTGGCGTCCACTACTAATCCAGACTGTATGATTTAAAGCTCATAATAACAATGGACCATATTACTGTGTGTAATGTGCAAAATGATCACTTTACGAAGCGTTTTAGCATCTTTCAGCTCGTTGATTCTGTTCTTTTTGGCCCACAGATTTACCGTTTTGCTGTATTTTCACTGCCGTCATCAACTGCCTGGTCAAACCAACGTAAACCACCTGCAGACAGACAAATTAGCAGCTCGCTGGTGAACATAGTGGCGCATTTGGCAGCTGGAGAGACAGATATTTCAGTCAGCAGTTGCTGGAAGACTCCAAATGAATGCCGAGGCCTTTGCTGGATCTGTTCCAGCTGTATTTATTAACACGTTTGCCACATCTGATAATATGTCGGATGTTCTGTTTCTGCCGCCCAAGTGTCAATATCAAATACCGCAGCTATATTTATTTGGCCGATGCACTTAAATGACTTGGGCTCAGTTTTACAGACACTATTTACGTACGTTTTAAAGGGAAATTTATAAATGCCAAGTTGGACACGGAAGACCAAGAGCGCTCTGGTGGGGACTCTTTCTGAGGACAAGGTGTGACGACATTATAGAGCCTCAAAGTCTGCAGGAGGAGCCCACGGTGGATGGACGCATCTATGAAATATCTGACTTTTATGCTGTTTGCTTCCTGTTAAAAATGACGTTCCCATACCTGAACCAAACCAAACCTTACCCATTAGATCACAAAGCGCCTACCGTGTGGTTCTGGAGGGCAGTTACAAACAACATATTTAGTCATTTAGATTAGTTTCATGTTGTTTTATATTTAAAGCAACGGACTGCAGCACTGTACTGGGGACAATAACGTTTATCTATCGATCTAATTTGAAGGACTTGTTGGTTGACAAGCTGTGAGCCCCACGGGACTGAATCTGCTGACAATGGCTAAAATGTGTGTGTGTGTGTGTGTGTGTGTGTGTGTGTGTGTGTGCGGCTGCGCATCAGGCTTTGTATGAATTGTGCTACAAGCATCAGATGACAGAGCCGTGACGAAAACCTGAAAATAGAGACAAGGAGGACACGGAGGTAAATCAGATTTACGCGCACGATAAACACTCCTAAATCCAGCCGCCTGAATCCACAGAGCTTCAGACCGGAGCCATTTCACACCTCACGTCAAAAAAACATCTCTCTCTACCTACCACACGCACACACACACACACACACACACACACACACACACACACACACACACACACACACACACACACACACACACACACACACACACACACACACACTTCCTCTTTTCTATCCATCTTTACCTGCTGAATCTCTTCCTTGAATCACTTCTTTAGCTCACATAACCCTCACACACAGTAGGAGGTGGCATTTACTTCCATTTATACTATCACCTCATCAAAACCCAGCCAAGGCCCATAACGGCCTCAAGGTATGGGATGGTACACACACACACAGTAATAAACGCCTCCCTAGCGACCCGGCTGTTCGAGGAAAACTATTAAAAGCTTTTTTTTGGAATTAACAGCTCAGGACTTTGTACAACCAACGAAACAATCGTAGTTAGCTTTTTAGTAAGAGTCTAAAAAAACAAAGCCCGACGCTCTTCCTGGGGGCTTGGAGTCAGCGAGCGATGAGCAAGCAGCACTTTCAGGTGCCAAGCGAACAGGGAACACATTCTGAACGGTTACGCGCTTTGAACGGGCTGGTGTAAGACTGGTTTGAATGGTGCAGCTCCATCTTGGATTAATCAATAAATCAAAGCTAAAAATCCCTTTGAGTAAATATCTAGTCACGTTCTGCCGTCCGACAAGATTCAGCAACATGTACCCGGTGCATACCCGGTGGTATTTCGTGCCCTTGGCAGTATGTCTGATATGCATAGTTGAGGAAAACTTGTTAAGCTTTGGATTTAGACACATGAGGCACCCACACATGCATGCATGCATACATAGATAACACTCAAACACACAGTTGTCTTCTTGTTCTAGCTGCCGGGTCAGCAGGTTAATACCAGAGGACTACATCACACTTGCTAATTGCCCCATATGCACACATGGCCATGCAAGAATGTGGCCACTGTGGATAGAAGACAACACAGTGTCAACCCCATTGTTCTGGCTCGAAAAAATGGCCTAATTAAGTGAATAAGTTAAAGTTGGTGACGTAGTTGTCCTTACCGGCGTGCGGGGTCGAAGGCGTTTGAGATGTGCTCGGTTTTACCAGCGAGCAGGTCTTTTGGGTGACCTGCGTCCGGCGAGCTCTGTTGCAGAGAAGCCCGGGCCTTCTGTTCCTCCAGCATGGCCGAAAACACACACACACACATACAAACAACACACACTTACTCAATGGCTTTAATCACACACATATACACACACACACACGTCTACTTCTGAGTCTGATTTCTTTCTTCATTGAAAGCATGTCACGCCTCCAAATCCAAAGGTACATCCCCAAAATGAAGAAGCTATTTTGTTACGAAAAGAAGTTTCGCACAAAAGTAAATCATGGGGAAAGAATTCCCGATGTAACAAAATCCACCCGGAGTTCTGGAAAATGAAGGCAAAGGATCCGCTTTCATGGGGTGCAATAAATCAACTCTTAGAAAAAGAGCAAATGTAAGATAGTGAGTCTTCTCAAGTCCTCAAGTCCTCCAGTTTTTCAACGCAATTTCCACCCAGGTGTTCCGGAACGCGAGCGTTCCTGAGGGCTTAAAGCCATCACTGGGATTTGAAGGAGAATCTTTGGGAGAAACGCTGCACGACACGACACACTTCCCTCTGAGCCGGCAGCTGGCGAGACGGGGAGAGAGAGAGAGAGAGAGAGAGAGAGAGAGGTGGGGAAATAGAAAGAAGTGAGCGAGAGAGTCTTGAGGGCAAGAGAGAGAGAGAGAGAGAGAGAGAGAGAGAGAGGTGGGGAGATAGAAAGAAGCGAGCGAGAGTCTTGAGGGCAAGAGAGAGAGAGAGAGAGAGAGAGAGAGAGAGAGGTGGGGAGATAGAAAGAAGCGAGCGAGAGAGTCTTGAGGGCGAGAGAGAGAGAGAGAGAGAGAGTGGGAGAGCAAGGACATTAGATGAGGGTGTCTCTAAGCTCACTAATAAAAGGAGGGGTCACTAAATATCACTTACCACTATAAGTTTTACTCATTTTATTTCTCTTAAAAAGCACATCTGCCAGGACATCGGGTAACAAAGTTAGCTGCTATAACCCGCTGCAGGGTTGATGTTTATCGCACTGGCTCCCTTGACAAAAACGTGAATGGGATGTTTCCCTTGGATTTTAGGTTATTGCAGAAAATAAGCTCTGTGGCAAACATTTTTGAAGCGTGAATCTCTCATGCTTGCGTGAACCTGAGAAACCTCTCCCCAGAGCCCAGAAACTCAGGGACTCACAGACGTCTATACCGCCAGAGGAGTCGCCCCCTGCTGGCCATTAGAAAGAATGCAAGTTTAACGCACTTCTGCAGTGGCCTCACTTTTTAGAACCGGAGGTCGCCGCCTGGGTTTTTACAGGTGGAAAAGTTCAGGGATCAGTTGCACCAGATCACCAGAGTCCTGAGGATTGACACCACATTTGGGATTCCTGATGAACTGAAATTGAGCTAAATTAGAGCCACGCTGACGAAGCACAAACATAAATATGAAATAGTTCCAGTGTGTTTATGAATCAGTATGAGTAAGAACATGTATAGACAAAAGATCTTAAACTTTATGAGACAATATAAATTGTTGTGGTTGCTGTTGGTGTCCTCTCCCTCACTGCCTGACTGAACGCTGACCTCTAGTGGTTCTAAGTGGTAAGAACATAGAAAGAAAAGTCACATTTAACAACAAAGATAGAAATTATATTTAAGTTGTAAAGGTGGACAAAATAAGGCTTACTAATGTCGCATATAAATACAAATACTTCACAACTTTTAAGGTGATTTAACGTTAAAGTTGTGAAGAATTAAATAATAAAGAGTACATTTAGAAAGGAAATTCCGTATTTATTACGATATTGAAATAAAGAAATAATTGTAACCTGCTTGGAGACTACAACAATCAACATTATTTGCATGTTTTACAGCCTCAAGATATTTCACAGTGAGTCAACAGGTACCCGAAGAGTTAACCTTATATTATTAAAACAACACAACACAACGTTTGGTGAGTTCATGTGTGAGAATTTAGCCGTCGGGAGGCACAAACGGGACCAAAAGTAAGAACCTTTACTTTAAATACTGCCGGTTGTTTCTTGGTACTAATTTGATATGCAGATTGTGAATATTAAACACAAAATATTTGACAAAAATGGCAAAAACCTGTCATACACATAATTAAAAATAAGACATTTGAGTCAGAGGACGTTGTTAAAAGTATTATTATTTCACAATATACAAAAAAGAAAATCCAGCCACCGCAATAATATTGACAATCATACAGTAGTAGTACTTCAGTACAACGTAGTGCAACGTGTTTCACAGGTCAGCGAGTACTTACATTAACCAGCCACAAGAGGGGGGGGGGGGGGGGGGGGGGGGGAGCAACAGCTCAGATAATTCTGTATATATATCAGTTTGATTCAAGCGACAGATGTGACTTAAAAAAAAAAGAGAGAAGATGCTCAAATAAACCATTCTGTGTGAAGTCTTCAAGTCATTTCTTAAAGTGCCTCAAAACAGGTAAAACGGAACTTTTTTAAGTTAAAAGTTTAGCGGAATATGAAGAATTCTTTGATATGAATTATTTTCAAACACAAGCACATGAAATCAAAATGCCCCAAAATCCATGTGTGAGACGATCTGAACTCTCAATTAATGCCGATTAATTGACGTACCTCCTCTATCAATTCCATTTCCCTCATCATATTATCTTGTATTACGCCCCAAAAAGCACATTATGATATTTTTACATACAGTTTTAGACAAATTAGATGCAACATGTTAAATAGTGCGCCGTTACCTTTTGTTTCCATGTTTTCATGCTAAGCTAAGCTAAGCTTACCGTACAGATGTGAGGTCATCAACCTTTTCTACTTTTTTTAAACCCTCAAACCAATATTTGAGGGTTTCCCCAACAACATTTAACTACAAAAAATATATAGATTTTATTTTCTAGTGTAGAGAGAATAATCACTTAAAGAACAGAGAAATAAGCACGTATTGTTTCTCACAGTACTCTGTGATTCGGGTTCATTATTGATTTCCCGCCCATTTGGTTTGATGATACCTTCCAGGGCTTCACTGTTTTTTATTTGCTGTTGTTGTATTTCTCTGGAGGAAACTAAGATTTCATATAATTGTAGTTCACAGAAGTTACAACCTGTTTACATGATATTGTTGTGCATTTAACGGCAGCACCAGGCTTTGAAACAACATATTCTACCAACATTTGATAAGACTACCAGGTCAAAAACAAATCATTTAAAACACATTTCTTTCTCTAGCTTTGTCCGTCTTTTATCTCAAACTACCATCTTTCTTTTTCTCTTCATTTAACCCCCAAAAAAAAACATGTCGCGCTTATAATGAAGATTTTCAGGCAATCGACCCTTCCTTAAGTTCCGCCCCTTTAACGCAGACTGGCCAATCATAGCGTAGCATCGGCCAGCTCCGACCAGGGTCCGACAACTACCCGGCTCTGCTTCGTAGACTCTCGTGGTCTTCATCTTCGGGCCGCTTTTCTGGATCTGGAACTAGTCGTGGCTAGATATTGCGTAATAGTGATACTTTTAGTTGGAAGCACACGTTTCTAAAAAGTTACGTTTCTGCGTAAACTTTTTAAACTGATCTGTAGCTTCTATCTTTATCTTTTTAAGCAGTTTTCGGTGCCGAGTAAGGATACATCCTTCAAACACACTTCCGTCTGCTTTACTCAGAAAACACTTTTTCGCATTTCTTAAAATTAGGACAGCTTGACGGAGTAGAAGTGGGGGGCGGGGCTTAGCAGAGGGTCAATTGGCGCCGTAAATCCAATCTGGCATGAATGTGGAGTTTGACTTTCAACATCTGTTCTTCTCTCTTTGTCTCATCTGTATCTCAACTCTTTCCCCTCCTTCTCTTCATCCACTTCCCCTCTCACCTACCTCCCTCCCTTCCTTCCTTCCTTCTCCCCCCCCTTCTCTCTCACTCTCTACGTGATGTTGGATATGGGGTCACTGATTTTCAGACACCTCCAGTAGATGGTTCTTGCCATGGTGAACAGAGCGAGCAGGATCAGCAGCACCCACGAGACGTAGATCCCTTTAGAGCTCTGGGCGGGCGTCCACGTACCACCCTAAACACACAGATCATCACTCAGTTTACTTTACAGCCCACTCAAACTAGCCAAAAACTTGAAGTTATGAAAACCGTAAACGCTAAATCAAGACTGCAGTTTGTTCCACACGCATTTTAGGAGTTCCTCTGAATAATTGAAGTTACTCAAATGTCTTCACACGCACCACAAGTCCTGCAGTGGAGGCGACGAGGACAACAAACAGCAGGAAGCACAGTAGGC
Source organism: Lycodopsis pacificus (assembly GCA_028022725.1). Classification (NCBI taxonomy): domain Eukaryota; kingdom Metazoa; phylum Chordata; class Actinopteri; order Perciformes; family Zoarcidae; genus Lycodopsis; species Lycodopsis pacificus. The sequence goes on along the minus strand of CM051710.1, from coordinate 14,360,784 downwards.
TCCTCCTCCTGGGGTACCGCCGGCCAATAGAAGAGCTGGAAATAAAAAGGAAGAACAAAATTTTAATAGTCGAATAGTTTTTGAGGGGAATTGTTGAGGCTCTTACACTTTTCGGCAGTGTGGACATCGGGCCAAGGTCCGGTCTGAAAACTCCGTCCACTGGAAGAGAAACAGGAAGCGAAACGTTGAATAATTACATAGACGAAAAATAAAGAAGTGAAATTTGCATCGTCAGTTATAATCAATGTCATCAGTGTGTGTGTGTGTGTGTGTGTGTGTGTGTGTGTGTGTGTGTGTGTGTGTGTGTGTGTGTGTGTGTGTGTGTGTGCGTCCTACCAGGAATGTACTGGAGCAGTGTCCACAGATGATCCTGATGCCGACGGGCTGATGCTGCGGTTCAGGACTTTCTCTGCCGACGTGAACTGGTCCCAGGTTTATGACGCGTTTGCTGGCAAAACAAATAAAAACATTAAAGAAACCGTGAATATTTTAAACAACTAAGACTTCCACTTCAACTGTATAAGAAACAAGAGAAGTGTGAGGAAAGCAGGTTGATTTTTATAATTTGTGTTTTCACTGTCTGAACTTTGAAGACTTTTAAACGTGCAGTATGTAATTTTCTGCCGCTAGCGGTCCCGCAATCAAAACAACAAAAGACGGAGTTTGGCGACGTCGTGAGGCAGCGTGGGATCATGGGAGTTGTAGTCTTTATTGCAGCCAGCTCTCCCCCTTCAGTGTTCATCGTTCAGGAGGTTTTTACCTCAGAGGTTTCCTCTTCTACGACGCTGCTCGATGGACACGGGACGTCCCGGAGGGGCTCCGAGTCGAGCTGCTAACGTTTGTTTCTGTGATAGCTCAAGATCCAGACGTCCAAAAACACATTTCTCTGAAACATAACCCCAGAGTGTTTGTGCGTCTCACCAGTACGGTCGTGGACAGGCGATCCTCTGCGACGTGACTTTGCAGATCAGGAGACAGTTACACGGACAGCGGACGTACTTCTTCCCAACAGGGGCGTTCTTTATCGGCTGCAGAGAGGTGAGGATGAAGAAACGAGAAGGAGAGAAGAAGAATAAGCATAAGGACACGTGAAAACCATCACGGAGTTTAAATAGGTTTCAGCAGCTCAGTTTTGAGCTCATCAGCAGAAATTCTTGAGAAGCCTTCCTGAGACAGGAAAAACGAGTCTGGCTGGTGAATCACTGATGTTTTACGTTCCTGGCTGCAGTCGTTCTGAACATTCAGACGCTTTCAGCTCTGTGAAAACATGGCGAAGAGCTAACAAAACTCCTCTCTGTTATTATATTCTTATGTGATTTTACATTCGATAAAAATGTAAAAACTAAATTGCTGCAGCAGCAAAAACAAAGAGAGAGAGAGACACTCAGAGAGAGAGACGGAGAGCGAGAGACAGAGGATCAGGACGGGTGTTGTTTTATGGGTGAGGGGGAGATTGGAGACGACCCTGACTCCTCCTCCTCTGTGCAGCTCACCGTGGCTTCGTTGCAGATGCTGCACTTCACCACGTGCTGGTGCGTCTTGCCCTCCACCGATATGGCGCTCTGGCAGACCCGGCAGCTGATGACCGGAGCGCTGCCGCTGTCCGGGCTGCCCTGCGGCGAGTAAGGCGGCGGAGGCTCGCCGGGGGCCACCGAGCTGGGGAACGGCGACAGACCTGGAGGAGACGGTTTAGTTACACATGAATACCAACACAAAGAGTCACCATGGCTGAAGACTGTATGTTGTAGTCTGAGCAAAAGAATAAGTAAACAAGGTAAACAAATCCAGGGTTTTGTGCAGGAACCTCATCACAGCTGATATACTCACAACTTACACCGAGCCATGTATATATACTCTTCTCAAATGTGATTATTAATTGAATGTTTCTGATAAACTGGATGAAGTGTAAGTCTGCAGCAGTACAATGCAACCTAAGCAGCAGTAATAACCTAAAACCTAATATGCAATATTAAAACAAACTATTTATATTTGTTGATTTTACTATATATATATATATATATATATATATATATATATATATATATATATATATATATATATATATATATATATATATATATATATATATATATATAAAATTTTATTTATTTGTTTATTTTTAGCGTATTTTATTTTATTATATTATTTCTGTTATTGTTATGATTTCCTTGCTTTTGCAGCTTCTTCCACCACTGCTGCTTATTATATAGTGTGTGTGTATATATATATATATATATATATATATATATATATATATATATATATATATATATATATATATTTGGCTTGCTGTCACTGCAGTGTGGCAGCCTAAAAAACGTTGCTAAACTTTATGAACAACAGATAAAACGTGTGACAGGTGATGTGTCGTGCTAGCTAGCTAGAAACGCAAACAGCTGACATACTCTGTGGCTTTGACGGATATCCATGCGAGCTGCCGCCGGGAGAGACGTCGTGCTGCTCGGCCAGCAGTGGAGACCGTTCACCGTCCATCTACTACCGCCACACCACGGCCTCAACCAGAGCCGAAGAAGAAGGTAATCCGGGGATGTTTTGATGGCGTCGCTGCGGAGATTTCAACCCCCTAAAAGCCAGTCAGGTCGGCTTTCTGACATCCACATGACACGGCGGTGAGAACACTGAGGGCGGAAGTGAAATAACGAAAACATCTTGTCACGTGACTGGGGGGGGGGGGATCTGAGTCACGGCTGTGATGGACAAGTGCGCTCGACCAATGAGCGCTCGGTTCGTCGATGGGCGGGTTCACAGGCACCGTTGGGCCGTTGAGAGGTTAGACCAGGGGTGGGCAACATTGAGTTTTACAATTTGACAGACGGGCCGGGCCAGTAGCAGATGAATGGAGTGTTTGTGTGAACTAATATAAATTACAAGTAAAAGCCATGACCTAAAAAGTAACTTTCATTAAATTTCAGTGGGAACAGTGTTGTTGGTCTCCCTTTTTAACCAGTGCGTCAACGTTTGGTGTCAGTTTGGTTGTGACAATTCTCAGAACAGATCTGAGGTGTTCATCAGTTAGCTGGGATCTGACACGGCATTTTTTGTATGTTTTTGTGTAATGTTTATGATTCATTAAATGATGTAACACTGCTGCCCTCTAGTGGTTAACTCATGTGATGTTTATGATTCATTAAATGATGTAACACTGCTGCCCTCTAACAGTCAGGGCCGCGTTCCAATAATAATACAAATCGTCCTCTAGTGGAGGTTTAATACCTTTTCACGGGTATTTTACGGCCTCCATTGTTTCAATCTTAAAACATTTGAGCTCTTATTTTACAGCAGTACATTTAAAGAGCTGTATTAATTATTCTGGACATTAATATAGCAGCACGTATATATATTTGTGGCTCACACACACACACACACACACACACACACACACACACACACACACACACACACATAATAATCTTTATATATTTTATTGTGTAAAGCACGACAAATATTTGTGTGACATTTAAATAATAAATAATAAACATAAGCAACAATCATAGAGGTCCAATCAGATGAATTTTTGATCAAATTACTACATCTTCCCTTCAAAGAGCAGCCTGATTGAAATGATTTCACTGTCATGGCTGGTCCCTCTATGCACCAGGATGCAAAGACACATGGAAATGTTTTGTCTATCAAGTTTCAAATTTGATTGCAAATGCTGTCTCTGCTTGGACAAATACAATCCATCTTATAACTTGTAAATTCTATGGATTTATCACAGCAAAATGAACACAATGGATATAATAAACTCTTAAAATAAACTAGCATTAATTAGAATATGTAGAGATGAACTGAGAGCAACAGAATGTTTAAGAGAAAACTGCCATTATATAATATTAAAATAAGAAGTATCTATTATGCAGATATCAAAGCATCAGAAAGGGTTGTGTGAATTACGGAACACACACTACTTCAATTGGTTCTGTTGAGGTTCTGTTGAGGTTTTCCTCCTTCTCCGGAAGCTTCCACCAGCTCAGCTTCACATCTTTCGTCGCTCCTTTCTCGCTCAGCTTCCCTTCCACCTACGGAGCAGCAAAGACACATGAAAGGTGACATTGCTAATATTTTTCCTCACGGGTTAGCGGGCAAATCAAATTTTATGAATTCACACAAGCTGTCCGAAATTCCTCAAAGGTTGAATGTAAACGTCACCGATTTTAGGATTGACTCCATCACAGCAGGGTCCGTCATGTTCACGGAGGGGTCGGCGGTCAGCCTCAGCCTCACCAACTGTTTCCTGATTTGATCTGGACAGAATATAAGAGGGAACGGTATGTTATTTATTGCATGCACTGCCATGATACTGGGCTGTTCAACACGGTATAAGAGTGATAATGCACTCTGGGGGGTCGTTCCTGATTGCTTTAAAAATGCCTTGTGGTGTGTAGTGCTGATAAATAGACATATTGATTTCTACAGTCAACATCATAGGGCGTGTTGTTTACCAGAGTAGCAGAAAAAGGGCAGTTCCTCAGCACAATCCCAGTCGATCATTCCGAGAGGTCCGCCGTTGACCTCGAGTACGGCACAGTCACCGCTTGACGAGGGCTTCAGCGGCCTCCAGGGTGTGAACGAGGGTTCGCCTCCATCGGACCACGCCCAGGACGTCCCCATCAGCCCGATCCAGACCGGGTCCTCCTTCGCCATCACCTGCAGCTCCTCGTTCTCCAGCTGGTTCCTCACTCTGGCCAGGTCTGTGTGCCGCTCCCTGCAGTAAGTCTGAGCCGCGGGCCAGGTCATGGCGCCGTCCCCCAGAGAAAACCTGTCAGAGGGATCCGTTTTGGATTCTGCAAATGACGAGAAAATAGTCAGTCGGTCATTAAAACATTTGAAACATTTGATGGTTATGATCTCATTTAGGGGAGGCACAATATATGAGTTAGCTTTTTCACATTTTCAAGCTTGGCCAATACAAATTGGTTGTCATGCTGTCCACAATAATGTTAATATACCAAAACATAAATACATACACTATAATGTAATAAAATATTACAACATGAGGCCTGATAGATATTCTGACAATCTTAAAAACTCAACAAGCTGCCAATGACATGAATTTATTTGTCAAAATGTCCTTAGCTTTTCGTAACAATTCATCAGTGTTTAGACCGCAGAGCGTCACATTATAATCACATTCTTACCGTCGTAGCAGGAGAAGGTCAGATTGCTGTTGCAGTCCGTAGCGAACCATTCTCCAGTCCCTGCAACGCTCCCACAATGATGCTGTTTCGCTGACGGTTCACCACTTGTCCACTTCGAGTAGGTCTGCTCTCCCTCTTTGTAGTCGTCGGCGTCCGACAGCGACCAGTCCCAGATTCTGTACAAACCTAAGAAGGCACGTGAGACCCCAAACTCAAGCTGGCCAGGTAGTGTCTGCAGGTCCTCCTCGCTGTTGATGGTGGCCAGGTCAGTGTATTTGTCTCTACAGTATTGACGGGCATCAAGCCACGTTTTGGCTTCGTTGATGAAGTTGTACTTACGATGATAAAGAGAGGATGTGAAGTGGCACAGACCTGTGGACAAGGGTTGAAATAAATAAATAAATAAATAAATAAAGGTCCCTCGAGTAAAGTACAATACCCCAAAATTGTACAGTATTTGAGTAACCAATGCACCATGCAAAGTAAAGGCATTCGAGCTCACAGTCGATGTGCTTAGTCATCTGAAACGTTGGTAAGCATTAAGAAACCTCACCTGAGAGTACTAGAATGCCAAACAATCTCCTCTCCATGGTCTTCAGTTTCTATACGAAAATAAAACAGCGTATGAACAAATATATATATATATATATTCGAGACAAATTAAGGAAAAACGGTAATTCAAGCCTCCATAAATATCGTTATATTATTGTGAGGAGAATGAAACTCACCTGTGACGGGGAAAGAAGAATCTCTCTAACCCAAGAGAACCCAACTCGTCGTCTCTTGTTTTTTGCATCTCGATTCTGCATTTTAAAACAACACATCTTGAATATTCAAAGCAGGAGGCCTGCCTGTTTTTTTTCCTCGAGACATCTCCCTGATCTCCTCACTGCTAACTCTCACGATGATGCAAAAATCCAGCCGGCTCTCTTTGATTCTGAGGAAAGTAGAGTTTTACATATAAGCGACCTGCTGTCAAACTAAATGCATCAGCAGACATAGACAAATGCTGCACTATTACCATTTTAACAACGGATATAAAAGACAAGATATTAAAAAAACACTATCAAAATGAGTTCAATGTATCTTTTTTTAATCAAGTCAAGTTATTAAAACATGATGAGTAGGGATGAGCTCACATTGTGCACAGGTCCTCATCCTCCCTGCATGGTTTGTCGTATCTCCTCTAAGAATGCAAAGCACATGGAAACATGGCCGGTCGGTCTGAACTGATGCAAAGGTTTTTGCAAAACAGAGAAGGTTTCTGGGTCCAGGGTAAAACTAGTTTCTTTATTTTGTAAACAAATCACCACAGACACACGGATTGAAACAGGCTGGTCGACATTATTCGCACAACATTTTTGATCCTTACGGTTAAAGCTGTAGTCAGGAATGAGACATTGTCAATGTAATGTCATGTTAAATACCATGCTCTGCTGATATGTCATACTGCTTTTTGTTGTGTTATTATGAATTGTTCAAAGGTCTCAGGGGGCTGAGGGGGTACAAGTTACGGCCCAGTATCAATGTATTGGACGGGACTGATTTATACCCTTTGATACCTGCTCGGTAGAAACCCAGATACAGAGAAGACGAGATTTATTATCAAATGCTGAATCAGTTCTGCAAGTCCGAATCTTCCTTGCAGCTTCAGAACGCGGTCAAGCGCTCATCCTCAAGTCAATGTCTCGTGATCAGGTTAAAGATGATTAACATCTGAGATAACCAATGCCGCAGTATTTCTCCCTTCATCGAAAACCCCCGGGCTGAAGAAGGGGAAGACCCTCCCCGGGAACAAGCACCCGCTGAAGGTGTAGATGTGAGACCTGGCCTCCACGTCAAAGAACGACACCGTGCCCTCCTCGTAATCCGTGAACACTCCGACCACCTGCGGCTTGTCCTTGAGGGAGAGGAGGGCCGAGGGGGAGTCCAAAGCGCGGTACTCTTCCCCGGCCCTCAGCCGCACTGTCCAATAGCCATTCTCCGGCTTGGAGGTGATCATGCCCTTCCTGTTGACGGACTCCTTGACCACGCCCAGGTCCCAGAAGGTCTTCGTCCCCACCGCGACCTGAACGACAACGCGAGAAGATATGAACCACCGAACATGGAAACTGCAGTATTTGAGGGTTTTTTCCGAAACACTTTCAAGTTGATTCCCATGCACCGTTCTCCAATCAACCCCGTCATCGATCAAGACCCTGACCTGGAAGTAGAACCTCCCGGACAGGAAGCCTCTCTTGGCCAGGACGCAGATGACGGGGTCGAAGCGTTGGGGGTTGTCGGGCACGATGTGCAGCAGCTCGCCGCGGCCCGCCTGCTTTCCGTCAGCTGACAGGACGATGTTCGGATGGGCGGTGTCCGGGTCTAAAACCACATCAACTGGGGAGATCAAATGTAGTTAAATGTATATCAAACAGGCTGGGAAATATATCGATATTACATCTATATCACGATACAAGACCAGATATCGTCTTCGATTTTACAATATTGTAATATGGCACAAGTGTTGTTTTAAAGACCGCGTTCCAGTAAAGTGATGGAAAAGACACCTCGTCTATGTGCTACTGCTGAAGATCACTAGTCCAGTCACTGAACGTATCGATTGATCAGCCTTCCTACAACATTAGAACGGATTTTATTCAAAAAATAAACTGGGACACGACCACAAGTGGGCAGCAATGAAAACGTTTCCAATCCCACCATTTTATTACTTTAAAGCGATTCAATATGAAATACATTTGAGCTGACACTGAACCTACGTCATTACGTTGAGGGAGGTCTTACCTGCATACTTCTGAATCCTCTTCATCTCTGTCAGGAAAATAAAAGTGTTTTTTTAAAGAAGGCTGAATTAAAAGGTGTCGTAAGTTTGACTGCAATATGTGCCATGCTGTACCGGGACAGGGCTTTTTTTCATTTCACTTCACCTTCCGTCTTCCGGCCCTTCAACTCATTCTTCAGGGTGACGCCCAGCTTGGACAGCGCCCCCCTCACCGCCCCCACACAGAGCTCAGGGTTGACGGTGACCTCCGTCCACTCTCTGGTGGGAGGAGGTGACATGAGAGAGGGAGACTTCTACCAGAGGGACACACGGTGAAGGAGACATTTCAATATTACTGTATGAATTTGAGTAGTGCATTGAAAAAAAAGCCAAACAGGATGAACTTTCTGCCTTTTTATCTCTAAATCTGGCGTTTATAGTGAGATTCAAGCCCTTCAGGGCAGCCATTTTCTTTTCTGAAAACCGCTGTTTTCGCCACAGTTCAAGGGTCGATTGTAACCTGTAAGACGTTCAGATGGTCCTCGGTGTCTCTTAAGTCCTCCAGCTCAGCGCTTCTCCTCTGCAGCTCGGTGATTTCCTGCTGCAGCTCGTCGACGAGCTCCTCTGCCCTCCTCTCTGCGCCTCTCTGCTTCTCCTCGATCGCCGCCTTGACTTCAGTTTGCCTCTCCACGACGGAGCGAATCAGAGAGGCAAAGAGACGGTCGCTCTCCTTCGTCTCCTTCTTTGCACTCGTCTGGACGGGGGCAAAAACATTTCTTTACACCCTCAAACTATAGTTCCTTCAACCTGCGTTGTGTGCATCTGGGCTCCGTAGCTGTTTGGGATTTCCTACATTTCCCAAAATGCCTTTCACATTTGCTGCAGAAAAGTTTTCAATTGGTAATCAGGGATTCAGTCTTGTGTTCAATAAGTTTGGGTCTAGTTTGAGTATTAGATTCAAGTGTTAAAAGACTAATCAGACACCAAAACGTCCACAGAAGCTGCTTTTTTTTCCTGTGTATTTTTAAATCAGTAAATCAGACGTCCTTACTCTTGTATTCTCAGCAACGTTTCTGTTGCTTTATTGTTTTGAATCACTAAGACCGTTGACTAACAGTCCAAACTCTTGGTGTCAGTGATCAACATCTGCATTCTAGGACTCACGTTGCTGAGCTCCAGGCAGCTTTTGATCTCCTCCACTTTCTTCAGTCGTTGCTGAATCATCTGCTGGAAATCCGCCTCGGTCTTCTTTATTTGGACCTAAACCAGCAGAACATACATTGAAACCTTCAGTTGGCAGATCGCAAGTTTGCCACCTGCATTACTAGCAAACGAGACGGTGAGACACACGCGTACATGCAGAAGTTAATATTCAGGATTTCATTGCCTGTCTGTACTGTTTTCATGAGGAATTGGTGTTTTTTCCCCACAGATGTGAAAGACAAATGTGTGCATCATTTGCGGTGAAAGATGTTACGCTGAGCGCCACTTCACCAAAGTCCACGAACACTTTTAAAGGGACTTTCCGGTTGGTAGCGGTCTGCAAACAGGAGGTTAAGGAGGCTGAAAACAACGCTTCGTTCAGTGGCGCACATCCTACACCCTGGCCTAAACCCTTATAACACAGAGTGTACTCCCGGCCTGCACACCTTCCTCTTCCGGCTCTCGTCCTCTATCGTAACGGCCTGGTGGTCTTTGTGCTGCGTCTCGGTGCAGAACCGGCACACGCACTTCTGCTCGTCCCTGCAGAACATCTCCAGCAGCCTCTCGTGCTTCTTGCACAGCCTGTCCTGCAGGTTGGTCATCGGCTCGATCAGCTTGTGGATCTTCAAGGTGGCGACTCGCCGGTGGGGCTCCAGGTGGGCCTCGCAGTACGAGGTCAGGCACACCAGGCAGGACTTCAGGGCCCTCACCTGCATGGAGGTCGTGGCGCAGACGTCACACGGCACCTCGCCCGGTTTGGCCGAACACAGCGGTGCAGCCGGCGAACACACCGTAACCTGCCGAAAAGTGTCCGCCAGCTCTTTGAAGGCCGCGTTGATGCTCATTTCAGGCCGGGAGGTGAAAGGCCTGTCACAGGCCGGGCACTGGCAGACCTCACTGCTGTCCCACGCGTTCTGGATGCAGGCCTGGCAGAAGTTGTGTCCGCAGGGAGTGGTGACCGGGTCGGTGAACACCTGCTGACAGATGGTGCACTGGAACTGCTTTTCTGGCAGCATGTTACCCAGGGAGGCCATTGTCTGTAAAAAAAAAAAAAGGAAGTTAGGTGATCAGAGGTTTGATAGAGGAAGTGCACGCAAAGATTTATACAGAACAAACACAAACGGGAGTACTGAACTTCCACAAGGAAGTAAAAACACAGTTAACTACCGTCGAGGTGTTTATTTCACAATGTGCGTAACTATGCACGCCTTGAAATCCAGGACTTCTACACCCTGCACTGTTTGAAGTGCTGGGTTTATTAGTCATTGTGTTCTCAGATGAATGCACACACCAGACACTCCCGCCTCACTTCCTTCACAGAAAACAGCCACATAATTACACCGGCGCACCAACACCCTTTTATCACCGGTTACAGTGAGATCAAAGGCAAGGCAAGGCAAGGCAAGTTTATTTGTATAGCACATTTCAACAACAAGGTAATTCAAAGTGCTTCACATAAAACCATTAAAAGCATCAAAACATAAGACAAAAGAAAAGGAGATTTAAAAACAATTAAGAACATTCATTAAAACACAGTGTAAGACAGTTTCATAGTAAAATGCAGAAATGCAGGAAATTGATTACCAGTATGGAAGACATTTAAAACATGACTCTCCGTGTTTCTGCCGCATTAATTCAATTTTTGCCACCCATGTTCTTGTCAGAAATGATGTCATTATTATTTAAAGGTTGCACGTATGAAACTTAACTCGTGAAAATTGTAAATTGAAAGAACAGAATAGTTCTATAAAAGAAGTATTTTAGTCCCATTTAGTAAACACGAGGCAAAGTTTGACCGAATGAAGAGCTGGCGGAACCGTAAAAAGAGGTCAGACTCAGCTACAGGAAATGATTCACTGCCTTGCTCAAGGGTGATTCTCAAACAGGATACCTGGGAGAAGGTTGATACCATTCTCAGCCGGTTAGCTTAGCACAAAGTCTGAGAACAGTAGGAAACAACTCTGTCCACGAGTAACTAAATCCCCCCGACATCTCCCCGATTAGCATATCATATCTGTTTTATTAAATAACCAGATCATTGGAAGTATGAAATACAGTAAGTGCCTGAAGTAAATGAACAGAGAGGGTAAGACTTAAGGCCTCAATCCCACAACAACCAAGAAAATACAGTTTACAGTCAGATTACCTTAACTATTGGTTCAAAGCTGCTGTTGGAGGTCATGTCAACATCAAACCAGCTCTTACTGAATATTTGTCATACTTACGTCTGTGAGGGGAAGCCGGTCAGTCACGCTTCTGTGCTCGGTGACGGCAGAGCAGGTGACTCTCCCGCTGTTTGAGTGATTATGAATACATCACAGGGCTAACTGTGAAGCAGGACAAATGCAACGTCAACACGGTTACTCATCAGCCCGAACCCTCCCTCTCCCGAGCCCAGCAACGCTCCACTGGAACTGAACTCAACGCGGCAGCGCTTGCAGCACACCCCACTATTAGTCGCTGTATCAATAAAGCTCACATGTCGCAGCATGTGACATTTGTGTGCATATGAGATCATAGGAGCAGCTCTCACACGGGGAAGGAGTGTGTTCGCCTCATGGGTGGGGTGTTTTAAGGCCAATGGTTAATATTTCCCACGACACACCTGACACAGAGAACAGACACCTCAGGCTGACTCGGCGGAATGCTGCAGCTCTTGCATTACAAACATGGCTTTGTTATGGTGCCTGCTTCCTTTAGTGCGCTTGAACAAAGGCCACGGAGAAGGACACGTTAGACCACAAGGCCTCGAAGTGAAGAATTGAATGTAATAAAGCAGGAGTGTTTGTTTAACACACCGTTTGCCTGGAACCATAAGCCAGCAGTGGCTCAGTTACAGATCAAAGATCATGTGACGGGTCTATAAAGTAGAACCAGGATGTGCCATAACTGACTTTATTGGCAGATGGCATATTTAACTAAAGGTGCACTCAGCAGAGTGCAGATCTCCTCCAGGCGTGTCTGCAACGATGGATACAACCCACAACTGGCTAAACCCCGTCTTGACACCTATGACACATATGTAAGATGTTTTCATACAATCGTGCCAGAAACTAAATGAAACTCACGAAGCTGCCAGCTTAGACGCGGCTGAGTGGCGGCGATGTCCTCAAACACACTGTACAGAACCATAAAATTGAGCAAGCATTGGGTGACATACACTCTTTCATGCTGCTGTAAATGCTCAAGAATACACCAAATATGTGTTAATTAAGTCTAAAAATAGTCCCCAACAACAAGTATTTACTCCTGTTTGATATTCAGTGCCCTAGCTGCCTTTACAAGGAACTTACTTCAACTTTCTTCAAAGTGAAAACATATTTGTGAGCAGCATTTAAGGATGTGTTCAGCAGGACACAACATGAATCTGACGTTCTTCCCGTGTGGCCTCCAAGGTGAATACTTTTTTCCATGAGCTCAATGGATACTAAGAATGTAAAACAGATGCAAATCCGTATGTCCAAACTGTCTGTTGAACTGAGAAGCGTCTTCTTTTACAAACCATAAAATAAAATCTGAGATTATACTAACAAATGTCCTGTGACGGCACGCAGACGGTGGCGCCAGACAACAAGTTCAAAGCTTGTGTAACATGAACTGTATGTGTTTAAGCATTGAGTTCAAGAAGAACACGTTCAACGTTCATAATATAATTACATTTTTATAATTCAGTGTCCCAAAATGACATGTGGAAATGTGGATTGATATCACGAAAGGCAAGCGCTTATATATATATAAAGATAATGTGATGAGTTACGCCGATAAGTGAGTTCTGGATCAAGTTCCCCAAATGTATTGACCGCCCCTGAATGAATCAAATACGTCTGTAAGTAGTTCCTGCAATGTCCTGACCGCTCCACTTGGTGGCAATAAAATACAAGGCAGGCTCGTGCGTTCCTCTGATGATCGAGAGCGCTGCGTTACGTTTATGACGTATAGATGTTGTTGTGGTCCAACAACAACAACATGTTTTTATTCCTTGCCCTGCACTCTGCACACACTCGGCCCCTCTTCTCCAACACGTCACGTGTGAGGTCGGCGACTGAGTCCTTTTATTAAGTCGTGATGACTAAAAAGCTCAATGAGATGTAAATGTGAGGTGTTTCAGGGTTACACGTTTTTCTTTTCCTTGTTGAACAGGAACAAGGAAAAGAGCATTTGAGTCGAATTGATTTGAATGAAGATTCGATTGTCCCCACGATACCCGATAGGCTCGATTACTTTCTCATCGGAGTGACTGTTTGTCTTTTATATCGACCGTGGTGCACTGGGTTAAGAGGTCGTCTGGGAACCGGAAGGTCAAAGGTTAGATCCCCGACTGGGACGTGTCGAAGTGTACCTGAGCAATACACTGAACCCCCGGCTCCCCGGGGGCCGATCAATGGCCGCCCACTGCTCCCTATATACAGGGATGGGTCAAATGCAGTCGTCAAATTTCGTGTATGTGTATATGACAATAAAATTGGTTTGTTCTTTTCCTGCGTGAGCTGGAATGTGTCATGGGTTCACACACAAGGGTGTGTGCGTGTCTCAGAGGACTCTGATGTGGCTCCAGCTAATGTCAATTAGCAGTCAATTCTCTCTCATGTTCAGTCACGACAAAAGAAAAAAGTGGATTCATGAGCAGCGTGACTCATCAGTTTCACAACCTCCAGTCGGTGTCTCGTGCTGCATTTTAGACGGAGGACGGAAAACCTGTTGGACGGCACAGGAGGAACACAAACACTTGTACTCTGGTGACGTTGTGTTGTTTACAAAGAATGGAATAAAATATATGAAATACAATTACTCTGTGTCTATTTTTTTATGTCATGATTTCGAACTTGTTGATGCAACAAATGAGTTTCTCATTGCTCAGATCGACCTTCGATACATTTCGTTGTAAATTCCGAGGAGGAGAATATTTTATCTCTGACCATCACTAGTGTAACATGATAGCATCTCCCCCGGTGGTTAGGGTGAACAATAAGGGTTGGTTCAGGTTCAGGTGACCAGGAAACAGTGTTCAACACAGTTGCCATCTTTGACTCAAATACAGATCCTAACAGAGGGTCAGTGTTTCCTAATTGAGAAACAAATGTGTCTTATTACTGAAGCACCATGTGTGTTAAATACGTAGCGTGGAAGGAATGTGTTTTGGGGGGAAATAGTCAATGGTTGAGAGATCTATAGATTGAGTCGTGCCAGCCAATGAGTGAGTTTCTCTGTTCTCCAAAAAGCAACTGTTCAATAAGACAGTGGTTGCCATGTGTGTCTGTCTCCTATTATTGATCAATAATAATCTCATAATCTTCAGAACCATCAGTGTCCGCGTTTTGACAGAAATTCCACGACAGAAATATTACAAAGCATAGAGATATTAAGTGTATCGAGAGCCAATAAAGAGTTTCACAAAAGCTTTAAAAAAAACACAGAATTAAGTTTTTTAATCTTTAATAAAATATAACTAAATTGGTATTGCAACTTTCTTGCCATTTCCCGCTAATTTACAACCTGATGTGCGTAGCTCCCTTACACAAGGGGAAAGTTGTTTAAGTTTGCAATAAGAATATTAAGAGAAAGCTGCATGCATATAGTGTAATAACTATATTAAATAGTAGACAGTAAATCATTCTATGTTGTGGATTTTATTCTAAAATAGCAACATGTCGTAATGTCCGTCTGCCTGATTCCCTGTGAATGCAGCGTTATGGCGGCTTGTTTACTCGCAGTACTTCCCCTGCTTTGTGTGCAATCATTGAATAAGTGAGGTCATTCCATCTTCCTCCCCATTGTTAGACACTACCTGTAATGATATATCATCCTGCTTAATTGATTTTATTTTTAAAGTCTGCTAAAACACAAAAGACAAATGTTGGAGGATAAGTAGAGGGAGGTGCTGGTCAACAATACAAGGAGTGGAATATACAAAGCCTTTACCTATAAGCACTGATGGGCCTTTTGCAACAACTCCGAGACTCATTATCTTCAATGGCTTATACATTTGCACAGGTTTGTGTTTCTGGAATGTCGTCGTGTTCTCTGAGAGGTTGTGTTTTCAGCCACGACGTTGTGTTTCACGAAATGCGTTTGTGAGTTTGACCCTCAGGGCCACCGTACTCCCTGGTGGCTGTACCGCACTGCACTGAGCATTCATGTCAGTGTTATGAATTAATATTACAACTGAAAAGACTCTCAGCAACATTCAAACACTTCATTTCATTTAAAGCCTCTGAAAACACATTGATGGAGAACCCTATAGTTTTTCAAGGATGCGCGTGTTAAATGCAATAATTTAACAGACACAAATGAAATCAAATAGCAATATAAGAAGAATATAAGGCTAATTAATTTAAAAACAAAGAATTGAAAAAAAAATCAAAGCAATGACAGGGTCATTAAGATAAGCACTTAGGCCTGGGAATTTAATTATTTTTAAATGTATTGAAGGAGAAAGGTCCGATTATTATAATGTCCTCAGGGCGTCCTGGTCAAGATTGGCAGCAAGTAAAACGTTTCATAATTAATATAAACAGATTACATCCCAAGGAACACATCCCAAAACACAACAACAAACTTCAAATATACAGCAGAGACTGACAGAATGAAGGTATTGCTCTGTAAAACACTATTTTTGAAATATCTTTTAACTTGTCAAGAGAGGGAAAGGATTCCAGAATGCCGTGTTGTTCCAAGCTTGCGAGGTATAGAAAGGAAAAGGTGAGGCGCAGTAACGGAAAGCTGCCTCGCTGAAAGAGCAGGCCAGCCTTTTTGTTCTCCGGCGGATAATCGTAAGGCTGCCTGTTGTACTGAATCTAAAGGTAAACACACAGGTAATATGATAATTGCTTACTTTGTTAATGCACACAGTAGTTATAGTTCATGACAATTAAAAGTAAAGTCTGGTAAAGGCTGAGAAGGAGAACAAGAATGACCAGTTTGGGTAAACGTCAGCGTGGGAGGAACGTTCTCTTTATTTAGAAGTCTGTTTTGCGCACATGCATACAATCGCCGTCAACACACCTGTTAAGGAGTATCTGTCCGCCGACCTGTACAGGTAAGACATTATTTCTATTCAGCAGAAAGTGTATGCAATGAGATATCAGTACTCTATGCTTTAAGCTAAACTGCCTTTTGCCATGAGTGTGAACAATGTCAGCAATGTTTCACAAAAGGAAAATGTTTGAGCAGTGAGTGAGTGTAATTCTCTCAACAACCGTTCATCCGATCAACTAGGCGCAAGTATACCGCTCAGGACCCTCTTGAGAAAGCTACAAGCGACAACACTGGAGGCCAAGCAATCGAAATTCCATGTAAAATGTATAAAAACAAAAACAAACAGCGTATAAGGACAAATACATCTGTGAAGGACCAGAAATGTTTCAAGTTCTCATTGACTGCATTCACTGCACCATCAGGACATTCAGCACTCCTCCCACTTCAATGAGCTCCTAAATAATTATAGTGTTTCTACCTTTAGATAGATGTTCACGAAACTGCTTCTCTCATTCACCCGTGACAAAAACATTCCTTCACTTCAATCACTTCCTGTGTTCAAAAGTACCTGATTTGTCAAGATGAATTTGCTAAAAAATGTCTTCATCTTGGGGCTTCGAACTTCATAAAATAAAAAAAACAATACAGTGTGGTATTGCTTTTTAGGGAGTTTTTGTTTTGTTGCTTGAGATACCGTGGGAAAACAAAAAAACTTGTTGGTTACATGAATGTGTAAGTAATACAATGCTATTTTTTCAGAAATATGGCCTTTGCGTTGTCCAAGGAGCAGTTTCGATGCGTCATCTGTCTGGATATCTTCCACAACCCCGTCTCCACCCCATGCGGGCACAACTTCTGCCTGGGATGCATCAAACGCTACTGGGACACGAGACCTAAGACGAATTGTCCGCTGTGCAAAGAGGCCTTCAAAACCCGTCCAGAACTCAGGATCAACGTAGGATTGAAAGACATCACAGAGCAGTTTAAAAAGTCTGTTTTTAACAATGTCTTGCATAATCAAATACACCTTTTAAAGCACTTTCCCCCCCCATGTTTGACTTGAATTAACCACTTCTGTATTAAATCAAAAGGTCTATAAAGGGCCAGCCACCATATAAGCCAGCCCCACCAAAGATATCAAAAAAGATTGGGGGGCCACCGAAACAAACTTCGTATGAGGAAGTCCCGTGTGATATCTGCCAGGCAAACAACAACATGGCGGTCAAGTCGTGCTTCGTGTGCCGGAAGTCCTACTGTGAAATTCACCTCACGCCTCACCTCAGGGATCCAGTGTTGACGATGCACAGGCTGACAGATCCGGCCACCTTCGTCACCAGTCACCTCTGCGTGATTCACAACAAGCTCCTGGATAGGTTTTGCAAGAGTGATCAGACGCCCATTTGTGTAAATTGCCGAGAGTTTGAGCACAAACACCACGAGATCGTCTCCATAGAGAGGGAGAGCAAGAAGGTCCGGGTGAGGGAAAGCATCTACTTCCATCTTTTTCATTGGAATTTCATAATAACACTGATTCTGACTGTATACTGTATATTATACGCCCGTTTGCCCGTAAAATCATGATAATTTATTGTCATTATGGTAGCTTTACAGTGATCTTGATGCTGTATTTGTGTTCACATGCAACCGTTGCAGATTCGCATTAAGAAAACCGAAGCAGAGTTTCATGAAATGGTCCAGGACAGACTCTGCAAACTTGAGGAGATCAACACTTCAGCACAGTTGAGCAAGGTCCGTTTTGTATTTTCATGTCTCTCAACATAATCAGTACATTCAGTATGTCCCCGTTTGGTTTTAATCATAGCTATCATTGTTGTCTTCTTGCACTTCTTGCTTGCCTCAACCTGCTTAAGAACAAAGACACCAAAGCCCGGTTCTCATGTGCCCCATATTCTCATATTCCCGTCAATGCTCTGGCAATTTCATTCAATGATGTAAATTTTACATGTCAATTAATACAGATGTATGCACTTCTGCAGATAAATGAAGAACACGAGATACAAAAAAGCATCGAGGTCGTCACCAAGGTGATAAGCGCCATTGAGAAAAACCAGGCTTTGCTCATCGGGGAGATCGAGAAGAAGCAGGAAGCGGCTAAAAAGACCGAGGAGGAGCTTCTCAGAGAGCTCGGGCAGGAAGTCAACGAACTGCAGCGGCGACGAAGTGAGCTGAAGCACCTGGAGCACAGCGACGACCCTCTCCATCTCCTGCAGGTTAGAAAAGTGTTTTCATTCACTCATACCACAGCTGGATTATATCAAATGAATACAATCCCCGATTTCATTTGTGTGTCACCGTCTTCCTGTCTCAGAGTTTTCTCCCTCTGAGCTCTCCGATGTTAAAGGACTGGTCTCAGGTCAGAGTTCACTCGGCCAGCTACATGGGGCCAGTGAGGAGAGCTTTCACCAAGCTGGTGGACATGTGCCACGAACTTGAAGACAAACTGTCCGCGGAAGGTCGGCCCCTTAAGTTGTGATATCGAAAATAGTTGGATAAATCCTCATCTACATCAGTAGGAATCTTTCATGAAGCAAAATAACAACCTTTTTTTCTCCTTTTCCTTGTAGAAATGAGTCAGGCATACCAGTACGCAGGTATGTTTCTGATTGTGAAATCCTCATCTTGTCACACCAATGTCTGACCAGGGTTAACTCTGATGTCAGCCTCCTCCATAGAAAGAGTCCATTTGAGTCCATTTCTGGTGAAGCCTTCCCTTAACTGTACCTCTCTCACCCGTGCCTTCTTACTTTCCTTCTCCAGTGGATGTGACTCTGGATCCAGTGACCGCTTTCGGCTGGTTATGTCTGTCTGCAGATGGGAAACAGGTAAAGTGTGACGGTGTGATCACTGACTTAAATAAGTGACAAACTCATGGTTACTTTACAGTAACTGATGCTGTTGTTGTTGTTGTTGTTGTTGTTGATCCACAGGTGAGCCTCGGCCACCAGCAGAAGAAACTCTCCCCCCCTGACGACCCCCGCAGGTTCGACTCCTGCGTCGCCATTCTGGGGAAACAATGCTTCACCTCGGGGAGACATTACTGGATGATTCAGGTAGCAGCTCAGACATTCAGTTACACTCAAAGGAGTCTTCCCTGATCCAATGCGAGGCTCTGAGGATGCTGAACCATTTCTCTACACTAAATGTTAAAATGTAAATTACAGGTGGAGATAAATCCATCGGGGGCTGACATGAATTCAGATGCAACCTCGTCCCCTGTCGCTTATTTTTTTGTGTCTAATACTCTGTTTTGTAAATTGTGTTTCAGGTTGGTGATAAAACAGACTGGGATCTCGGCGTGGCCAGGGAGTCCATCAACAGGAAGGGGGTGATCACGGTGCGTCCTGACAGCGGTTACTGGGCCATCTGTCGGCGGAGAGGCGGCAGTCTGAGCGCCTGCGCCCCCGGCCCCTCCGTCTCGCTCCGCCTCCAGGAAACCCCCCAGAAAGTGGGCGTGTTCCTGGACTACGACGAAGGATCGGTGTACTTCTACGACACAGAAGCAAAGACCCACATTTACACTTACACCGGTTGTGACTTCGCTGAGCCTCTGTACCCGTACTTGAACCCCTGTCTCCATGAAAACGGGAGAAACACCGCCCCGCTGATCATCTGTCCTCTCGATGTCGAGATGAGTGAGGCCAGTGCAGCATTGTGAACGTGAGGCTCAGGGCTCACTCGTTCAGACGCCAACATTTACTGAAAGAACAAGTCTGTTATTAAAGTGCAAAGCTATACATAAACAGTATTATCCAATGATTTGGCAACGTTTAGTCGTTAACCATGTATGGATCTGGAGGTGAAAGATGCTCCATGTAAAAAATGTGTAGATAGTGGGTGACAGCAAAGTATTGGGGCTTGGTTTTGGGGCTTTTTTACAGCATTTCTTGGCTTTTTCCTTTTGAAGTCCTATGTATTTACTCCATGTTGTCCTATTCATTTTTTGTAACTTGTAATGTTTATTTTATTGTAAAAAAACAATAAAACTGGTTTGTATTTTGTACATTCCAACCAAAGTCCAGTCTTTGTGTCTCCGACCTCTTCCCCTGGGATTCAGCGTCTCTATTTCTGCTCGTGTCTGCGAATATTTCCAGGTGATGCGTTCAATGTCATCAGAGAGCTTAAGAAAACTGTTTGTGCGCTGTAACAAAATCAGGGAGTGTACTTTTGACAGGATTTGATTGTATATGAAGGCATACTTATAACTGTTGAACTGTTTATCTTGTACTGTTTTGATGTTATTTATTCATTTGTAAAAAATCATTTGTATTTACTACAAATGTTTGGCATTAGTTGGGCATTTTGTTAAAGTTACTTCAGAGTTTAGTCAGCATCCAGGGCGTGTTTATAGTATTCGCTCCTCCCCTTATGAATGAAAAAAGGTGTTCTGAACTTAAAACATTTTCCTACATCTCCGAGAAAAAGTTTGGGATGGCCACTAGGAGTCGCTAAAGTCCAAAGTTTCTGTTTCAACTGTGTGACCACTGTGACCGAACTGGAGCTGATTTGAATCAAAACAGCCAACAGGTGGCGTGTGTCATCAATGAATGCATCAGGCATTTAATGGGATGCTTACAACAGCAAAGTCTCCATATAAAGTCATTAATATCGATATAAAGTCATTAATATCAATAATGACAGTATCATTCTCTCTGTCCTCCTGTCTGCTTTGTCTCAAGCAGCAGAGAAGTTTAACAAAAAACTAGCTAAGATCAACAGTTAGACGACATAAAGAAAGCTTTTGTTTTAGCTTGTTTGTGAAAAAATTTATTAGGTTTCCCTTTTGTTCGGATGTTAAAGACTTCTGAATGTTTCTATACTTCTATAAGTGCGCCTTAAATCCCTCGTAAGTCATGTTTGAACTGGTGTTGGCCCTTTTGCTACAGCTTTCATTGTGTTGCCTGCTATCATGATCTGCTATCATTGCATCGCTATGCCCCCTGAATTCTTCCGTAATCAGTGCTGACCTATATGCAGCACTTTTGTTCATGTCTACTCATTCATGGTGAATCACTGATTCGTATCTCTTAACCTCAAATTCCTGTCATGCTCCTTGTTATGCCTCATCTCTGAGCAGCTTAAGCCATCTTCATCGATCATTCGAGACCCTTTTCGGTCTCGCTTAAACATTCCTTTTGGGG
The DNA here is from genome assembly GCA_028022725.1 of Lycodopsis pacificus. Lineage (NCBI taxonomy): Eukaryota > Metazoa > Chordata > Actinopteri > Perciformes > Zoarcidae > Lycodopsis > Lycodopsis pacificus. The sequence continues at coordinate 14,339,527 of CM051710.1, read as the reverse complement.
GATTTATTTATGGGTTGTTTATGGGTTTGGTCCCAGCTCTAAAGGCTGCCCCTCTTCTTTGCCTGCCCTCTCCGACTCTTGGTACTTTAAATAAATGCCTATTTTACTTTCAATTCGTCTTGTCTCCCTTTTGTTACAGCCTTGGAGCCGGGTTGTGACCGCACCCATCCCTACCTTGAAGGTAACGCAAGAACATCAAAAGGCTCTAGAACCAGTTTTTGGCTCGTCTGTTCTGGGATGCTGCAGAAACATCGGTGGTGCAACATGGTGGACTCCGTTAAAGACGACCCCCTCCCTTTTTCGAAGCAAAGGAAAACAAAATTATTCTTAGTTTCAGGTAATTTATACACCAATGAAAACGTAGTTTTGCATATTATATTCCATTTCTGCCAATGAATCCCCTTACAGTGTACACTGTTCCTTTAAGTATGTGGGTGAGTCAGGAACTGGAGATGCAGAACATCACGCACTGATGAATGCCGAGCATTGTGCTTTCAATGCTCCATGATTTACTGTATTTACATAGAAGCTCTTGCCAATTGCTCTCACAACACAATAACACCTTGAACAGAATGTTGGGTTTCGTTTTGACTGCAACCCTTCTTTCTGTTTTGCATTGATGAGCATTTCTAAACTTTATGACTTGACAAAGATTCCCTGACTGCTCCGTTGTTAAACGTCTTGCACACGGTAGATTGTGAGAACTGAGACACCGGTCATGATGAATGTGGACGAAAGAAGCCTTGGACAGGCCTCGTGAGACCCTGGATTGGTTCTGTATCCCGACTGGCCAGGAGGAGAGCCGAGGCTGGCATCTCTTATGAAAACATTCGTGTTGTACAGGAGCTGTTAAGGAATAAAGCACGAATATACACAACTATGAATACACTTCCATTTTCAGCCATGCTGCCTTAGGGGACGGCAGCGTCGGCCTGCTGACCACTTTGGTCCACACTGAGACATCTCCACAGTATTCGATTGATCCGGGATAATTAGGTGCAGACATTCATGTTTCTATGAGGATGAATCCTACTGGTTACTGATTTTCACCATCGTTAGGTCAAAATTGCCATTTTTTTCAAAGGATTTGGTTCCTGACAAAATCCTTGCAAAATAGATATCTTTCCCATGAGCCTCAGGTAAAAGTTGTGTTGCTAGTTAGCAAACATTAGCATGCAAACATACTAAAATAAAATGTTGAACATGTAAACTTGATAAATATCAGCATTGTTACAGTGACAATATTAGCATTGAGCTAAAAGCTCTCCTTAGTCTTAGTGTTGTTAGACCTCACCTATAGATTTTCCTCTTTACTTTTAGAAGTCTCTAAAGGTAAATCCCTGTCTGGGTACATACAAAATGACTTCTTTACAAATGATGTAAAATACAAATTGACCAATCCAGTTTCTCAAATGTGGATGCACGATTGTCTAACAATGGAAAATACATTTAGAGCAGCCAAAAAACCCCACGCACATTATTATAAAGGCTGGCATCTCCGCAACCGTTTCCTGTCCGACACTCAAACTTGTTTGCAAACTTATTTTGCCAGCCTAGTGAGACAAAGGGTAAGCTGTGACGTGAATAGTGAGCAGAGCATTTCTAAAATAACTGATAGATGCCAGCGGACCAGCCTGTGCAACAGGACAATAAGGACAGCTCAGCCTACATGTGAAGGAAAGCTTTTGTAATTCTGGTGATGTGTGCACATGCCTTTTTAACAACACACGCACAAAAAGAGGCAATAAAAACAGCCAGCGTGGTCTCCTTTAAAGTACGTTCCCACACAATGAAAGTGAATCGTCAGTTAGGTTTCGAGGGAAACCTATTTTCGACCAGATTAAGTTTGCTTTTGACGTACAACAAGCACGTTTCCAATCGTTGTCAGCAGAAGTCCACACCGGAGGGAGGTTTAGCTGGACCAGAAAGAAGAAAAGTTGATGTCAACGAGAGAACAATTGACAGGTTTTCAAGATTTCCTTTCAATTGGGCAAGTTTCGACAGTTGCCGTGCTAACATAGATACACATTCGAGAAGACGCCAGCAGCAAAAACAGCTGATAAGTCTTTTCTAATGCAATGCTTCAAAATGCGCTTGAAAACGTGTGAGTGAAAACATGGCGTGTTTGTCTGGGTGTGACTCTCCATTCCACTCCTGCTGCTAATCAACCTGCACACCTGCATTCTGTCTACTCGCTGAGCTCTTGCGGTATATTTATCCACTCGCTAAGATTTCTAAATTAACTCAATGAGCTTTTGCCAGCCTGCTAGACTTTAAGGTGGTCCGCCATGTAAAAGATATATATGAAGTCTTGAAGCAAAAAAAGCAAATAAGACAATCTTATGTCGTAAAATAATCATCCAATCCATTATTTAGTAGAACCTCTTTTTGTCCAAAGCAGGTGTTTTTAACAGGTATGAGGGACAAATCCATTGTAAAGGTTTTTATGTGAAGACATGACTCATCTGTTTGGGTTCGCTCCAGGTTTTGTTGTTGAGGCGTCGTGTCTGTAACTGGTGTCGCTGGTTTAAACACTGGCTTAAATCAGACATGGGCAGAAATCAAACGGTTTGAGTGTATACCATAGGCATAGACTGTATATAAGAAGTGGACAGAGTCATCGTGACGCAGCAGCAGTGACCTGTCAATCACAGCAAGACCCGCGCTAAAGCATCCCCTGCTTCACAGTCAGTTTGACTCTAAATGGACCATAATCTACGAAATGAACATCGTGCTGTATTGAAGAAGACTTGAAACTGGAGATTGATTGATGTTTACAATATTTACTGACTAAAGAGAAGCAGAAAACTAATATATGTAATGTCCTCCACAGTGACAGAATCACAACTGAGTGTGCGGTATTTGTGTGCAACACTCTCTGTATGACTTTGCGAAACAGGTTTTGTCTTCCTTCGCAGCGCTGATCTGAACAGAAACGATACAAAAAGTGTTTTTACTTTCGACACGTACTGTACTCCAACACCAGCTCTCAGCCAACGACTCTGCTTCTGTCTGGAGCGGTCTCAGAAAGATCACCAATTACAAGCCTAAAACCCCCCCCACTCCATGAACGGCCTCCGCCGGGCAGACGAGTTGAACGAGTTCTGCTGTCGCTTTGAAAAACAATGGGCCGGTCCTGACTCCATCCCCCTCAGCCCCATCAACCATCACCAGTCCACCAGCCCCCCCTCCCCCAGCTCAGCAGGGGACCATGCCTCTGTTCCACCCATTCCAGCGCCCCCCCCCCCATTTTCAACACCTCCCTGGAGACATGCCACGTACCAGCCTGCTTCAAGGCCTCCACCATCATCCCTGTCCCTAAAAACCCAAGGATCACAGGACTTGGTGACTACAGGCCCGTCACCCTCACCTCTGTGGTCATGAAGTCTTTTGAGCGCCTTGTCCTGCCCCACCTAAAAACCCTCACCGACCCACTCCTGGACCCCCTGCAGTTCGCCTACAGAGCCAACAGGTCTGTAGATGACGCAGTCAACTTGGCCCATCACTTCACCCTCCAGCATCTGGACTCCCCAGGAACCTACTCCAGGATCCTGTTTGTGGACTTCAGCTCTGCCTTCAACGCCATCATCCCGTCTCTGCTGCATGACAAGCTCTCCCAGCTGCACGTGCCCGACTCCACCTGCAAGTGGATCACAGACTTCCTGTCTGACTCTGACAGGAATCTGACTGATTCTGATTCTGATTATTTTCTGCAAGTCAGAAAAAATGTTTCTCCCTCGATTGTCATGTTGATTGATTAAAGCAACAGTGCTAAGAAAAGTGTGTGCTAAAATGACCTTGCATAGCCCAAATCCTGCCTCTGTTTGGGACTTTTGTACATATACGTATTTGATCTATACCTTCAAACGCAACTTTAAAAACAATATTGTACTGTATATAGTTTATCATCCTTATATTTACTCATAATTTTATAAGCGCTTTGACTGCTGATCGATCACATGCGTGACTGTGCATAGTGGGATAGTGTGTTAAAGCACAGTACAATTTGCGTCACCTTCAGGCTTCACTTCCTGCCAAGGAACCAGACCGACCAGAATGTTTTTTTTCGGAGACTTTATTTCAATCCGGTGGGGGAGGAGCTTAACCGTGATCAGACAAGAGTGGTGAATGCCTCTGCAAACAAGGTGTGTCTGAGTATAAATGTCTGCGTCTGATGGACGATCTGAGCACTCGACGCGACAACCCAAACAAGGTATGTCGATACTGAGAATTTGCAGGTTAAATGTACAGATGTGAAAAAAAGATTAGTTAATGTTGATGTTTTAGTTTGCAAAATTTCTCCAAAACGCCTGGAAGAAAAGGCGAGAGGGACTATTTAACTATTTATTATTATTTATGTGATTTTTCTCTGTAGATAACAATCTGGAATCTGATTGTGAAATCTTTGCGAATTGGTTTTCTTTGACACCTATTCATGTCTTGTTTTCCAGTCACAAACATGGCCCTTGCCGTGTCGTTTGAGGAGCAGTTCAAGTGCTGCATCTGTCTGGACATCCTGACCGACCCGAGCTCCATCCCGTGTGGTCACAACTTTTGCCTGGGCTGCATCGAGAGCTTCTGGGATACGAAGAGGAAGGCCGAGTGTCCGCTGTGCAAAGAGATATTTGAAAAGCGGCCAGAACTCAGGATCAACCTAGGGTATGCTGAAATCATTGAGATCTACAAAAGGTTTGTCGTTGTTATCTTTCACATTTCCAAGCAAACAAAAGTAAACCAAAAATGTTTTGATTAAATTGATTAACAGAATTTGATTGAAATCAAAAGGACTCAACGGGAGATTTTGGACGATGTGGTGGCGCCAGGAAGCAGGAAAAATTCCGTAAAACAACTTTTCCAGGCTGAGGAAGTTCCCTGTGACATCTGCTGCGGAGACAAATCGCCATCGGTCAAGTCGTGTCTGACGTGCCTGGCATCTTATTGTGAACTTCACCTCACACCTCACCTGAGGGATCCAGCACTGGAGATGCACCAGCTGATGGATCCGGACAGGTTCATCACCGGTCACCGCTGCAGAAAACACAAGAAGCCGCTGACGATGTTCTGCAAGAGTGACCAGAAGCCTGTTTGTGTGAAATGCACAGAACACAGGGAACACAAACACCACGACATAGTACCCATTGAGAAGGAGAGGAATAGGGTCAAGGTGAGAAAACTCTTCTTTTAGGCGTCATCTGCATGTCAACTCTGCCAAAATAGAATCAGTCCTTTTACTTGCTTTTCTCATGCATGAATATTAAAATGTTTCTTCAACAATTAACACGAAAATTCAACATTTTTGACCTTTTGCAGACTTCTTTGAGGGACACGAAGGCCAGCATTAAACAGATGATCCGTGCCAGACGGAGTAAAATGGAGCAGATAAAAAACTCAGTGGATCAAAGTAAAGTAAGTCAGTGCATGTTCAGAAAGGGATAACTTGTCATGTTTGTCCGTTTTTATCTGTAAAACTAAATGTTTCTATCGTTTCAATCTGTAGATAATCACCAAGAAGGAGATCCAGGACAGTGCTACGTTCTGCGGCTTGCTGATAACCTTCATCGAGGGACGACAGGCCGGGCTGGTGGAGGAGCTGGAGGAGAAGCATCAAGAAGCTGAGAGGAGAGCCGAGCAGCTGTTGGAGGAGCTGGAGCAGGAAATCCGTGAGCTGCAGACGAGGGGCATCGAGCTGAAGCAGCTGGAGCACAGCCAGAGCCCTGTTCACCTCCTGCAGGTTAGACACCTGAAAGGAATTTCAACATGCCTGTGTGCGCAGCGTCAACGTTTCAACAACTGTAATCATGAGAAACCTGCGCGTTGTTCCCCATTTTAGAGTTTCCCGTCTCTAAGTCGACTCCCATCCACCAGAGAGTGGTCTGAGGTCGCAGTCTACTCTGATAACTGCATGGGGACGGTGACGAGTGCCTTCTCCAAGCTCGTCGACTTCTGCCAGGATCTTTCAGGCAAGCTGTCTGCAGATGGTCAGTAGTCTTTTGGCAGAAAATCATTATCTTCTTCAAAGATTGTTGTGAAAATCAGTGCATGAAAATCATATTTTTCTTCTTTTGCAGAAGCAGACACGCTGAATCAATATGCAGGTATGTTCACAGTCACACGTCCATTGCTTATTGCAATAGTTTAACTTGGATTAGTTCCTGTTCTTACGACGTGACTCTGTGTTTCTTTTCTGCAGTCGATGTCACTCTGGACCCTGAGACTGCTGCAGGCTGGCTCGTCCTGTCTCCAGACAGAAAGAAGGTAATGTCTGATTATATGCTCATTAAAGTAAAGACATGAAGAGCACAGTTTTTCTTGAGAATAGTTGGGATTTCTCACACTTTGGGACTGTAAAGACTAATAATAAGCTAAAGATGATTGAGGTTTTGCTCTAAAACATCCCATGCTGTGCTGCATTTCTCTGTAATAGAGTTGGAAGTTATTGACATATTGACTCACATGACTTCAATGCAAAGAGGCTCAACAGGATGATCTGGAAAATAATAGGTCGAGACTTTTAATTGTTGTAATCAGGCTAATGTTTACTGTGATGAACGTGATGATAATAAGGATGATAATGTTGATCCACAGGTAGCTGTCAGCATCCAGATGAACAATTTACTCCCAGACAATCCTCGGCGGTTTAACCCCTGCCTCTGCGTCTTGGGGAAGCAAAGCTTCGCATCTGGAAGACGCTACTGGGTGGTTCAGGTAAGGAGCTCAGAAACAGGAAAACAGTGCACTAATATTTACTAATAATTAATATAATACACCCTCTGATTCTAGCAAGTTCTACGTGTAGTATATTCAAACACAATCAGCCTGAAGTCAATCACAAATCATGGGAAAGCATTTCATATGCTAGTACGAGGTTAGCTCCTCTCCTTGTTTTACTGGCTTCATGATTCATGCCTTACCAGACTCAATGATGTCTTGATCTGTAGAACCAAAAAAGACAAATGTCTAAACTTCCCTGACTTCAAATTGTCTGATAACTGAAGTAGAATATCTTGGTCATTTTATAACTGAACAGATGATAAAGACATTTCTAGGCAATGCCGTAGGATGCACAAGCAAACGCTCTCTCACACAAGTTGGTCTGTGTACAGATAGAGTGAAGATGTCTCTGTTCAGAGCATATTGTACACCACTCTACACTGCCCACTTGTGGTCGAACTACAAAAATATAAGCTTGCAGAGACTTCAAGTAAAGCTTATAATGACGCAATGAGAATATTATTCATGCCTTTGTAAGGCATTGCTAGGCCTATGTACTTTTATTGTTCTTTGATTTAAAGCAAGCGTGAATGTCTGACTGTATTTTGCAAATTGTGTTTCAGGTTGGAAACAAAACAGACTGGGATCTCGGCGTGTCCAGAGAGTCCATCAACAGGAAGGGGTCCATCGCGGTGCGTCCTGACAGCGGTTACTGGGCCATCTGTCGGCGGGAAGGCGGCAGTCTCAGTGCCTGCGCCGGCCCCTCCGTCACGCTCCGCCTCCAAGAAACCCCCCAGAAAGTGGGCGTGTTCCTGGACTACGAGGAAGGATCGGTGTCCTTCTACGACGCAGAGGCAAAGACCCACATTTACACTTACAGCGGGTGTGACTTCAATGAGCCCATCAACCCGTACTTCAACCCCTGTGTTCAAGATGGGAAGAACACCGCCCCGTTGATCATCTGTCCTCTAGAGGAAAGAGTCAGGGGAGGACAGGACATAACCATTGAATCAGCTTCATGATATGTCATGGATGAGGCTAACAAAATATTTTGTATATAAATATAGCCAGAATAAAATGTTGTTGCATGCGGTGGGAAACTTTATTCCATCGCCTAAATGGGCAACGTATAATTTGAGAATCAAATTGTGAAACTGTAAATAAAAGCTGTCTTTTACATTTTGCAAATTGCTATTCATACGTCTTTAATGTAATGTATTTAAACTTTAACGTAACATGACAATCATCAAAGAGACGGAGGGATGTGGCTGATTCAACTCAGCTTTTTGAGGGAATTGGTTAAAGGGATATTTTTGATGTCTTGAGGTGGGGTTGTATGAGGTACTTATTCATAGTCAGTCTATTACCTTCTCCTACTTAATAAGCAGTTTTCAAGTAAGTATTCGTCCCTAACCCTGTCCCTAACAAAGTGTGCCTGTTTGTACGGTTTGTACTGCTGATCTGAACAAGCTCAGCTATTTCTTTGTCTCTATTGCCAGTGACAAGGAAATGCATGTCAGCTTTTTTTATGGAACACATTTCATTACAGAGTCAAACAAGATTACAGCCTGCAACGTAGACTGTAATTACTCACTGTTAAAGATGTGTCAATGGTGTACCAGTACAGTACGTACCAATAATTATATCAAGTTGGGACTGTCCCTATTCTATTAGCCTCAAGGGGGAGCGCGAAGTAGAACGCCTTGATTTTTGATCCAAGTGAGAGAGACCAGATGAGAGTGTGTTTGTTGAAGAAAAGTGGAGTAAAGAGGTGAGGAGGTACTTATTCTGTTCTTTACATTTGTCCCTAGCTTTTACAATATTATACGTAAATATGTGGCTATTTTATATTGTCACAGTCATCAGATTCATCACTAAAGTCTGACTCGATAACCAATTTCAATATTATATTCAATCGTTATGCAGACAGCATTGTGCACACAGTTGAGTTTGCACATTCTGGGCTACCTTGGTTTTTAACTTGTGGATGTCACAACAGCTTTTCCAGATTAACAGATACGTGAAGAGAGATTCGAGTGATTCATTTTAGGTGAGATTTAAAGTAAAAATGTCCTGCATTGAGCTTCATAATGAATATTTCAACCAAGACAATGATCTCTCCCAAATGTTAACCAAGTACCTTGAGCGCCTAAAACATCTTCCTTTTGTTTTAGTTGCTCCAAGCAGATATTGTATAAAAGGTCAGACTTTGTTGTCAGTGAACGTTTTCTCATTGAGGTAATGACGCCTACATTACATTTAATCCAAAAACATTTAAATGTAATTTCTAAGAGACAGGTTTGAGTATTCACAACATGAACATGGGTGTAATTATTAATCCAGTCTCACTATTTCAAAATCATATAACCAAGATGAACCACTCCTTTGCACATGAAGAGCTTTGTTTTCCAAACCTTCCAAAACGTGTTTGTGATATCCGAGGTGAAAGAGATGGAGGGGAAACAGGTGCAGTAGGGGGTCGAGGAGGCGCGAGAACAGAAGGACGCGGTGCTTGTGATGTGATTGAACGTCTGCGCGAACACAGGGGTTTCCTGGAACAGAGAGATAGTTGGAGAGAGAAAGAGAGAGAGAGAGAGAGAGATGGGACAAATAGAAAAGAGAGGGAGAAGAAAAGATAAAGCTAAACAGGGAACAAGGCTCTTGGGATGGTCTGACTTAACTGAAGAAAGCTGGTTTCTGTATGTCGCTGCAGAGTCAACGTTTAAAGAGAGAGGTGGGTGTTTTGTTATTGTTTTTGAACAAACTATCATACTTGTATTCATGTTGCAATGGTTGATTTTGTGAAAATGATTGCACTGCTTATTGTTGGGTGTGTTGTTGAGGCACTTTTTGTGGGGATTCATCCATTTCTGCAAAACAATACAAGACTTCCTCTTTATTTTCAATTTATTATAAGGATATTGCTTTTCCTGCAGTGCATGAAGAGTCAGCTGCTGTGTGAATTATGGTAGTTTACTGAATCTGCCATTCCCATAATGCGTGAGCTAGTATTGTAATATTTCTATTTATAATGTGTGCAGAGACAGGGATTTAATTGGAAAGGTGAAGGGGGAGAGAGAGTGGGCATGTTTACCCACAGATGGCCTCTTGGTGGTGGGACTGTGATAGTCCGCTGTACCCCCCTCCTGAGTCCAGCTGGCACTTACATGCCCTCTTCCTGGCCAAAACATTACCTCATCACTTCTACTTCCACTCATTTTCCACTTCAGCAAAAATCATTTCCCTCTTAATGTCCACTGACATTCCCTTACTCAAGGCGCCAAGGTACGAAAAGTCAACAGTTTCCATTTCTGATGCAGTTGTTGCTGGATTTTACTGTTTGATTTAGATTCCAATGTAATTTGGATGATAATTTACACATAATATGTGATCACATGCACACATTACATTGGCAAACATATGCTTACACCTACATTTTAAGCTTAGTTGAACAATTCTCTGAAAAAATATACGTAGAAAAGGGTGTTAAAGTAGCCAAGCCTCTGGCATGTCATTGATTTTCATATACTGAAAAAGATTTTCATGCACAACATTGTGTCCTGTGATCTGCTCCTTCAAACAGGCCTGAAGCCTTGAAAGCCTCCAAAACCAGTTTGTTTAGCTGGCGGCCATTTTCGCTATGCTGTGAGAAGCTGGAAAACCTCCAACTTTACTCATAAGGACTTTCTGTCTGCTGTTATGGGAAGCAGCCACCCTGGTGCCAACTAAGTCAGATAGACTTGATCTCCGACCCCTGTTGGCCGAACTGTTTGCTGAGGATCACCTGAATCGTTAAATGTCCCATGAGATGTGAGAAGTTGAAGTGTTCTTTTCCAGCTGAACTTATGATGCTAAAGTGAGGTGTTCTTCAAGAAGACACACTCTCGTTGATTTGTGGTGGCCATATTGTCACTTCGCCCCAAAAACACCTGAAGCTCGCCGTCATTTGGAACAATGCCCTGTCCATCTCGTCCCTCTCCGCCCTACCTTGCTCCTCGCTCAGTCTTTTTTGCTGGACTGTTGCTTCTGGTCCAGTGGGGGCCCTCAGAGGTCAGTTGCCAGAATGACACAGAGCCAATCGTGTTGGAGGGAAAGTGTCTGGTGGTGTGTGACTCCACCCCCTCTGCGGAGCCATCGGGTAACGCTCTGGGCATGTCGGTGAGGTCCGGAACCGGTCGGGTGGCGTTTTCAGCCATCCGAAACACCAACCACGAACCCTCGGAGATGAGCAACCGCACCATGACCATCTACTTTGACCAGGTGGGGGAATCCAAAACGAGTCAGACATTGGCTAGTTTTGAACGTGCCTTGCCCTCATTTTAATTCATGCTTTTAACTCGAACAATGTTCTTGCTACCAGCAGCAGGATCCAGATGAAATTGTACTTCAGTCTGCCTACTCATCATATGATAGAGATGTTAGATGTACCTCAGCTACACAAAGCCAGCCTGATCTAGGCTCAGGGGGCATTTGCTTATCGAGGGAACAGACAAAACGTTTTTTTCCCTCATCCAACGATAGCATCAACTTCAACCATCTGCTCAGAGTCTTGTAATAGTCCCAAATTCGGCATTTTGATCAATCCAAGTGCTCCGCAGTTTGGTTTAGCATGCAGCCGACTGGTCTGTGATTGGTCTTTGCTTCTGATTTTAAAAAACGAAGGAAGCAATGAACTAAGTAAGCTGCTCTGAAATATAACTTCTGAATTATACAAGGAAGTTGCATTTTGAATATATTGGAGATAAGGAAAAGGTCATGCGCCTGCAAAATGGTGCTACATTTTAGATTTGCAATCCATAGTTTAAACAGTCTTTGAAGTTTGGGAGGGAAAGGGGAGTCATGTTAGCATTGAAATCTGATCGGTTCGGCTTGTAATTGTCTGCCTCAAGTTCAAGTTGTCCAGACATTTCACTCAAAACCACAAATGTCAACCTCATGGTGACCCAAGAGGAAAAGTCAGTGGATCACCAAGTCATTCGGATTCATACTCTGGGAACCATAAATGTCCGCACAAACTTCCACGCCAATCCATCCAGCAGTTGTTGGGTATTTCCACTTAAAGCAAAGTGGTGGACTGACTTTATCTTTAGTAATTTATCTTTAGTAAAGGTCATTAGGTACCCTTTAAGAGCATTGAGACCCTAAACCAAGGTGATGGCTTGATCCTCATCCTTACATAGTTGAGTCTCAAGGTTTGTTAGATGTGTTAATGCAGAGCGTGAGACTGGACGGTGAATTAGTAGGAAAATATGTGTTGGTGTTGGCTTTGATGGTGTTGCCATTCTCTCCCTAGGCTGGTCTTAAATGTGTTGACTGAGGAGGCACTAACTGTTACTTGACTCAGGCTGTTCCATACTGGTGGTGTTCTACTAGAGAAAAAAGGTTTCCGTGGCCCAGGCTGGTGTTGTACCTGTAGCTTCAGATCATGACCTCTTGTATTGGTGGAGGGATTTTTTGAACATACTATTGCCACATACTTCACATCTGTCAGACTGTACGCTGTCGATTCCTGTCAGTATTTTAAAAGTTTGGACCATGTCGGCTCGTTTGCGTCGAAATTCCAGCATTTGCAAGTTGAGACTGGCAAGTCTTTCTGGGTATGAGAGGTTGGAGAGGCCGTGCACTCGTCTAGTTGCACTAGTCCCCTCTGAACTTGTTCCAGGGCATCTTTGTCCTGCTTGAGTTTGGGCGACCAGACGACTGAGGCGTACTCGAGGTGAGGACGTACCAAGGATTTGTACAGGTGGAGAAATTATGTTTGATCCAAGGACTTGCACGTGTGTTTGATTGCTCCGAACACTCGGTTGGCCTTGGATACCTGGGTTTGGATGTGCCTGGAGAATGAGAGGTTGCGGTCGATAATTACACCCAAGTCTTTCTCTTCTTGTGTGATTTGAAGCTGGTGGGTTGTGCCATCGTTGTTCCTCATTGTGTATGTGCATTGTGGGTTGGTGTTCCCGAGGTGCATTGTTTTGCATTTATCCGGGTGAAATAACATGCACATTGTTTGGGCCCAAGATTGAAGATGGTCCAAATCACACTGAAGACTGGAGTGCTGCGTGTCATGTAGCTGTGATATGACTTCAAAGATCTTAGTGTCGTCGGCAAACATCAGGACAAAGTTGTTGAGGAAATCCGGTATATCAGCCACAAATAGTACAAACAGCAAAGGGCCAAGTACTGAGCCTTGAGGTACCCCGCTGTTGACGCTTGCAAAATCAGAGAATTGTCCATTTACCACTACTCGTTGTCTGCGGTTGGTAAGAAAGTTACGGATCCATTGAAGTATGTCGTTTACCTCTTGCTGCTGTCACGAAGCACAATTGATCAAACCAGTTTTGACTCACCTCCAGTCACATTGTGAGCACTGAGAGTACCTTGTGTTAGTGCAGAGAAATGCTTTATGACTCACATGCCAGTGTGTTGTCAAATACTGGAAGTCACAGAGCTCACAAACACTACGCTGCATGTGTGACTCACATCTTAATTGGTGTTTATTCATTAGCCTGAAAGTATTGCGCAATAGCGATACTGAGCGGTGAGGCTGAGTTATTTTAAGCAACGTCTTGGAGCTGTGGAAGCTACTTCATGTAACTTAGCTTAGCTAAATGTAACGATGCACAAACCAGACAAACAATGATTCACAACGTCTGGTTTGTGTCCTGTAGTCGGTGTACGCCGGAACATTTAGTCATCTCCTACCTTTCTTGTCTTCCTTGCAATAGTTTAGCGCTGAACTTTCCAAAATCAAAATCTAACTTTGATAAAGTATTCCAAAACATTAATACAATATTAGTAGCTTGGCTCGGGGCCTGTTTTGTTTTATTTATTCTCTCTCTTCGTCTCCTCTTCTTCCTAGATCCTAGTAAACGTTGGCAGCCATTTTGACCCAGCGAGGAGTATCTTCGTGGCCCCTAGAAAAGGGGTCTACAGTTTCAGCTTTCATGTTGTCAAAGTTTACAACCGGCAGACAATACAAGTAAGAATACCAGCTTAAAGGCATGGCCCGACACTTTTGACGAGCGTGTTTATTTGCAGAGCCTTGTTCTGTCCAGAAGTAACAAAATCAACCTACTAAAGCTCAATAATGTTGTTTCTACAGGATTAAATATATCTTCTATGTTTTCTGACCCCCCTCTGCTCACCTGCTCCATCTCCTCACCCATCTTTTCACAGGTGAGTTTGGTTCTCAACGGCTGGCCGGTGATTTCAGCCTTCGCAGGTGACCAGGACGTTACCAGAGAAGCTGCCACCAATGCCGGGCTGGTGATGATGGAGAGAGGGGACAAGGCTTCCCTCAAACTGGAGAGGGGGAACCTGATGGGGGGGTGGAAGTACTCCACTTTCTCTGGGTTTCTGGTGTTCCCCTTGTAGATTAGGTTGAGGTAGGATTGTGTTCTTGTCATCGTCGAGGGTGTGCAAATAAAGATTTCACAGAAAGGAGGAAGCATTGATCGATACCCGTTGAATTCCATCAAACTGCTCAGATGCGTCTTCATCTTTCATTAGAATGAGTGAGATCCCTCAACACCAAATTATCCTGAATGTAATTCCCATTTCCATTGCACCTTTTATGTCTCGCCGTTGTCTGACTATTGTAATGTGTCGTCTACGCTTGCTTAGTCCGCCTGTCAGAGGTTTGTGATTGTCTTTTAATGCATGAAATACAAGGTAGCAGATCTATCTAATAAAGAAACGTATTGTGTCTGTTGCCTCTCCATCTATGTCTATCCACTTACAAATGATGCCAAATTAGCAGTTCTTGTTTGCAGTGTACCCATGGTTGTACTCAAAACTATCAGTGGATTACTTTGATGCTGAAGAAAAGAGAAAAACCTGACGATTCTTAGGCGAGTTCTGTGGTTTAAAGCAGTGTCTATTTTCCTTAATTCAAGACAAGCCAAACCTAGCGTGTTCACTATTCCTAACTCAACTTCTCTTATGCGTAGCCTGCATTTGAACATTGTCATACAGTTCATTAACCTAACATTGACAAGGACATGCGCACCACATAATGTCCTCCAAGACACCTGCACTACACTGCACATATGCTCCATAAATCACTTGATGCAGACCCAACTGTTGTCCTAAAAATACCATGCATCCCTGTGGTGTGCTCCAAAAGTTATTGTTACGGGTGAGTGAGGGCTTACGCTACAAGATTCTGACCAAAAACATGTCCACACACCACGATTGATCCTTGAATATGTGATGCAACCATCTAAACTGCAGTTTTACTGTGAAACCCTTTGTGAACACACAGTCTTGTGTGAGTCTGTCGTCCCGGTGACACTCGGTGACTGTGCGTCTCTCTGCGGTGGATCAGGTGGCAGATGGGGGATTGGCAGTAGAGGAAGGGGTCCGGTGCCAGAAGCCTGCTGAGGACCATCACAACTGATCAGTGTCAACGCCCCGGTGCACAGCAGAGGCCTGTGTTGGCACATTGCATATTTGTGTCTGGAGTACAAAGACTTTGGTTCAAAAACTAGATAAACACCTTGTAACAAATGACATCAAATATGTATGAATGTTCATTTTGATTAGATTTCTTTGCTTTGATATATAAAACGATACATTACATCGATCTTAGAAACAGCTGTTTTGCAGGAAGAGATGAATTATACATTTTCAGCAGCAACAGAAGTGATTTATTTGGAATAGAAAGAAAGTAAGGCACACGCATAGTGAGACACGAGCGGAACAAGAGTGCCACCTACAGACACTCAAGGAAAGTTACACAACATGTCACCAAAATAGAATCATTAACAAAAGGAGTTGAGGGACTGTATGAACAATATTGGAGACAAGATTTTATATTTCATTTTATTAAAAAGCAAGACTTTTCAAAAATACTCTGCTTACAAAGATATATATTAAAAAAAGAAGAAAAACAGCAAAATTCTCACATTTGAGAAGCTAGAACTTGAGATATCTTTGGCATTTAGTGATTAAGTGATTACCAAAAAAGTAGCATCAGTGAATCGTGTAATTGTTACAGATCTGTGATTTGTTCGACCAACGGATCAAGAACCAAATATATTCAGTTTGCGATGATAAAAAAAAAAGAGAAAAAATGAAAATTATCACATTTAAAAAGCTGAAACCAGAGAATTCTGCCTTCAAAATAACTTAAAAATATTTATCGATTATCAAAACTGTTGCCGATTAATTAAGCTCTGAGATATTTGAGATAGTCTGGCGATATTACACATCCCATAATCCCATCGAAGAGTTATCCTTTAAGATAAAGCAATTCTCTCTTCTTTCACTTCATTGAAGCTACATCGTGCTCCTACTGACCGAAGTATTCAAGATGCCGACATCCCACGGCAGCACCGTTACATCAACTGCAACACATTAGAGATGGCCTCGTACAAACTTCTGTTAAAATTTATATTTAAAAAAAAAAATCGGTGAAAAGGGTAAATATAAAATACATAATGAAGTTCTCAGGGTTGGAACTTTTTCTTGGCTGGATTAAGGAGTTTGTAAAATACGCCCACAAAGGGACGCATAAGAATAAACCAAATTATTGCATTAAGTACAAACAAACTAAACATTTGCACTGTCCAAAACCGTCTATATACAGTGTAGTTTGATGATCAATAGTTCAGTGCAAGTGAAGGTAGATCAATATAATACAAATGATTCTTTGTTTTAACCTCCTTGACAGACCAAACGGTCGGTCATATGTGCACCGATATATCGACCTGTTTAGATCAATAATCGATCTGTGGTTATGGCGGTTTTCTGGCACCTGATTGTGAGCTGGCACTGCGACTGAGGATATTTGTTGACAACAGTTAGAGCCGAACCGTATGACCAGACTCGGCTCACATTAGCACTGCTGACAGGGCAAAAAAGGGGAGGTGTGAGATTCTTGCTCATTGGTTTTCAAATGTTCTAACAAAGGAAGCAGAATAAATAAATACTATTAAAAAGATATATATTGAAACAACATGAATACTGTCCAGATTCACACTTCTCTCATGAAACATGTTCTTTCTATTGTGGAAGAAAGGATGAACCAAGCGTGGAGAACTGTATCAGGGAATAAGAGAACTTAAACTCGCAGAACTCAGCGAACCGCCTTGTCCTTGTCCTTGCCGCTTCCGCGACGCTGCGGCGCGAGGTCGACTCTGGGCGGTGCTGTTGGATGCCGTCTCCTTTCTGAGCGCTCTGTAACTTGGATGTGCATGACGTTGTTGTTGCCGTGCTGTAGTCCGGTCACATTGCTGAAGTGCATCTGGACTCCGCGTGCAGCGGCCGGTTGGCAGGGGAAAGTGTCGGGGCCGGATAGCTGACGCTGCAGATATACACGAGTGAAAAGAGAGGAGAACAGCAGCAGCCGAGGTCAAAGTGTCAGTTTCGAGTCTTCAATAAATGCTGTGTTCATGAGAATTGATTACTTAAGACACTTAAGATACTACAACACTTATAAAGACAGATTGTTCTGTGTGAAAGTTCACTTTTAATTACAAATCAACTGAAGGAAACCCTACTTAAATGCCCAAATACCCTTATGAAAAGGAAATACAGAGTATTTTTACTGCAGTGTTTGGTCTCTCTCATTGTGGAACGTATCTTTAATGCAGTGATGCAAAATAAAAGCACCCACGTGATACTGTGAAGACAGGTTTTGCTTGGGACCCTGCAGGGACGGTTCTGCTGTTCTGCCTCGAGGGGACCTCTTAGCCGAAGGAGACGGCGGTGAGGCCTCAATGGGGCAAACGGAGGACCTTTTCACGCTCGCAGGTCCAGATGAAGGCAGATCTGAAAAGGAGAAGACAATTACCTGAAACCTACGTCACGATGCTTGATTTGTTTGTCCGATTTGTGATCTAACAACACAAGTTCCCCTCTTTCTTCGGCGGCTTCAACACCAACTTCCTCTTTACCTTTGGCTCTTATGTCGCTTCGATTTGCAGTCCCACCGCCAGCCATTTCCTGCAGCAGAAGCAAGTAAAGGAGCTGCACTGTGATCTCAATAAAGACTACAGTTAATTGCCAGTTTGCACATACATTTTGTATAATAGGACATAACTGGTCAGTAGTTGTGTTTTTGGTAATCCAAAACATCACAGCTCCGTCACAGAGCGAAGACCATAATCTCCCATTCATAATCTTGGTTATATTCATGTTTAGATTCAATCTCCTATTGCCCAACCTGGCTCCAAACTTCATGCGCTTCATCCAGGCTTCTTTACATTCACTGTGTTCAACACTCTTTCCTGTTAAAACTCCCCTGGCGCAACAGGAAGTGATGCATGTCATATTTCCCCCAAGGCAGCAAAAAGTTTTAAAAAAGTGCAGTGCAGAAACATCACAGCATTGGCCAATTTGTGGCAAATAAAAGAATGAATACCTCACAGACCACATTGTGAGTTTTTCTTCTCGGGTCAAAAGTATAACTATGTCGTCAACACTACGAGGAAGAGACTGAACGATGACGTTAAAGTGTGGTCTGTTGATTTCAACATGTCCGAGGTGTTAAATATGAAATAATGTCTCTCTGTTTAATCTGTTATTGCAGCGACCGTGTGATTCGTCTGAATCTCACCTGGACTGGTGGGTGACCTGTTGGCACGGTATCACGAATCTCCGCCTCCTCACGTTTACTCCCTGCAAAAGAAAATATGAAATAACATAATTACATTTTTGTTGTTTTGCAACAGCAATTTCTAATCTCGCTAAAAATGGTTCCATCGAACTCAATCAGTCAAACGACTTCCTGACTTTGGAAATACTATTTTTACAAAATAATCGGAACTCTAGTCCACAATTCTGTTATGAATACTACAGACCTTTTGGCGGAATTAAAGTTAAAACACAAAATACATAACAAACTCCACAAACTCTACATAATAGAAGTAAACAAGAGTTAAAGAAATAGTTCAAAACATTTTGAAATATGCTGCTCGCTTTCTTGCCGAGAAATAGATGAGAAGATTGATACCACACACGTGTGTGTCCGTTAAATATGAAGCTACAGCCAGCAGATGGTTAGCTTAGCTTAGCATAAATACATAAAGAAACACGGTAAACAGCTAGGGCCTGCTAGCCTGGCTCTTGTACATATTAAACAAGATATAACGTGTTAATCAATGAGATTTAGAGATGTTGTCCCCCTGTTTCTGTCTATCCAGAAAGGGAATAGCTATGTTGAAGAAAAAACATCCTTATGAGTGGTGGGGGGGGGGGGGGGGGGGGATGACATAAAAGCAGACCTGAAGCCTGAGCGATATGAAGCGTCTCAATCTGCTCTGTCATTATTTCTTCTTCCTTTTGGTCCTGGAAAGAGGAAGAGAAAGACGTACATCATGTCACAATTCAACATCCTCTCAGCATTATGACTCTTATGAAAAGATGTCCCCTCACCAGATGCATCAGCACTTGATGGACAGCACCGTTAATATTATGTTTGTGGATCTTGTACAGTTCTTCTGCCTCAATTGCACACGCTGCGCACAAAGTAGAGTACAGATGTGACGTTAGGACCGGGCACCACAAGCTGTTGAAAGTGTCGTTTTCTGTGTCGGCTCAAGAGTTTTCTCACCAAGAGCAGAGGGCCTTTCTTGGGGTATGCTGTCCCAGCATCTCTCCATGAGCACCATCAGCCTCGTCAACCCTGCACGTTCAACCGCCTGGAGCCTGATCTCCTGCAGCGATGGACGGTCTCCCTCGGGGATACGAATCCGCACTAAGCTGGACTTTGCGTCTACAGCGGGGGAAGGATTGACAAGGCGGTGAGAGGTTAGTGAGACCTCAGAAATATACCTGAATACAAGTTATTGACCGACGCTTACGTTCAGATATTCCTCCTGTGTTTCAGGCTGCAATAATCCATGTTTTTTTTATTTTAACAATGGATTACACAACAACAACGTTTAACGCAAAAGGTGTTTCTTGTAATGACAAGTCCACAGACCAACTGTGAAGTTCATCTCAGGAGCCTTTTAGCGTCTTTCACCAGTGATAAGGTGACGATATCTCAATATTTTTGCACTGCCACCAAAATAATTGAGATTCAATGGCATTGTCTCATTTTTCGACAAACAAAACCTT
Source organism: Lycodopsis pacificus (assembly GCA_028022725.1). NCBI lineage: Eukaryota > Metazoa > Chordata > Actinopteri > Perciformes > Zoarcidae > Lycodopsis > Lycodopsis pacificus. The sequence continues at coordinate 14,319,751 of CM051710.1, read as the reverse complement.
GTGACAATTGCAATAAAATAGGCACCCTTCCATCCTCGTGACTTTTGTTTACGAGCTGCAGACACACACAGTTCACAGCCTAGAACACAAACAGCAGGTGTGTTTACACTTGTAAACTCCCGCTGTTCTTGCACCACGTGTCATTGTGGTCATAATGCACACAAAAAGAACAACAACCTCCCACTCAGATGAGAAAAACCAAAGAAGATGTCATTTGTGGTGAGCGAGAGGCTACAAAAGCTATAAAGACACAATAGTGACTTACGTGCATATGGTTGTGTCCCAGTGACAATGGACCACAAGAGTATACCGTAACTGAAAGAGAGGCAGAGAGAGTCACATGCCAGGGTTACTGATTATATCATCACAAGACCACTCTGGTTTGTTTTCATCTGTAAATTGACATTCAAATCAGACCGCTTCCCTCATTTGGCTGCAAAACAACACTCATTATTGGTCCTTATACGATCATGTAAAAGTGCCGGTTCTTGTACCTGTAGATATCGGAGGCTTGGGTCGGTTTGTACGACAGGTCAAACGCCTCCGGGGGCATGTAGCTGATCGTCCCCCCTTCCTCTTCGCTGCCCTTCTTGGAGCGCCGCGTGACGCTGCGGTAAAACCGCGAGAGGCCAAAATCTGTGAGCTGGAGAGAAAATAAGAAGCATAAGCGATGAAGGAGGCGGCTTACTGTACAAGCATTCAAATTATCAGTTTGGATATTATGTTGAAATGTTACTTTCAGTGGGACGTGACACATTTTGTGTCATATGCTGAAATGTGAATTAATTTATTACACCGGCAAGTTGGTTCATTTAGGCCATGATCAGTTTTACTTCCCTTATTAATCACAGCGTGGGATGACACGTGGAATGTGTCAGGGCCTGGAGTTTGTCTTGTTTAATAGTAAAACCCTTTCACTACCTTTTTATCAGCCGCCATTTCTGCTTATTATCAAGTTACAACATTCAGGGGGAAACCACGTCTGTTTCTTTTTGATAAAGGAACAGTGAGCAACATTTAGTGGGATTCCTTGGCAGAAATAGAATAAAATATTCATAATTATGTTTTAATCGGTGCATATAATCACCTTAAACTAAGAATGCTAATCTGCCGATGTGAAGGAAGCGCGCCTTGGACTCACCTTGGCATTGAGATAGCTGTCCAGCAGCACGTTGCTGGGCTTCAGGTCCAGGTGGAGCAGGGCCGGGGCCAGACTGTGCAGGAAGTTAATACCCAGAGCCACTTGGTGAGCCAGTCTGAAGACCAGCGGCCAGGGTGGAGCGCCGTGTAAGCTGTCCTGTAAGATCGTTTCCATAGTTACAGGTCTACAAAGAGTGGCGGTCGTGTACATGTACACTGCCATTCCAACGTGTCAAATCATCCTTAAATGTGTTGTTGTTACAGAGTGTCTCTTGAAGTCAAAGAGTTCTTCCTCCACCGGTGGTTACCTGCAGGGAGGCCACTGATCCTCTCTCCATGAACTCCATGACCAGGCCCAGTTGATCTGAGACCGAGGAGGGCGCCCGGCCCTTGAAGACCCCTCGGACCAGAATGACGTACGGGCTGCTCCCTTCACGCATCATGTCGATCTCCCGCAGCAAAGACGCGCTGGTCCTGTGTGTGTGTGTGTGTGTGTGTGTAAGTCACACCTCTATTTGATCGTAAACAGAAAGCTCTTTTGTCAACAACTCACCCGTCGTCATTATGAAGCAGTTTGATGGCCACGTCGCAGCCCCACTGCCGGTGCCTGGCTTTGAAGATTTTTCCGAAACCCCCGGAGCCAATCACCTTCCAGCCCCCCAGGCTGGATTCTCCCATCAGTAAAGGAACTTGACAGCTGGACATAATTCACTGGAGGAGGAAATGAATCATGACAATAAAAACCTGTTTGTTTAAGAACTCTGAAGAGGATCTTTCCTCAGTGAGGGGAGGCTGGTGAACACGTGTTCTTTAGGATTGCTTCAGCAAGATTTAGAAAGCAGGGTTCATATTGTCAAGACGCTACACACAACAACACACACACACACACACACACACACACACAAGTAGCAGACCACCTCAGATATTTTGCTAAATGAAACACTTCATTCAAAACCATACAATGATTTATAAAAAACAAATTTTGTCACTTGATGGCGCACACACACACACACACAACACCCGAGAGTGTGTCGTACTGCACACACTCGTACTCAACACAACAGGAAACCACATTCGCTGCTGCTCAGGCTACCTGACCCACATCATAAAGCCCCTGTGGGGTGGACAGAATAATAGTAACACCTGTAAAATCGAATAAGCCTCACTGATGTTCTCGCGTCAGCTTAACTCGTCAGTGCTTTGTGCTGTTGCGTTGGGATTACATCATAGCAGGTCCCTATTGTGTCCACCTCCTGAGGACTAAACTCCATTTTAGTTTTAAAGTCTGAACCGATGAGCTGAACACAACGGATTTACATTACTGTAACGTAAAATGAGAAGTTAACAGACTAAAATGTAGAAAACACAAAGTCTGACACATTCCTGATCAACACAGACACTTTAAACACTAATAAGTACATCAAGGTGATCTTTCTTTAAATGGGGAAACCACTCACCCTGAGGGATGTACTCTTCCTCATCATTCAAACGTGTCGACGGAGGTGTAAGCCGGTGAGTCTCTGCTGGCAGCAGCTCCTGTTCCACCTACACAGAAGTGAAACTAGTTTTTCTACTTCTGCTTCCGAACTGCTCAGCAAACAACCAAGTGTGTCACGACAGAAGGATTTCTTTTTTCTTCTTCTTTTATTTAACCCTTTTCCTCGTCGGACTCAATGGCTCAATGTTGAAGTGTTTTGTTCGTCTGGTTTCATTTGTGGAAAGTGTTTTCCTCCTTTTAGTGGAGCTTGATTACAGTTATATGAGTTAGTTTTAACACTTTCAATACCTCTAATTATGAGAAATCTGATAAACAGATAAAGGCCCAACTTTTGGAAAGAGACGTTGCTCTTTAACAGCCAATTGTTATTGTTTTGGTGGTTTTTAAATGTACTTTTTATGGCCTTATGTGATATTCATGAAGCGGTTTGTCTCATATAGGAAGAGACAGACAGGTATGATATCCTTCAATGTTACACATCACAAGCACAAGCTTTTTTATGGACATTATACTGAAGTTTACACACAAATAAAATTTCGAGGTTTGCCAGCAGAGGGCGGAGTCTGCTTAATGATTTACAGGAAATAGGTGAGGTTTCTTTAAATCACTGAGGATTACACCACACCTGGATTACATAATGCAGTACAGAACACAATAAAACTGCTCTGCATTGAGGTCACACTACGACATATGGCACTTACTACTTACACATATAGATTCATAAAACTAAATATAATCAACACGTAAATTATGATGTATTTTTAAAGATTAAGATACTCAGCAGAACATAAAATAATCAAAATGAGCTCCACCTGTAACATTAAAGGGATGAACGCATTAACTCATCACTAAGTATAATCCAATAATAACATATTGTACTCTGACATTAGCATTCTGCTTAATAAGTGGGCCACTTTGATACTTTGAGTATATGTTGATGCCAGTACTTGTGTACTTTTACTGTAACATTTTGAACACATGTAAAGGTATTTCTACACTGCAGTATTACTTTGACTTTAGTACAAGATGTGAGTACTTCTTCCACCACTACACACACACACACACACATATACAGGTTAGGCTATTTGTTATTAGAATAACTTCATCGGGTCTCTGGGTTTAAAGTATTTTGAACCCAGTTGACCCGAGCAGGCTTAGGCAGGATGTGCAGTGTAGGAGGCAACAACATCTCTCTTCCTGCCTTTGACGCAGATAAAAGTGCACCAAGGACACCACAGTCCACAGATAAAAGTGCGTTTTTTGGGGGGCAATGAATTCCTGTATTAGGAGAGGTGGAGACAGAAATGTGCCAGCATCTGCTTTTACAAAGTCTGTCTGTCAATGAGTACGTTAAGAAGAAGAAAAGAAGAAGAAGAACAAAAAAGCACAGAAAAACCCCGCTTCTGACGTCAGTGGAAATCCCCTTTATCTCCTGTTTGACCCAGACACACACACATATGTATATATTTATATACATGTCTTAAAATACAGGCTTTAAATGTACACTTGTATCACGTATTGTCTGTTATAATAACCATTTATGTCCAATTAATGCGATCATTAAACGGACATTATCTGATTCTTTTTTTTTAGGATGTTAAAATACATCTTAGATACATTTTGAGTGTACAGCATCATCAAAGGAATATTATTCGGGTGTTTTAAGGGCACTATAACTGCGAAATCCAGCCAGAATCATCCGCCCTGAACGTCGCATGAGCTGTTTTTTTCCGTTTAGTTTCGGTTTTGTCTTCTTCGGGGTTTCCACGAAGCTTCCTCGTCGACTATCCGAGGATCGGAGAGGAGAGGAGAGGAGGGTGTGGGTGTGGGTGGGTTCGGTTCTTCATTTCCGTCCCACTTTTTTATTCCCGATGAGCACGCTGAACTGTGGTCCGATCGGCTACGTTGTTGTTGTTGTTGTTGTTGTTGTTGTGTGTTTTTAATGCGCGCGGACGCCTGACGCCGAGCTGCCTCTCTGGAAACGAAACTTTGGAAGGAGCGAGAGCCATCGACCTCACGTAAGGAAACGAGACCGCGGAAAACATTGTATTTTCATAGTTGTACTGTTTCCTAAAACCAGCGGAACTTACCGCTCTTAATTCGCTGAAACACGCTCAGCGGGTCTATTTATAGAGATGCATGTTCCACAAGCCTTACCGAAGCATAATGGCAGGAGTCCACATTTAGCTGCGCGCGACGACAATCAGAAGGAAATGTCGGGCAACAGGTAAACAAGTTGGGCACAGTGTGTCGGTGCGCTATTAATTGTGTAGGAGCGGCGAGAGAAACGCACCGCAGGCTTGTTTACATGTCTGGAGCGCGGAGGTGCGCACACCAGGTTGCGGAGAGGTACATTTCATTACGTTATACTTCACATTTGTTTTTAATCCACTCCTTTTATTTTGAGAAGTGTTCGTTTTCAAGAGCAAGATTTTAAAATGTGAAAACCATGTGATCAAATGCAGAATGCACGGAGGGGGACCTGGTGTTTGTTAGTTGTAGCAACTTGCCTGGGCAACTGGGCAACTGATCAATTGATCCTGATCAATTACACGTCGTCAATGTCACGGTTGGATTATGAGTCACTGGGCACAGACATTACTTAGAGACACACACACACACACTTTGTGGTGTTTTTTGGCCTATTTGTTGAGCTTGTGTGTTGTTACTTTGTAACGGGAGGAAATGCATCACAGTAGTGGGAGAAGTTGGAAGAAGTCTTTGTTCCCCACTTTAGATTCATATTTTAATGTAAATGTACAACGATAGCGTCAGTGTTTGACCTACTTAATACAGAAAACACAAGAGTGGTCAAGAGTTAACAGCTATACCAGTAATTATGAGGTTGTTAATTGTTAATTGATGTTTAAATATATGTTCATACAATATGTATTTTAAGTTCGATACATCAGTTATTGAGAAAAGGAAAAAAGGAAAGGTTTCCTTAAGTGATAAAGGCTCTGTATCCAAAATTCTTTCAACTAAAATTGGTATTTTTTAACAGACTCTTCAACTTGTTTGGATGTTTTCTCATGCCAGTGCTTCTTGGGACTTGTAGTTTATTTGATCTCCTGGTTGTTACATTCAAACATGTAACAACCAAAAACAACTGGATCTAAATTCAACTCAAAACCCAAGTGAGGGTAACACCTGAGAGGAGAATGTTTTTATAGTTTTCCTTTCGATAAGCAACATAATGCATGACAGTAACTCAACGCTCACGGGCGAAACATAAATACATGTCGTGTTTGTGTTTTTTCCACAGTATGTCCAGCTTCTGACGGCGACGTTAAGAACGAGGGATGGCCGGCGAGAGAGGCGATGGAGGGGAAGCGGAGGTGGAGGATGAGTTTGCGTGTGCCGGGATGCTGCGGGGGTCTCTGACCTCCCTTCACGACACCGTGGAGCGGATATTCGGGGTGGCGTTTGGGATCGGGGCGGACGAGCCGTCTCACGCCAACAACGGGCAGATATGGCTGAAGCTGAGAGGGTCGAGCGGCGACGTGAAGGCTGCCAAAGTAAGGCCACGAGTTTGGTTTTCTGTAGCACACAACAAGACAAGAGTTGAGACATTGTCCAAAAGAATTTAGCACGATACTGAAACGCTTTTGTGACTAATATGACTTCATAGTCAGTCCTGACTGAACGAGTGTAACGCTTTATTTGGGAAGTTTTTATCGACATTACTGGTAGTCTAAAGGCACCGTACTAAATGACTCATCAAGGGTTTTTTTAAATGTTATCATAAATCTAAATAGAGTTTCGGTTCCAAACGTGGTGAATGAATTCTGTCAGACGACGACTGACAACAACAAAAAAATAAATCACATGATTGTGAAGCACATATAAGAGGATTGTGTGTATATGTGCAGGTGTATTCCCTCTTTTCTCAGAGACGCACCTGAGGCAATATTTGACGTATTTAATTTTAATTTTACAGGTGTCATAAGTGTTGGGTTAGCAGATTACACAACCAGAGATAATCTGCCTGTGGTGTTGAAGCTGGCCTTTAAAGGTTAGTTATTAGTCATTAGCATAACTCTGCTGCGAATAACAGCAGTCCACTCCACACCCCCCCAAAAAAACAACAACACTCACAAGTGGATCTGAAAGCTAAATGAAGCTTCGGCAGTTTGAGTTAGTCAAATCAATCGGGTATCTCCGAAGGTCACTCTCGTCGTAGTAGAAGTTCCCCTCTTTGTGTTTCCCTGGACACTGTTTCCTTGTTGAGCCGCACAAAACACGAAGAGGGAAATTTCGCCGGAAACACTTGGCCGTTGTTCAAATACCTGCCTGTCATTTCAAGATCGTTTAAAGCTGCGTCACTAAAGTCTGTAACTGAACAGGTTCACCTCGTTCTGAATAGCACTGCAGCCTTTTTACTATCACAAGTCTCCATCGTACGTTAATAATCAGTGTAACAACAAACTCTGTGGGTCTGCTTTATTGAAATCGTGCATGTATTTCCCCCACTACGACAGTAATAATATGACGATGTGAAATGTTCCTGTCTTGCAGTTATTTGTGAAAGGACTCGTGAACCAGGAGGAGCAGCAGGAGGTTTCTTATCCCGGCGTTCTTCACTGCATCTTCTGCGGAGCCCGAGGGCTGTTCATGGACTGCCTGACCAGAAATACCTCGGCACATATAGTGGTGAGTGTTGCATTCTGGGCCTTTGTTTAGGCCACATTCATACCATTTGTATTCGCTGAAAGAGAGGATCGTGTTAGGCCATAACTTCTGGACACAGGGAGAAATGGCCTCCAAAACACAACAGCAGGTTTAAGTCAAAATCAAATGGATTTATTATCCAAGAAGATACATTCCTCAGCTCATCGATCGGCTCATTGATTGGCTGAAGTCCAACAAGCCCCTCCTGGGCCGGTGCCCCATTGTCTCTCTTCACACCTCAAGCAGCCACTTCCACCCATCCCCCGCTCTCAGCACATTCCTCAACCCTGACCACACAGACGCTCCGACACACTGCTGTGTTCAAACTCCGACAAGTAAATACACCGCATCACGTAATATCCACAATCAGGAGCTTCAAAACTTACATTCCTCACAATCGCAAGCAATTAGGATTAGAACGTTTTCTTTAGTCACTCAGAATAAAGAGACATCAGAACCAGCGAGTGAGAACATTGCAACTCCAACTTGAGCCTCAATTTCCGGCCTATATTTGTTTACATTTTGGTAATTTGTCACCATTAACAGCATGCCGAATCAGCTATTAGAAGTTCCTGTTTGCAATGTATCCATTGATGTACAGACAACTATAACTGGATTACTTTAACACTGAAGAAAACTTTAAAATGTCTTATTTCTCAGGCAATTTCTGGATTAATAAATAGCGTCTTTATTCTATCATTTCTAAGCGATTTATTTGCTATTCATGCTGAATTTAGCGTGTTCACATTTGAGTGAGTTATGACTCCAGACAGCAGTACGCTCGCTCAGTATCACTCACTTCTGTCATTGTGCAAACCCCCCCACCGGCATACTCAGTGTTTCACTTTGAATAATGATCTTGACCAACAACGTGATGTCTTGCATTCTTGGTATTCTTACAAGAAATTACATTATTAGTCAATGTCATCAGCTAAACATGTGTCCCACCCCTTATGAAGTAACTTGATGTAACACTGGGATGTTGTCACAGGGGAATTTGAATCTGTTATTAACATTTCAAGATAGAACTCATGCAAATCGTATTACCTTTATTACGTTCTCTTCATTGATTTATTATCTTTCAATGGAATCACGTCGTGATTAAATCATATCTTGCGATATCGTGATACGTACGTCTAAATTGATAATAACAAGCACATACTTGTTTATTTTGCTGTTATGAAGAGGTATACGATCGATTTCTTTTCCTCTCGCCAAACCAGGTTGGCTCCACAGGATTCCTGCTGATATCGGGTCTTGCAGAGCCGGTGGTGCGAGCCTACTCCCTCATAACGGACCTGGTGGAGCGGTACGAGGGCACGCAGTCCAGACGCCCGGAGGCCGGGGACAGGGTACCCGGCGAGTCTCTGGATTCACGCCGGGCGTTTAAAATTCTGGTGGAGAACTGGGAGGACAAGCACATCCTGGATCTGCTCGTGCTGCCGGGGTCGGTGAAGGAAATCCTGCTGGATTTGGTGAGAGAATCGGGGCTTGGATCGAGCCCCGGCCCGGCTCCGACGGATGGAAATGCGGCGGCGGGATCACACGAGGAGTCGGAGGATATGTGGGACAAACCTTTCACCGTTACGTACACACTTCCTGAGCCTTCTAGGACTGCAGACTGGTGGGTTGAAGGTGTGACTCCAGCTTCGGGGGACTCTGCAGCCGAGGACTCCTTATTCCAGTTAGTGTCTGGGGTCACCCGAGGGAGGGCAGAGGGGGCTGAGGTAAGACTCATAGCGTCTCCTCAGGAGGTGGGAGAAGAGCAGCCGGAGTCGGGTCCCAAGATGGAAGAGGCACGAGGAGAGGAGGAAGAACGGGAGCTGCAGTTGTCAGTGGGGAACAAGGAGTTTTGGCTTCTTTTGAAGTTCTTCACGGCCATGGGGTACACGGAGGACGTCGTCAAGCGAGTCCTCGCCCGAACGGGACCCAAAGAGGCCTCGCAGATCCTGGACGTGGTTCAGCAGGAGCAGGACCGCACTGACCGCGAGCAGACGGATAAAAGCCAAGCCGGCGCTGCCTCGAATCAAAGCGAGAGGAATCGACCCTGCGAGACGGAGCACAGAGAAGACGAAGAAATGGAAGTAGGGGGAGATAAGGCGGGAGAGGGAGCGACGGGACACTTCGAGGGGAAAGGTGGCGCCGAGGAAAAAGTGGAAGGACACGAAGAAGACTTCGTCCTGGGAGTGGTGAAGAAGGCGGCAGCCAGCTGCGGGTACATGGAGCAGAAAGTGGCCAAAGTCTACAGCATGTTGCCCGATAGATCCACTCACCAGCTGCTCCTGGAGCTGCAGAGGGAGGGCAGCAACGAGACGGACGCCCTGAGGGAGGGGCCGAGGGAGATGGACGATGTGGTGCTGGAGAAAGAGAGGCCAAAAGTTGGACCTTCTCGGGGCAAAGCAAGAGACGTTGAGCTTTTCGTACCAGCAGAAAAGAGAAAATCTGACGACAGAGGACGTGTAGAAGGGCCGAATCAACCCGTGTCTGAGTTTATTAAGTTCCATAAACTCACAGACTCACAAACTCCACACCAGGTCATCCTTCCTGAAGTCAAAGGGCCGCCCATGCCTACTTATCCCTCACCCCTAGATCCTCCACTCGCTCATTTCCAACCCAACAAACAATATGGCCAAAACAACTACTGGCCTGACGCGTCCACCTCGAAACAAGAGCACCCAACCCGAGACAACGTCTTCAACCCCAAACCCAAGTCTTCTTCTGTCTTCAAACAAGCGCTCCAAGCCCCTCAGCTCCCCGTCTTCACAAGGGCCGACTCGTCTCCCACCAGAGCGAAGGACAGACGGGGCTTGGCGGCCGCCGCCGCCGCCTCTTCTTCGGTGGTGGTGACGGGGGAGCAGCGTTTCATGGAAGGCCTGCAGATGCCCTTCGCCCTCCAGCTCACAGACAAACCCGGCGAGCCGAAAGTGAGGACGATCATCATTGACGGGAGCAACGTGGCCATGAGGTCAGGACTTTAAAGATTTCGTGAATAACAAGTGAAGGTTCATGTCCAGATGTTTGGCTCCTCTTGGTTTTGGTATAAAGCCCTTCGTCTAACTGTTCCATGTCTTCCACAGTCACGGGTTGGGTCACTTCTTCTCCTGTCGAGGAATCGCTCTGGCCGTGCAGCACTTTTGGGACCGAGGCCATCGACACATCAGCGCCCTCCTGCCGCAGTGGAGGCAGAAGAGCGACCCCAAGATCAAAGGTAACCTCGTTATTTCTTGAACTATTTGGTTTGGCCTGTCAAATTGAAGACTTCATTCATCAATCGATGAGCGGCCTCCTCTCAACATTCTGAATGCCACGAAATACCGTTCTTCATGGTTCCTGCTCTCAAAGTTTCCCTTTGGTCAAAAGCGTCCTGTGGTTTTGAAATGACGAAGGCCTCGTGCGTGTTTGCTGCTCGTATTTGACTCTGAGTCACACGCGAGGGGAGGAAAACAAAATCAGCATCTGGCGAGCATGTGAGTGTGTGTGTGGGCGTTTCAGCGCAGACTAAACATAGCGCTGTGTGTTCGTGCCCTCGCAGAGCAGCACTATCTGACCGAGCTGCAGAAGCTGGGCCTGGTGTCCTTCACGCCCTCCAGAGAGGTGCAGGGCAAGAGGATCAGCTCGTACGACGACAGGTAGGCGGGCCGCTGCGTTCAGTTCTTTCAGTACTAATTGTACACAGTATGTCCTACCTACTGTCATCACAGAGTGCTGTTTTAGCAGTCAGTGCGCAAACATGTCAACATATTTTGCCATTTCTTACGAACAAAAAATGATGAAAGACGCCGGATGCCAAACAAATTTTTTGGGCCGTTTCACCAGCATCCACAATTTATATTTTAGGCAGCTGTCAGTAGCTCCTCCTTTTCCTTTGTGCATTGCATTGTGGGAGAATCATGTGCATCCACAGCACACGCATTAAAAAATGACTGCATTCTGTCTGCTTTAAGTATATTTGAGTGAACACACTCGGCGTACCCCCAAATCTGCGTAGAAGCAGTACGTGGTATTGGATCGGGACTCTGCATTTGTTGCCCATTCCTAAATGCTTGAGGGCACCACTGTGTGGCGCCAAAGAACATACGATTTGTATTTTTCCTGGCTGCTTTGAAATCTTTCTCCCCCCCCCCCCCTCCCCGTTCCTGCAGATTAATGCTGCAGCTCGCACAGAAGACGGACGGAGTGATCGTGACTAACGACAACCTGAGAGACCTTTCAGACGAGTCCCTTGTGTGGAGGGACATCATCAAAAAGAGGTATGAAAAGCCCGCACTCTGGTGATTTCTGGCGTTTCCTGTCTGAAGACTGCTTAAAGGGCCAGTCCACTCATCTCAGTGGTGTGACGTAATGTCTCCTCCCCGTGCAGACTTCTTCAGTACACGTTTGTCGGGGATCTCTTCATGGTGCCGGACGACCCTCTGGGCAGAGGAGGGCCTCACCTGGATAACTTCCTGCGCTCAGAGCACAGGTATTAACTCATACAGATGAACACATGCACATATTTTAAATTCATCCACAGATGCTTTTGCTGCTTTTTTCTGCAGGGTAGCTCAGAAGCTTAGTTGAATTAGTTTTAAGTGGAAGTTAGTTAGTAATAAGTGAAGTTCTGTCTTTCCTCTCAGGACTCCGGACCCAGGAAACCACTCTTTTGCCGGCGTAGCCACCGCTTTCCCCTCCTCCAAACCTCCTCGCTCCCAAACGGAGCTCCTGAACTTCCGCGACCGAACGCTGGGCGGAGCGAGCCGGGGGAAAGGGAGAGGGCACGGGAAAGGGTGGCTTGACGCTTCGGGACCGGGGTTCGTCGCAGACAGGAGCCCGGAGGAAACGGCCGGCCTCAGAGAGCAGCTCTGTCAGGTGTTTCCGGGTCAGGACAACATGGTGGCGCTGGTGCTGCAGTGCCACCCGGCAGAGACGGACATGAACGTGCTGTCTGATCTCATCTTGAGGCAGTAGAAGGACTACAATTCAGACTTTTCTTACGCTAAAGTTTGCCTTTGTTTTTAAGTCATACAATTGTGTTTACCACCGACGCAACTACGACAATCCCCACCGGTTAATCACTGTTCCTCTTAAGCGACCAAATGATCAGATGAGTCCAACATGTCGCGCATTTGAACACAGGTCCGTTGTCTCATGTATTCACTCGCACGTTTGCAGATTTTTAAAGTTACTTTTAGACCTTTAAAAGCAGGGTTGGACTAGTCTTCCCCAAATCAAGAATCCCAATTTATATTTTGCATCCTTTGCATCCTCATTGATCCTATGCAGGTGAAAGGACCAGGTTGGAAAATAGATGAGGCTAGAAAATGACAGGCGGGAAGACATTGAAAGAGGCTGGCTCGCCATAAGGAGACAGGTTTGGTCCCTTTAATCTGTCGTTCACTGACAAACAAATAGAATAGAGATACAATATAATACCCGAACAACCATTTGATGGATTGCCCATGGCATATCGTAAAGATATTCATGTTCCCCAGAGGATGAATCCTCATGGCTTTGATGTTCTCCGGACTTTTTACTCTCTCGGCATTTTGATTTATGATCAAATACCTGAAAAACTGATAACATTCCCATCAGCTGTACTTTGTGTCGAATGCTAGCATGCTAACGGGCTAAGCTAACATACGAACATGGTAAACCTGCAGCCTCACAGACTCTGTGACCCCGTTGTAAAAACACGACCAACGCATGTGGAACATCCTCCTCCGGGTTGTTTAACCGTTTCAGGTCATCTTCAGGCGACCGCGTGCTTCTTTTATCATGCAACAGTGTTAAAGCGGAATTAATTCTCCCTCTTGTTTTCTTGTGAGAACCAGCGCTTCCTCTATTATTTGCGCTTCGAGCAACTGGAGTTGAGAAAATAGTTAAATGTTCCTTTTTTTTAAAAAGAGGATTTCTATCTTTTAGAAAAGTCGTTTTTTTTTTTTGACCGAGCAATAAAGAAAACGTTATCTGTCGTTATTCTGAATTTATTACAACCTGCTGATCTTAAAATTGTATAGCTACCTGTTTACAAAAACAAAATACAGACAATAAGAGGCACGTAGTTGTGTCAGATGTCGGGGTGGATGTCATTTTGCAACGCTACAATAATACTAAACCAATCCTAACAATATCCTGTACACTTACTTTTATATATTTAATTTATTTGAAGCAGGTCCGACGTCGACATGATTGTGCACCATGTGAGTGTGTCTGGACGAGGAGGCTGAAATCAAACCACGTATCATCCATATCGCTCCTGTGACCAAAGATCAGATCCTCAATTTATCACAGTCCACCAGCTGTGAGATAGAATCATCTTATTTGTATTGTTCATATATGTACATTTTGAGCGATTGATGCTGATTTCTGCCCATGTTTTCTGTAAAGCTATTTCAAAAAAAGTGTCTTAAAAACGTCTTTAAAGTGTTTCCATGGTCCTGTGTCTCTGAATTACTTCATTCAGTTTTCTTTTGCAGGCGTTTTTGCTGAATTTGGTTAGAAAGTGGTGTTGAGGTTACACATGACCAATGTTACAGCTACATTTAAAGAGCGTCGTTTCATTGTGAAGCCTGAATAAAATATAAAAAGCAGTTAAATGCAATCTAGATGAAAGAAATGTTCATTTTTTTCGATTACATTTAGCTCTGATTTCATCTGCCGCTTTGACCTGCACATCGCCAGATTAATACTTAGTGGGATTAATGTCTGCGACAGTGGAGTATCATCTGGACTAGTGCTAGTTTCTAGTTATGAAGCACACACACCATTGTTACGTAATCAAATAGAGACTTGACATCGGACAACATCAACATGCATATTACCCAGCAATCATTACAGATCTTGCAGAATGTGCATATCATGTTATAAATTGCTCCTGACTATTTTACCCCCCCCAAAAAAAACCACCTTTTTTTAGGGCATACAATAGCCAATGTCACTTTATTTAATTTAATTTGGGTTCTTCTTTGAACTCTATATGTCACACGTCACGTGTCCAATGTTGGACTCTTATCCAGACACTAAAGCGTAAGATAAGCAGGTTTCTAATAAACTAATAGTCCACTTTCATTAAGTAGTTTGACTTCAAATACACAGTTAAGAACACGAGTACATAGAAACCAGATGAGTGGTTCAGATTCATGGACCTTTTTCACAGCAGACATGTTTGACTTGTCACATAAACAGCATGAAGAGCACAGGTGGAACTAAGCACGTGTGGCAGACGTCAGTCAGTGCTTCAGGGAACCACAGAACTGGATTTTCAGCATATTAACAGGTAACGTTGAACATACTGGAGCCTACACATCCACACATTATTTATTCCCACTTTGACTGTACATTTAAGCCGTTCCATGCGCTATTTGATGAACTGCAGTTCCTGCCAGATGTGTCATTTGTACAGAATATCAACCCCGTGACAATAAGTTAAACATTAAAATAAACTGCTGTTCACAACAATGTCCTCTAGGGGTCGCACTTCTCCACTATTTGTCGAAGTGTGAGAAGAGACAGCTTGAATTAAATGTATGTATATAACAGAATGAAACTAGTTCTGTGAAATGATCTTTTTCTTTATGATGCATAAAAGCTCAGCTTCCTGTGTCTGTCCTTTCCTTTGTGCAAACCTCTGCGCAGTGATTTGAGATCAACGTTTTACCTCAGTTTTCATAAAACGATGCATCTACAGCAGGGGTGTCAAACTCATCTTCACTCTGGGGCCACATCAGCATCACGGTCGCCCTCAAGGGGCCGGTTGTAAATGTAACTACTCCTAACATATTTAGTTTAGTTTCCCGGGATATCTGTGACTTCCTCAACACCTACTTATCAGAAATAGAGGTTATTGTTTCCATGGTTAATGGCGGACAGTTGAACGGCTTTCAGGGCGATAAGCCACGCCCCCTCTCCGGCGCGTCCAGTGCGAATGAACACAAAATAGCCCCCGGCGAGACCGGCGGCGCAAATGGCTCATCTCATAATTTCAACCATGGGGATATTTTTATTTTCACATCTAACTTTTCATTTTTGGAAAAAAAAAATTAAATTTTTTTTTTTTTCGCTGGCGGATTCGCGGGCCACATAAAATGACGTGGCGGGCCGGATGCGGCCCGCGGGCCGTATGTTTGACACCCCTGATCTACAGAATCTGTAAAGGCTTGTTATGATGTGTCACCCTTCACGAACACAGAAATTGCAATGCAAACGTTGAAGTGTAATGGCCGAAACAGCATTCAGACGTGCTCTTGGATCTTAGTGCATGAGTGTATCATCAGAAACACTGAGATATGAGATCGTACAGGTAGTCTGGAGAGGATTCTTCTCAGGGAGGCAGCTGTGTGACTTCATCTGTAAACACGCTCCCTCTTGCTATCGTGACTCTTTTTGTGTTTTGTTTGTCCGGAGCCAATAAGGATTATTACTCCATCAACATATTTTAGTGTTGACACGGGAACATTCGAAGGAATAAGCCTTGTTTCTGTTGTTGGACTTCACTGAAGCCGCCTCCTCCTGAGAATAGATCCACGTTGAACCGGTTGGGCGAGTCGTGAACAATGGTGCAAAATAGACTGCACGTCTATTTTGGGAACATCCCGAGCAAGTGGAGTGACTCACCTGTATAAGAGCATACTATAGTAAATGAAAGTCACACGCAGTGGGTGGTGGCTGTGGGGCTATGGAGGCTATTTTTGTAACATCAGTTTTGACACATTTGCAAACCGCACTTTAATTGAGACGTACAGTCAGGGAGTGCGTCTAAATATCTTGTGGCAGGTGAGAGAGCAGCATGAGGCACAAGTATCTTGGTGTGTTTTGCCCAAAGGAAAGCCTCCTCATGCAGCAGGCCAACAGATCTCTCATGTTCCTGCAGCGTGTTCCTGCATTTTTAAGTCAGTCAGTGTTAGAACTCTTTCTGCAATTAGCAAATATAATAAAAACGTTTTTCCCCGACGTGTCAAGAAACTACCAGAGAGGCTTGATTTGTGTTTGTAAGTTACAGAAACTGTCTCAAAGTTTCACATTTCTTCCGATTGTGTCAGTTTGGCGTTGCATTCATTGTGCTTTCTTTAAATATGTACTTATTGGAATGGCCAAAATATTCGATTAATTAAGAATAAATCACTGCTGCGCTCCTCCTTTTTGATGGTTGTCTTTAGAAAGTGGAAGTGCAACCTGTGTGGCGTATTCTTGTGTATTCGCTGGTTGGTAATATTACACCGTCTTGTTCTCTTGACTAGTTGCTTGTTTTCATGCGTTTAGTAGACCTCTGAGGCTCAATGAAGTCTTGTTTTAACATATAATAATGCATGTAAAAGTACAATATGTTCCTCTGAAATGTAGTTGAGTAGAAGTATAAAGTAGCAGAAAATGGAAAAAGTAATGTACATGTATTATTACCATATACTCGTGCATGGTAATTCTTATGTAATATACTTTTATCAGGCCATAAAACCTGCAGCTGCACCGTCTTCACAATAGTGTGAGTGTTTGCCGATGTTGTAAAATTGCTTGTTCAGCAATATTACTTCACCAATAATGCTGTTAGACAAAGACTTCTCTCTCGTTTCTTACCTGTAAGTTGTTGTATTCATGTTGTGTGTCACTACTTTTTTTTATAATTGTATAATTTGTATATTGAGAGGTGTTTATGAAAGTATGTCCACCCTGAGTCATAAACGTGGAAGACACAATATTAGAAAAACTATTTAATTAATAAACCAGCTCCTCAAACAAACAGCGAAACAATCATAAAGTTGAATCAACAATATACCGATATTACGGTATATTATACCACACTGTGTAAACACATTGTTAATTAAAGTCCTGCTTTAAAATACTCGTAAAAGTATGGGCAGGAAAATGTACTTAAAGTTCTAAAGGTAAAAGTACTCAATGCAGAAAAATGTCTCTTGTACTATTATGTATTATTGTATTATTATATCATTACGTTATTATTACTCATGCATTAATGTAAAAGCAGGATTTTACTGTTTTGCCTGCAAAAATCTTAATTTGTAACTAAAGCTGTCAGATTAATGTAAGAAGGAAAAAGTAGGCGTTACAAGAGTATCTTCTGGAAGCCTGAAGTATAGAAATACTCAGGTGAAGTACAAGTACCTCAAATGTTCTACTTAAGATCAGTACAGTAAATGTATTTGTGCTTTCCTAAAATGTTGTTGTTGTTGTTGTTTTAAAAGAGAAACCAGCTGCCGTCTGTCCTTTGACCTGTCCTTCCTCTCCATCTATCCTCTCTCCTTGTCTCCTCCTATTTGCATTGATGGACCGGAGCGCTCGTGCACGTGATTGCGTGCGCACGCCCCCGCATTCACCTGCTTCCTCACTCGAGCACACACGAGCACAAAGCACACATGAGGCTCGCGCCAGCGCAGAACCAGACGCGTCTGCGCTTCTTTATTTGAAGAAGCCAAACGGTTCGAACGGGCTGATCGTGACCGCTGTCACCGGGTTCAATGGTTACAATGTTTCTATGACGGTCAGTGCTGTGTGCGGCACACGGAGGAAGCGGAGCGACAAAGACGCAGACAAGGGAAATTAAACTCATCGTGTGTGCGTTAATTAGCCAACAATGAGGTAAGAATAGTATTTATCCGAATATTAACTTCTAGACATTTACTTTTCTTCTTTCAACTTGTATGTTAATGTCATTATTACCATTTGTTTCTGTTTCTGTCAAGCAGTCAACTTTTATTAACGTGAAATAATAAGTGGACTTGGACTGATCATATTGATATGAATTGTGTTGCTGGACAGATGTTCTTTTGGTCCACTTTGACCCTAAACTGGACGTCATTTTGCATGAAAAATGTTAATATATATAAAATATTGTGTCTCTAGAATCACTGAAACAACTGGATCATAAGCGAAGCTGATACAAGTACTTTTATCACATCTACTATATTTATGCTAGCCTGAATTTTTCTTTATTTCTTCATAGAAAAGACAACTATAGGTTTATGGATTAGGCCTAATTGAGAAAACAATAAACAGATTAATCAATAATTTGTTTTTAAGTTGATAAAGTTGCAGCCCTGAATTTTAAAGTACAATAACAAATTAATTTTTTATGGTTGGTCATCGAACTGAATAAGTCTAATTACCTTGACCTGAAACACGGAAGAAACTGGACCATTTAAGTCATATTCAATGTAAATGTTTGATATTGAACTATTGATCTTCTTTCATTGCAAAGTGCTTTACAGACATGCACAACGGATTATTGAAATCAGGAGACAAGGAAAAGAGACACCAGTGGAACAACAATATAAGTATTGTGACTATGAGTATGAGGAAGTTGTGCTGTTTTGCACACTTTTAGGTTGCAGCTCAACACTTTGCTCAACGTTTGGCAGCCAGCTTCACTGGAGGCCAAGGAAATAGAGCATGAAACCCGTTCTTCCAAAAACACCACAATATTCTTGTGCTTGAATTGGAGATTCAATACAGGATATTATACTGGCACAAAATTGAAGTTTTGCACAGAAACTGGTGTGTTTGCTTTGTTCATTATGACTAGAAATTGTAAAAGCGATTGCTTATGTTCCACTTCTGTGTTCTGGTCCATCGTGATCTTCAGGCAGCAAAGGCTTGTTTGTTTTCTGTAGAGCTTCAATGAGTGAGTAGGTTTCGGAAAACCCCTCTTCTTTCGTTTAAAGTTCTTCACAGACGAGCAGAAGAACAGGGTAGTGAAATCAGCAGACCGGGAACAGGGACACCAGTGGAACAACAATGCATGTACTGTGTTCACCACATAATGTCCCAGCGTAAAGTGTGTCAGCCTTAAAAAAAAAAGACTTTTGTAAAAGTGTTGAAAAGGACCCAGGTCGTTGTATAAGGACGCGGCGTAAAGGTTGATCTGTCGCACTGGGTCAGGTTATTCAGGGTGAACGGATACATTCCTGTTTAATCCCTCTTATCGTTTTGCTATCAAATCAGATGTGTACCTAAGAGACAGATTAAAGAGAGATTTCTTTAATCCTGGTGTCATGATTAAGGTGGTCTGTACAGTCAGGTGACAGGGAAGAAGACTCCGAGTGTAGTGACCGGAAAAAGTGTCTTTAATGTGCACTGGGTGCGTCTCTGACACGTCGTTCCGGTACAAACCTGAACAGTGTGTACGTGTGTTTTGTGTCAGAGGAAGAGCACGCAGCTGGACTAACTCGTTTTTTTGCATAATGGGGAAATGACTCAAAGAAGTTTGTCATTAAAATGGCATTAAAAGCATGCACAGGTATGACTTCCTTGCTCTCACTATTGCTGCGACACAGACACAAGCACAGTCTCTCTGCTTAGAAATGTTTCGCAGTGATTTTCGAGTTCATTCTTTGTGTTGTAACTTTTAAGGATTGTTTGTCTTTTTGCTTTTCGGCAGCAGGACTCCATCCAGCGTGCATCAGCACTCGTCAAAGGAGATTATGCTTCGTCTGAAGATTCCTTACCAGCGATCCTTTGGACCTTAACGGATGTCGGCGTCATCGTAAATCAACTTTGATGAGATCTTTGGAGCCGGAGGAGAAGATTCAAAACACAGATTCTCTCAGATAAAAGTGGAACTTCTTCCTGCTGCATAGACGTGAACAACGCCTGACGGGGAAGCAGAGAAAAGAAGTAGAGTGTGTGTTTATCATGACAAACAGACAGAGAGACAGACAGCCAGGTTGACGGTCACTCACACAGTCACGATGCCGGACAAGTGGCAAGATCTTCAGGAAAAGGGGAGGACTGGGGAAGGAGCTCCAGAGGTGCCGGACAGTGTGGTCGTCTCCAATATCGTGGAGCTTGACGACTTCAGTCGAACGAAAGACGGAGTAAAACGATCGGCGCAAAGCGGCGACGTTAACATTTTGCAACGAAATGACAGCTCAAAAAGCAGGAAGGGACTCAGTGAATCTCAGGTCTCCGTGGAGGTCGGGGTGGCTAAAACAGAGCAGGCCCCCGAAGCTCTGGAGGCCAACCCTTTGTTGAAGGGATCATCGGTGACCCCGCAGGCTTCGGATGGCGATGCCCAGGTCACGTCGTCCCCTGATTACAAACGACAAACTGACAATGACGTCTGCGAAAAGACGAAACCTTTCACTGTTGTTGATTTTTCTGAACCCAGTTTAGACTCTTCTACCAAAGACACCAAAAAGAGTCTGGACGATGATAGAGGCCAATCCAAAATTGACTTCGCGCTTGACGCGAAAGCCGAAAACTCACCCGGCGGCGGTTCGCCCGCATTGCCCGACGTTGCGTTCAAAGTCGCCCAAACGAGGGACAGCATCGACGTCAGGTGGGACGACGGGGACGAGAACAGAGACGGGGACCGGCGGAGCACCCGGTCCAGGCAGAGCGTGAAAGAGGGGGTGTGCTGCTGCTACCAGGCCTTCAACAGGGCCTTTCTGCAGTGCGTGGAGGAGACTCCGGCCATGGTGTCCGGACTGGTGCTGTCTTTGGCCTTCTGTGTGGCCATCATCATCGTCATTCCCGCCACAGGAAGGGTGAGACATGCAGAGAGAGTGTGTGTGTGTGTGAGGGGGTATATGCTTTGTATATTACTTCACAACCTGTCTGTCTGTTGGACACATACATACAGGTTTTTGTCAAATATAATTATCGTTAAAGTGGAAACTGGGTTGGGGTTTTAGACTGTTGGCAGCCAGCTTCAGTGGCGGTCATGGAAATAGAGCATTAAACCCGTTCTTCCAAAAACACAACATTCTTGACTTCTCGTTCCCACAAAACGGTAGCACACATGAGAGCTGCACGTATGTAGGTCACCCTGCAACGAAACACATTACTTCCTTTTAATGTTAATAAAAAGTTTCGATTGTTCAGAACTAAACTCCGGCAGGATGTAATGAAGCATTTATCTTTACGAGGCCCGTCAGAGCACAAAATTATAGGTTTGCACAGAAACTGGTGTGTTTGTTTTGTTCACGGTGACAACAAAACTATTTTTGTGTCTCGGTCCATCACAGGCTTGTTTGCTTTCTAACGTCGTAAAAGTACAAAAGATCAGAGTGCTGCTGGTTTGACAACCGATCATTGCAGACATTATCTGTGGCAAAGTTTGTGCCACACAAAGTAACCGGTTGAACAAACTATGAATGCTTTTTGTTAACAGGCCTTTGCATCGGAAGTCTTTGACAAAGTACAGCACAATACTCTTGGAGGGAATCACTCGTTATGTTGTCTCATTGCACAAATGGAAATACCTTCATCTCATCTCTGCACAGGACAACCGCATCCACAAAGGCGCTCTGGCGGTGCTGGGCGTGGTTCTCTGTCTGAGTGCCATCCTGCTGGTCTGCCTGCCCTGGCTGGCCACGGTGAGGCGCTGTGGAGGAGCCCTGGCCCTCTTCGTCTGGGGGATGCTGTACATCATTGCCATAGTCTTCATCTTCACCGGCGGATCTGTCACCACGTGGGAACAGGTGAAAAGGAAGCCCAAAAACCAGAGGGGGAATAATGAGTTTTTGTTTTGCGCTTCAACCTCTTAAAGTCTTTCTTTCTCTCCGCCTTCTCAGGTAGCGTTTTTCCTCTTCCTCTCCCTGAGTGTGTACACCGTGCTGCCTCTCTCTATCGCCTGGGCCCTCATGGTTGGGATCGGGACCAGCCTTTCACACATCATCATCATCAGCGTGTACGTTCCCGTCACCAGCCCAAAGACACCCGACCTGGCTGTGCAGGTAAAGATTTGTCTGTCAGCTTAACGCTAGAGCCGCGTGCCGCGTAGCTTAGCATCGCACACAGCCTTCAAACAAGGGGAGATGCAGTGCTTAGTATTTGGTTGAAAAACAAATATGTGTACATAATAAAGGCTTCAAATGTATACGTAGACAAATATTTTGCATATGACCTGCCAATCTAAAGAGATGCCAGAGAATAGCGGCCGAAATTCAAATATCTCGTGTGAGGTTTACGTCGGCCTGCATAATGCTGCCTTGTTGGTTTGTGACCAGCGGGTTTTACAGTTGCACTGTACAACACGGAACATATGCAAATGATCTGCATCACCTTTTTTTGTTTGTCCTAACCCTGGTTTTGCAAAAACCTGTCGCTTGTCATGTGGTGAATAGTAGAAACACATCCCAATAATGATGTGCACAACTTCAGAGCGACACACAATAACGTGTCAATGATCTCCTTTCCCTTTCTCTGACTTCCTTCCCAGCTGGTGGCGAACGCGCTGCTGTTTCTGTGCGTGAACGGTGTCGGGATTTTCCATCTGTGGATGACCGAGCAGGATCGCAGGATATCCAATCACAAGAGAGAGCAGTTCAGCGCCATACGCTGCCGGAAGGAAATCAAGAAATATCAGCAGGTTGGAACACTGGCTCCAAGCACGTTAAGACAGTATATTATTCTAAATGCAAAAAAAATATCTCCTGAGCTCAAAAGCAGCTCAGTTCAGAGGAAACTCAGCCTTTATTTGCCTTTCTTGGTTTATCGTAGTTCCAATCTTTTTCTCTTCAGTGCAGCTTCTTTCAGTGACTCTGAGTTTAAAATCGTTATGTGTAATCGCTCTCGTGAAAGCGCTCTTTACCTGCACAGCCTGGGTTCAGTTACTGTATGCTGTTCGTGCTATTAGGTCAATAGATTAATCATTCACTTGTCTGAAGCGCAGCGGTGACAGAATAGGCAAACCCAAATAGACACTATTCACAGCAGGTAAACAAATAGATGAAACGTGCTTCACTCAGTAAACATGGCATCAAGGGACGCCAATTTCTTTTACAGCCTGTGTGAACAGATTGCCAAAGAAATCCAATGACCCCCCCCCCCCCCCCCCCCCTCCATCTCTTTGTCCTCGGGCAACAGGAGCAGCTCCTCCTGTCGGTGTTGCCACGGTACATTGCCATGGAGCTGAAAACGGAGGTTATAAACAAGCTCTTCAAGCCCAAAAGTGAAGAGAAGGAGGAAACCAACTCCCACAACTCCCACAACTCCCACTTCTACAGCCTCTACGTGCGCAAGCACAATGACGTCAGGTGATGATCGTCCCGCTAACGTTGATGGCATCCTCCTTGGCTGAGCCGCAGGCTTCTCCCCTCGTATCTTCGCCTCACCTTTCTGTCTGTGTTGTTTGTGTAGCATCCTCTATGCCGACATCGTGGGCTTCACAAAGCTGGCGAGCAGCTGCACACCGGAAGAGCTGGTCGCTGTGCTCAACAAGCTCTTTGGCCGATTCGATGACATCGCCAAGGTGACAAATACCAGCACATCCAGCCCAAAACAGAAACTTCTACTTCTTCTCGAAGGGTCGTTTTGTGTGTGTTTTGAACCAGCTGATTCCTGACTCCCCCCCCTCTCTCTGTCTTCTCCTCCACTCGCAGAAGAATGGGTGTCTTCGCATTAAGATCTTGGGTGACTGCTACTACTGTGTGTCTGGTCTACCTGACCCCATTCCAACACACGCCAGGAACTGTGTTCGGATGGGTCTGGACATGTGCACTGCCATCAGGTCAGTTTTTTTCCCCGCAATGTTATTTTATCTCTTTTTCTTTACTTTTAGGATTATTTACAATTGTACTTATGGAATATGTTTTTGTTGTGTTCTCTCTCTTTGTAACATGCCGTTTTTTCCAGCCACAAAATGCCATTCAATGCTATTAATTAGCATCTGATGTCACTGTGTTCAATACAACTTTCTCACTTTTATTTATCATATCCTCCACACTGTCTATTATAGCTCAAAGCACACAGGTAGTGCACATTTCATTCATGAGGTCTTGTTGTTTGCACCATGCAGATCCAAAGTAGAAGTGTTCGATTCTTTCTTTTTGTTGCAATTAATTGGGTTTTCGTGACATTTAAGACGAAGACGAAAGAGTTAGCAGGGCTGAATATCTCTTTCAAGACGCTCACATTCTGATTTTACTCGTACGTTTGCCTCCCCGTAGTAAACTGCGAGAGGCGACGGGGGTCGAGATCAGCATGCGGGTGGGCGTTCACACCGGCAACGTGCTCTGCGGCGTCATCGGCTTGCAGAAGTGGCAGTACGACGTGTGGTCAGATGACGTCACGCTAGCCAACCACATGGAGTCTGGAGGCCTTCCTGGGTGAGAACGTCTGCTCAGAGATAATACAGAATCTGAGTTGGTGTAGATGATAGCGATGCCTCTCTACTCTCTTTTGACCCATATTATTATTATTATTATTGTTAACAGGCGGGTCCATATCACAGAGGAGACAATGCAGCACTTGAACGGAGCTTTTGAAGTGGAGAATGGAGACGGCGGGAGTCGGGATTCTCTTCTTAAAGACAGAAAAACCTACCTGGTGATCGACCCCCACAAGCCGGGAAGCATTACCAGGAGACCTAAATTTGTATGTTTCATTTAGAGTTCTCAAAAAACTGTTTCTGTGTCTCATTCAGCACATTCAGAACACCTAAAAAGCACTTTATTGATGTACTCATTGATATATTTTGACAGTCAACAGCGTGTTATCTGCACAGACAATTGGCAATCTAAAAAGTCAAGCAACTCTGCAGATCTGTCATTTTTTGTGCGTGTTGCGTGGGCATCTGTGGAGCGCTCAAACCCCGGCAGAGACGTGCTCTTGGCTCTTTAAATGAACGATGGGTGATCCATCTCCAGGGAGGGGGAAAAACAAATCACAATCAAGTAAAATAAAGTCATCTCCATCTCGATTCCAGGCAAACAGTCTCGCTGCAGGCGAGATCAGGCAGCGGGCGTCGATCCGGATGTCTCAGTACCTGCAGTCCTGGAGGAGCATCCACCCGTTCGCCGACCTGAGCAACCACGATGCCACGCCCGCCACCACGCCAAACATTCCCGCCAACGGCGCCATGATCCAATCACAGTGCTCAACCGTATGTGTTTGTGCTGCTCCCCCCCTTTGTTGCTTCGTTTCTCCCACATATTGATCTGTGCTTAAAAGTAGAATAGCTGTAGATGGACATAAAGTATACACAGACGCTATAATAAAGAGAACTTGTATCATCTTGTCAGGAACACATGATCTTTATTACAGTTGTCTGATCCTTTGTCTGGTTCTCACTGGTGTTTGACATTTTATTGTATATTTGAAAGAGGTGACATTCGGTCATGCATTTTGTTGACTGTGTGTGTGTGTGTGTGTGTGTGTGTGTGTGTGTGTGTGTGTGTGTGTGTGTGTGTGTTTGCTTCAGGAAAGGCCACCTTCCCAGAACAACTCCGCCGGGTAAGTTCCCAGATAAATTAAAAGCATCTGAGAAATTACGCAAAACACACCAGCGTTATTTAACTTCAGCAGCATCCGAATAAACATGAGTGTTTTAGGTATAGATGAGCACTTCCACAGCATCATTTGTCCTAAACTGAGGTTCTGGAGGAACCGAGTGTGTTGCTCCTTCTTAGAACACACGGGTGGAATCAGGAATGCAGCATATTGTTTTGGTGAAAGCTGTTTCTGACGTGTTCTTGTTTTGTCCCAGGTTGGTTGTGGATACTGGTGTCAGGGGATCGCTGGACACGCTGGACAATGCAGTGTAAGTTATCTGTTGTCAATTGTTTATAGTTGGTGGAAAAATATAAGAAATATGCTGGAAGGAAAGATACAAGACGTGACAAAGAACGTGTCTATTCTAAAAAATATGATTGGTTTTTGAACAACTTCTTGTTGACATTTTTTGGCCATTTTCAGGCTTTAGGCTTCCAGTCTGTACTTCATATTTTGGGATTAAATCTGCTCGTTTCATGTCCGTCCATCCTCTGACTTTGACTTCCTATCTTTTATTCTTCGTGAAGGAGGAGAACAAAGCGGCTCAACTGCTTGACTCTGCTGTTCAACGACCTGAGTCTGGAGCGAGAGGTACAGCTTCACTCTTGTGTCTAATTTCAGAAGACGTAAATCCGGTCATGTGCGCGTGAAAGAGCAGAAACAAGCAGGATGCACAGTACCTCTGTGTGTGTTTGCAAAACAATGATTTCCGTTTGTTTGACAACCGTTTGTCTTCCAGTTCAGCCTCTCAGAGGTAAAGGATCTGCACCATTCAGTGAGCTGCATAGCTTTCATCTTCATTACTATTTTCGCCGTCCAGATGCTCGTCTCTAAAAAGTGAGTCGGACTTTGGCCACATTTGATTTTCGCTTGATTATACTCATTGTGTTCTGAAGTATTATTGTCACGTGTATGCGTCTTTATTTGCTCACACTGGAATGAGGGATAAAGATGAATGATCTGTTCTCACCCCTCCCAGTAATTTTGAGATGGCAGTGTCGTACGGCGTGACGTTCCCGGTGCTGGTGGTGCTCATGGCCATCGCGTTCACCGGATACTTGGAGGTAAACGAACACTTCATTTATGTTTGAAGCGCCTTTGCTGCATTTCTGTGTTAAATGCGTGAATGTTTGTTTGTTTTCAGAAGTGGCGATCCAAGATGCCGCTGAGTGTTCAGTGGATATCGGGGCTGTCCCGCGGCGTCTCCTCCAGGGCGGCGCTGCGACTGTTTGTGGTCATCCTCTGTGTGCTCATCACTCTGCTTATGGCCATCCTCAACTATGTGAGCTCCTCCTCTGCCTCCCATCATAGCTTTCTTTTTCTAGTCCCTGTCTTTCGTAGATGTATTTGTTGTTCTGTCAATCATTTTGGAAATGTTGTTTTTTGTCTCTCAGTTCTTCCTCCCCAGAAACGACTGCAAGACGCTTGCCAACAACAGCACAGCTCTGGCGGATCTCAAACTCTACACTGGGCCTGTAAGTACCTCCAAATCACTTCACTTTGTTATTTATCCATGTTTCATGTCTTTACATGTCTTATAAATGTCTAACGTGGTTATAAGTCTAAAGTCTAAATGTCTAAAGTGGTTAATAAGTTCGTTTATAACCCCAAGAAAGGCTCCTCGTTGATTCTTTATGAGTTTGGTTGTTGACGGCTTCAGTACGAGCTTTTTTAACATCGCCCCGAACTGCTGGTAACACACGTTCTTTGTGCAAACATCCAGTACTACCTGTACTGCTGCCTGCTGGCCATGCTGGGGGTGGTCGTGTTCGTCAGGACGTGCTTATCTGCGAAGGCTCTGCTGCTCACGCTGGCCGTGGTGGTTTACCTCGCCCTCTTCCTCCACGTGCTCGCCCCGGGGTCCGACTGCCTCGTCCTGCTTTACAACACCACCAAGTGAGTGCCACGCCGAGAAACGTGTCCGCAGAGAAAGAAGCCAAGAGCGAAGTCCAAGCGGTCGCCGTACCAGCAATGAGCAGCTTTCTAGTGGTCACTTTCTCGCCTCTTAGTTCCATTTCAGGCAATAAAAGTAAGTCAGCAAAGTGTGAATTTAGACTTAACAGCTTTGAGTGCTATTATTCAGTACAGTGTGTAATATTCTGTCTCTGTTAAATGGGATGCATGAAAGTGTTCAGGCAGGAACATACATACAGCTCGCCCGCTGTCCACACAGGCTCTCGGTAATCCTGCTGAAGTTCACTTTCCACTCGTCCACCTTCATTCACCGCGACCTCTAGTCATCACACCGGCCGCGTTGCTCAGCCAAGGTGTTCAGTTTCCTGCCTTTTGTCTGCCACCCGCAGTCCAGATTGTGAATCCTTGAGTCTGGAGTTTCAGATCATTTATTCAAGAGCTTTTTGTAGTACGAGGCCTGTGTGGGGGGGGGGGGGGAGAGAGACGGTAGCTTAGTAGTCCTTTAAATATGTGAATGTGTTGTTCTACAGGCCAGGCGTACTGAAGGACCCTCAGATCATGTCCGGTGTCTGGCTGGTCATCTTTTACATCGTATGCCTCGTACTGGCCAGACAGGTATGTGTGCGTTTACAAATGACAATACAGGACATATTTTCCTGACATCCAGAGTTGTTCATACGCTTGTGTACGCTGTCTCTCTCTCTCCCTCCGTCAGGACGAGCTGGGTTGCCGCGTCGACTTCCTGTTGGGCCACTGTTTCAAGACGGAGCGAGAGGAGATGGAGACCATGGAGAACGTCAACATGCTCCTCCTGCAGAACGTCCTGCCGCTGCACGTCGCCGACTTCTTCGTGGGCAAAACTATTCGCAACCAGGTAAAGCAAACAAAACGTTGCCCTCCATCAAGTACGCCAAAGCCTCCTCCCATTTGGTAAGATAATACACTGGGCACTTATGAAATGATTAGAGGTGATGGTTTCAGGTCGTTAAAACGTTGAGGACGAACAGGTTTGACTGCATGCTGTCTTGAAATGAAGTCCTTTGTTTTGTTATAACTGTGTTTCAGGACCTTTACAGTCAGTCATATGACTGCGTGTGTGTCATGTTCGCCTCGGTGCCTCAGTTTAAAGAGTTCTACAGCGAGAGCAGCGCCAACAGAGACGGCCTGGAGTGTTTGCGCTTCCTCAACGAGATCATATCAGACTTCGATGAGGTATGTGGAGGAAGATGTAGTTCACACACTGTCAGTGTCACGGTTGGTGTCTCTAGCTCATGTGAACCTTTCTCCCGTGTAGATTCTCTCTAAGCCCAAATTCTGTTCAGTGGAGAAGATTAAGACCATCGGCAGTACGTACATGGCTGCTGCGGGGCTGAGACACGCGCCTCAAGGGGAGGAACAGAAGGTTTGTTCATATTTTTAATAACCGTTGTTCTCATTTCACAGGACAGTCCTTGCAATGTGCTGTGCAAAGTGTTTCCGTCTATTTTTAAAAGACAGATTTAAAAGCAAACGCTTGCCTTGAGGCACCCTGCCCTGCAGTCACACGATCTCTGGCTCCCCCTACAGAAAGTGGATATGTCCTACACCCATGTGCGCTCCATGGTGGAGTTCGCCATCGCTCTGATGGGCAAACTGGACCGTATCAACGCTCACTCTTTCAACAGCTTCAAGCTCCGGATCGGTGAGTCTTCTTAATACTGACAAACTCTGAATAATTCCTACACTGGATCCATTCGATACCGACTCAAAACTTCCAACTGAGCTTTCTTTCTCCTTATTTTCCTCATAGAATTTGTAAAACATGTTAAAACTATGGTCAAATTTGAGATGAAAGACAGAAAGTGGAAAATAAATCACTTTAACATTTCGATCTAATATTTTCTGGTCCGTGCTGGACTCTAAGTAAACCTCCGAGGAGATAATTTCAAAAAAAGAAAAGCCACTTTCTATGTTCATGAACATCTAATCATCCGTCCTTGTCGTTTACCTGCAGGTATAAACCACGGTCCAGTGATCGCAGGAGTGATCGGAGCCCATAAGCCTCAGTATGACATCTGGGGGAACTCCGTTAACGTGGCCAGCAGGATGGATAGCACGGGAGTGTTGGACAAGATACAGGTCGGTAGGAAGGATGCAGAGGTGGCTCATGTGTTTAAATTACTGTGGTGGATCAGTGGATGCTAAGGAATTAAATGCTACATGTCATGTGTGTTCATTAGCTGTGGATGGATTAAAGGGGACAGAAAAACCTCACAGATTCTTCTTCTTCTTCTTTTATTTCCTCTCTCAGGTGACGGAGGAGACGGCCCAGATGGTGGAGAGCATTGGATACAGCATCACGCTCCGAGGAGTCGTCACCGTCAAGGGCAAAGGGGAACTCACCACCTACTTTGTCAACCGGGAGCACTCGTCTCTTCACTTCTAAACCTCCACACAGACTCATCACCTGTTATGAAAGAACCTGGTGCACCAGATAAGAGGGTCTGACCTCACACCTGTCATCAGCACCGACACCTGCACTGACTCAAAGCTGAAACGAAGATGTAGCAATACAGAGCATCGCCTGTTGATCGTTTACATCTGCGAAGGAGCTGCCTTTGTCTTTCGGATGAGACACTAAATAACATCCTGTGGGGTTAAATAAAGACTCCAACTGGCAACTGAAAGCAAAGAGCTTTCTATTTAAAGGATGGCAAATCATGTTGCTTACTGCATCTGTACTGTCTCTGGGTTATCCCCCATCACACACCTTTCACTATTCTGAGAACATAAAGTCTGAAATGATGCTATGGTACATCTAACATGGCTGAATCAGTGCGAGTGATTTATCGGAACGCAAATAAGCTATCCATCTTAGATGTACCAAAGATTACAGTTGTTTTATGAAGGATATTATAGAGGTAGTTTATGCCTCACATATGCAAGATAGCATTTTATTAACAATTTCTCCACTCCACAGTGGTTTTACAAAGTTGCGAAACAGCATTTACGTGGAAATTGTTGTTGTTTTTTCTCAGTTTTAAATGTTTCTTCTCAGAGTATGCTGGTACAGAACGGTCTGTGTCTTTAAATGTAGGAAATGTGTGTACTATGTGTGTACTTGAAGCAGCTCTGTGACAGCACTGGTTCCAGAGGTGACAAGATAATATCAGGGGTCACAAAATGATTCATCGGAAAGATTTTCTCTAATCTATGCGTTTACTGTTAAATCCTGGGTAGTTCTACCAACTAAGCCCAATGAATAATATCCAAACTCACTCACAGTTTAAAGTTGTCACACCATCCATAAACATATACAAGTACACACTTCTTTATTTAAAGTGTCACAAACCCCCCAAAGTAAGGAGCCACCGGTCAGTGGTCTGATCTGTAGATTTCACTACTGCCCCAAACTGACACTTGATGCTGTAACACGTCTGCACACAGGCACGATGATGTGTTTTGCCATTAAAAGTCAGTTATGCACATTTAACATTGCACTTTCTAACATGTTGTTTTTTAAGGGAGTTATGCATTACAATCCAAATGTCGATTGCACACAAAACTGTTCTCCTTTTCTTTTCAGCAATGCAATATATTTCTGTGAGGGATGATGTGTGACGTGTGAATGTAATTACAGAGTATGTTCAGTACAGGGACATATTTTTCTATTCTATTTATAAACTAATAAAATAAATACAACCACTGATGTCTTTTGTGTACTTTTATACAAGCCACGGTGTGTACCAAATTCTTAACGTGCATATAAAGTGGGTTTACCTTGCCTATCTATCAAGAACCGTGGAATTTCCCCCCAGTCTTTGAAACGCCCACACGCGCTCTGATTGGCTGAAACCTCTCCCCCGCGGAACTTTTCCTCACTTGCCATTGGCTCCCGCTGGTGTCGGTCACGCGGCTTCCTGCTTCACGGTGCGGTTTGTTATTGAAGCGTAGCTCCTTTAAATGAGAGGGGAAATGTTGACGCACGGCCGGGGAGTTGATGAAGTTGGTGAGTGTTTGATGAACGTCTACAGTTTTAAGTCAACTACGACACAGAATGTAGCTTTATCTGTTATAACGCTTTTACACAAGTGGACTTGTCTGTGAACGTGAATGTAGAAAGTTTAAATGTGAACGTTAGTTCGCTAACTGCCGTCAACGATACCTGTCGTTACCGTCACTAGGTGGACGCTGCGGCCCTTATGTCATTTTTTATTTTAAATAATTATATTTCTTAATTTTTACAGGAAAAATAAGGATTTGAATTCCTCTGTGAGCTACACAGAAAAGACACGCATAAAAAAATGTCAGCGGCTCATGAGCAAATCAGGAAGCGCCGCCCCCCCAAAATGTTTTTGATCTCGACCGACATGAAGGTCCAGGACCAGCTGGACGGTACCATTGTGCTGAAGCGGGGGTTCATCTGCCAGGAGCAAGATTCTGGCAAGAGCAGAGGCGACTCTCTGTGGGTCAAGGTACAGATTAACTTGTATTAGATGTAATGCATCAGGTGAGTTAATTAGCAATTATTTAAATATTAACAAATAGTTATATTATATACATTTTTTTATGCTATATATTTTAATCCTTTTTATTTTATATTCATTTTTTATATATTTATTTATTTTTATGATTTTTTTTTTATATATATATATATATATATATATATATATATCTCTCTCATTATTTTCACTTGACACTTTGTAGACAAACCAAGTAATTTATTTATTTAGATTTTAATGTGTAGATTAATTAATACTGAACATAATTACTTATTTACATCTACTGAACTATATTGTTTCTAAAGAGCACGTTTGTTGTGCAGCCAGGTGAAACATAGAGCACACATATACCTAAACATACGATAAATAAAACATTGTAAAATACATTAAACATATAATAAGATTCTCCTTTCTACTTGTCGTTCTCTCCACACCTCCTGTCTTCCCCGCAGGTGTTGGACAACGATGTAATGTTGAAAATAGAGAGGAAGTGCCTGCTGGAAGTCCCGACTGACCTCACCGGCCTCTTGGAGCCTGTATGTGACCTGGAGGCTCGCCTAAAACTTCTAAGTAATACATTAATAGTTAGCTGGTAGTGGTGTCGCAGTGCTGTGCTTCCTTGTATTCGTGTAATGAACATGTAATCGGTTGCTTCCTCCCTCTGTAGTGAGGTTTTCATTGTTGTTGTGTTTTTCTCAGACAGTCCCGGGAAGCTGCAGCAATTGGCCACGCTGCCCGTCGACTCTCCGCTGTGGGTCCAAATAGGCTCGCAGGACGAGCTGGCGGAGGCAGATCTTAAATACATCGGGCCGCGGACCAGGGGCGGCAGCGCGGTGTTTTTTGGGGTGCAGCTCAAGGTAAAAGTGAACGTTGAACCTAAAAACTGAGTAAAGCCTTGATGAATTTAAGTAAATGGAGGCCGGGTTTAACAAACAGCAACACTCACAAACTCTCACACAACTCATCCAGTCCATGCGTGAGACAATAGTGGAGGATTCATCAATTCATTCATCAAGGATTTACTCCATTTTTGTCCGTTTTCTGTCTTTAAATGGTCATTTTCGGGGTGAAGTATTCCTTAAATCGTCTGTGATTGGTCAGAGAGTTCACCTGTAACTACCTTGCTCCGCCTCCCCTGCAGGGTTCAGCAGTAGGTAAAGGAATAAGCAGCTCCTATAAAGGCCACCGGCTCTTCGCCTGCCCCGAGGCCTGCGCCCTCTTCCTGCCGGTCAGCCACATCCGGCTCCGCCACTGGTCTCGAGACCAGCAACACCACCACCAACATCACCACCGCAGCAGCAGCGGCGCCAATCATAACCCGCCCAGCAACGGGCAGCAGCACAGCCGTCACATTAGCTTCCACTCGCATCGTCCCAGCAGCCCTCCTCAGCCGCAGTCTCTGGGCGTCCTCTCTCGAACGGCGGACTCGGCGCCCCTCGCGGCTCAAAACCAGGTTCAGGTCCGAGGTCCTGCGTCGCCTCCGCAGCTCCACGTAGGCCAGCGGGTGTGCTTCCCTCTGGAGAACGGCGTCTATGGAGGGGAGGTGCGCTTCTGTGGCCTCCTGCCCGGCCGGTCCTCCTCGGGGGCGTACGTCGGAGTCCTGCTGGTCAGTACGACACAGGAGATAAAACTGTATAAAGTTTTTATTATTTATAACTCGTTATTTTCAGTTGTTTTTATCGTCGTAAACACTTGACTCGTTCCAGGACGCTCCTCTTGGTAACTGGGACGGCCATCATAAGGGAGAGAAGCTCTGCCACATTCCTTCCGCTCTCTATGGACTCCTTCTGCCCGACACCATGGTGTCCTCAGGTAACTGATCCTCAATGAGGACAGAGACAGTTTTGTTGTGATCATGAAACATATATTTGCAAAGAGACTCAACATGAACTCTTTACTCCATTTTGTCCCCAGAGCTGAAATCCCACCGTCACAACCCTCCTCTCCAGATGAGCAAATCCATCCAGAAGCCATCACCGGCCCCCGTCACCAAACCGGGCCCTTCGTCACTCTCGGCCTCCGCTCCCAGAGTCGCTCTGATGCCGCCCGGCAAACAAGCGCTCAGACCTCCCCCGATACCTCCACCCAAACCCTCCCTCAAGGCCCTCCCTCCTCCCCCTCTCCCGCCTCCCAAACCCCGCAGCCCGACGTCGCCGACCACCAACGGCGTGCACGGCCCGCCTTCGCCGCTGAGGTCTCCCGACAGCAGCAGCAGCAGCAGCGCCGCCGCCGCAGAGGAGGGCGAGGAGGCGGGACCGGAGGGCGAGCTGGAGTTGGGGTCGATGGTCGAAGTGAACGACCCGCCGCTTTTCGGGGTTATCCGCTGGATTGGACAGATCGGCGGGATTTCAGAGTCTGTGGCGGGAATTGAGCTGGTGAGGTGGAAGTTTCTGCTTAATAAGTTGTTTTCATGTTAGTTTAACAGCTTAGTTTATGGTTCAATCCATTGCCCAGATGTTATTAAACGGCTAACCTTACCACCACAACTAATTCCTTTTTTAATACTCTCAAATGTATCTTTTAATACAAGAACTAATGCTGGCAAAAGGAAACTAAATCAAAGTTGTTTGATTGTTTTCTGAGCCTGATAAAAGTGTGTTCACCTCATTGATATGTGTAAATACTACGAAAACTGTCCTATAATTCTGGTTGTTCTACTCTCACTGGGCAAAACACCAAACTCCCCGCTGTGTGCGTCAGGACCAGGAGCTGTCTGCAGGAACAGACGGCAGTTACCTCGGCGAGCGCCACTTCCGCTGCCCGGCCAACAAGGGGCTGTTCGTCAAGCTTCGCAACTGCAGACGGGACTCCCGGTTTCCCGCCCCCGAGACGCCTGTCAATCAAGTGGAGCGATGCAACTCCATAGGTAGGAAAGTCACCGTGTGAGTGTGTATTTCAAACGTACCGTGTGTAGTTTTCATCACGTCACACCGTCTCCTGTGCGGCTCCCAGCCTTTGCAGACTGGGGCAGCGAGCGCGTGGAGGAGCACACCCCCCCATCGGACGGGGACGAGGCCGCGGGCCTCTACCAGGGCTGGAAGAGAGGCATCCAGGGCCACCTCAACTCATGCTACCTGGACGCTACGCTCTTCAGGTACAACTCTCAGACACTTTTATGGTTTTCGTAATTGCAGATATTTTATTTCTTATTTTATTTTGCTATAATTGTATTTTCTTACTGTTTTTCCATGATCAATTCATTCAGTGTTTTATTTAATTTATTCTTAACTTAATTCGTCTGCTCATCTTCTCTTCACTTTAAAGTTAATTTGATTACTTTAAAAGGTGCTAAATAGATACAGCTTAATTGATTGATTCATAGATGGTCTGTTTCTCTCTGCAGTCTGTTCTCCTGCTGCAGTTCAGCAGACTGGGTGTTATTTTGGCCGTCTGACTCTGAAACCGACCAGGACTCCCGTCAGGCTCAGGACCTGCTGCGCTGTGAGATAGTCAACCCTCTGAGAAGGTGTGTAAACGTCTGTAACTACAGTGCTATTGTAAACGCATTTGGTACAGGTCATACAGCACTGGGCCTTAGTCGGAAAATATTACGGAGCTACAGTAGGAGGGTAATATTCTGAGAAACTCGGACGATAAAGTCGTGACTTCACATCAAAAAACTCACAATTTGATGATAAATAAACTTGATTATTCTCTAAGATTACAAAGACATAAATTTGCCAGAAAAAACCTCAGAAATCCTCTGAGATAAAGGTCACAAATATACAAGACGTATATTCATTATATTGGTATTTATTCATGAACGAGGACATCGGAGACGGCAATCTTAAGGATTTATCTGAAAACATATCGACCACGTACATCCACCACCACAGCCAAAATAGTGATATATATAAATCATAACATGACAGACTCTGCAGCACCTGGATCAGAGGGCACGGTGATTATGTTTGATATTGAAATGTTTCTGAAGGTACGGCTACGTGTGTGCCAGTAAGACCATGGCCCTGAGA
Source organism: Lycodopsis pacificus (assembly GCA_028022725.1). Lineage (NCBI taxonomy): Eukaryota > Metazoa > Chordata > Actinopteri > Perciformes > Zoarcidae > Lycodopsis > Lycodopsis pacificus. The sequence goes on along the minus strand of CM051710.1, from coordinate 14,283,869 downwards.
CGACTGCTGGATGCTGTGAACAGCGACACGGGCTTCACCAACCAGGAGAAAGGTACGCGGTCCTCACTGCTCCATTAGGTGTGTATCTGTGTCTGTGATCAGACTGAGGAATGCTGTCATGCTGCTGTTCTGTCCGGCAGATCCCGAAGAGTTCCTCAACAAGCTTTTCCAGCTCCTCCAAGTCGAGCCGCTCCTCAAGATCAGGTGACATCACTGCCGCTGACACACACACAGACACACACACCCTGCTTCATTATCACACAGGCGAGGCAAGGCAAGGCAAGTTTATTTGTATAGCACATTTCAACAACAAGGTAATTCAAAGTGCTTCACATAAAAGCATCAAAAGAAAAGGAGATTTAAGAACATTCAGGCGCAGGCGAGTTGAAAAGGCTCTCACGCTATATATTGTACTTGTGATGTGAGAAGGTAATGAGGTCGTGATCACACTCGCAGGTCCTTTTCTTTTAGTCCATCACAGAACAGTGACCCTGTATTTTCCTTCTTTATTTATTTTCTTTATTTATTTGGTGAAGGACAGTGCACATTAATAAAAGCATTGCTGTAAATACGCCAGAGATGTTAGCCGAGATGTGCACAGAGAAACTTCAGCACATGAAGGTGTTAAATCCTGCACACAAACATTCTGCCCCAGTGGCAAAAAGCAGAACACGCATTACTGACACCGATCTCTCGCTTCCTCCGTCTCCTCATACGTTCAGATCGATGACTCGGCAGCCTCAGGAGGGCCACCTCTACCAGCTCTTCCCCCCTACACTCCCTCCCTCTCCCTCCTCGCCCTTACCCCTCTCCCCGGTTGGCTCCCCCATCCCTCTCACCTCGCCATCGCCCAGTCGGATGCGGGTCGCCAGCGTCCAGGCGCTGCTGGAGTCCTCCTTCCTCCACGCCGGCCTCAAGTTTGTCGAGGTCACTGAAAATACGTTGTCACGTGTTGAGTTCGAGTCCCCTGAAACGCCTCTTAACAATGACATCACGTGTGTTTGATCGCCCCAACAGGCCCCCTCCTGCCTCCTGCTGCTCATGCCTCGGTTCGGGAAGGACTTCAAAATGTTTGACGCCATCTTGCCCACCCTCAGCCTGGACATCACAGACCTGCTGGACGACAGTGAGGACATTTTTGAGCAACGTTTCAGTCGTATAAGATCTCGCTACATTCACATGAGTTGTTGTTGTTGTTGTAGCTCTGAGACAGTGCAGTATCTGTCAGGCTGTAGCTGAGTGGGAGTGTCTCCAGTGTCACGACGACCCCGACATCACTCCCGGTCATCTCAAACAGTACTGCCAGACATGCAACACACAGGTAGCCGCCTCCTACTTTGCACCTGACATCTATTTGTGCTTCGTGTACTGACGCTGCTCGTGTCCTCGGTCCATCGTCAGGTCCACAGTCACAGGAAGCGGGCGTCCCACGGTCCCGTGAACATCGCCGTCCCCGGGGGCCCGTGGTCCAGCGCTCTGCACTGCACCCGCCAGCGGATGTCCCTCTTCGCCGTGACGTGCATCGAGACCAGCCACTACGTGAGCTTCGTCAAGCACGGGCCCCGCCCCGCCGACTGGCTGTTTTTCGACAGCATGGCGGACCGGGAAGGTGAGTTTATCCTCCCTGAGAGGCGTTCAGGTAAACGGCGTGCAAACACGGTTAAAACGCTCCCCGTATCTCTCGCCCAGGTGGAGAGAACGGCTTCAACGTCCCCCACGTGAAGGCGTGTCCGGAGGTGGGCCGCTACCTCAGCCTGTCGGAGGACGAGCTGAGCAGAGTCGACTCCGCCTCCTTGCGGGAGTCCGTTCGCCGCCTGCTCTGTGACTCCTACATGTGTCTGTACCACAGCCCCGAGCTCAGCCTGTACAAGTGACACACACACACACACACACTGTAAAACTGATGCAAACATGTCCTCATGTTGATCTAACTGTCAGATGATATTAGCTTATGAGTGATGATAATCAGAGCCCCTGTTAGTCTGTCCAGTATAACATGAAGTGTTTCATTACAACTCTTAGGTTGTTCACACTTTGCAGTAAAACACATTTCTGGCCTCAGTTTGTGTCTCCAATTTCCTGAAAATTAAACAACCAGTGACTCTAGTTTCTAATGCAAACAATGATAATATGATTTGTACAACGTAAACTAAACTTCAGGAATTTTACTGTCACTTACATTTGCTTATGATGATGTTACTTTCTATTATTTTGTGTTTTCAAACATAACATAACGTGTCGTACAAAAAGAGAAAGGAGGTATGTGATTCCTGGCTTGCTGGATAGGAAACAGTCGTAACTTAAGGAGCAGGATACAAATGAATGAAGGAGCAGATGGAATATTTGTTCTCCCAGACGTGTAGTCTATAATGAAACAATCTGCTACTTTTACATGAGAGCAGCCGTATGATCCAATGTGCCTGATGAACACACCGCCGGTAGTTTGTTGGTGGTTTGAACACTCGTCATGAGTGATGGTAGTGTCGGGTGGCTGTACTGGACTTTAGAGTTTACCTGTGCCTTAATAACGCTCAGAACCACTGTGCCTGTAACATGTGACACACTTTACACTTTCAATTTTGCACTGCTTCATTTACATGTCAGTATGTGTATTGCCTTAAACTGACTGTGAAGATTGCACTCGGATGTTTGAACGTTTGTATTGCTTACGGGTTGTTTGATGCAATGCAGCTGCAAATAAATGCTTTGATACTACTCTTCTAGTTTGTTTTTATTTCTCTTTTATTAAAATGTCTCCACACCTGCAGATGTCACTCAGCAGCTAGATACAAGGTACGCTGTCGTGCATCCAAAATCTCCCAGACGGAAACGCAATTTATAAATAAGAAATAAAGACAAGATTATACAAGATTTAAGAAAATATTTAACAGATTATTTAGTCTTCAAGAATCTGTAATTAAGCATTTTTTTTATGACGGTTACAGTTTTATTAGGAGAAACGAAGACATAACGTATAAAATGTACCCATTAAATTATGTAAAGCTTAAGATTTCTATGGAGAAACATGCATCATGTAGGGCTGAATAAAAATACATTACGTTTTCTAGCTAATATAGTATTATTACTGAACCCCTGCTGAGAGAACATTTATGTTTAATATTTATTCATATTATTTCTGTACACTATATATCTTGTACCAAATGTTTACTACGTGAATGATTTTAAGGAGAATGTAAACTGTTCTCCTGAAGTGCCAGTAGAGAGCGGAAGTGACGCAATATCCGGATCGCCAGAATAGCGACGTCATCATTACGTGCCCGAGAAACAGCGAGCGACGACATCTTTTTGCTAATTTCATCACAAAATAACGATATATAAACCAGATATTAGTCGCGTGGATGTTTATATAAGGTAAGATGAATCTAAGTGACGACGTGTCGGTTTATTTTAGACGTAACGTCATGTTTGACGTCCTAATTTACATCGTGTTGGTTTGCTTTAATTTTTAGATTTTCTTCTAAAAGTCCAGATTGCAGGTGCAAAGCAATTGCAGCATTTTCCAAAATACCTGTCCTAAAGATATTAGATTATTTCTTAATTTTAACCAAATCTGCTGTAAAAACTGGGCCTGTTTCTGGTTTAAGGCTCATTGTGATCAGTATTTATGTCACTGGCACGAGACAGAACAACCATATATGTTACTGTTGATCTGTTTTTTAAGTTTTCATCCGCGCTGATAGAGAGCCGGACAAAAAGGAAAGACTGCCCATCTGATTTCTGCTGTTTGTGTCTCTTTGTGTAGCTGCTTTCTGTCTCTCGAGGTCCAGCAGTGAAGGCGGTTGCGATGGCGTCTCCAGGGGGAGGAGGAGGAGCTCTGTCGACGAGAGGAGGCAGCGGGGCCCGGAGGATGAAGTGGGCTTTGGAGCTGAGCTTGGGCAACGCCAGGTAAACAAACACAGCGCATCCAAACCGTCAACCCGCAAACCTGAAGAGCCACTTTTAAAAGCTGTGGGGAACTCACCGTCACAGTCGTTCATTAGGGCAGTGAAAGCTAAACTCTCTGTGTTGCAGGAGTCGTGCGGACCGACAGGGAGGTCAGGGAGACGTCGTTTACCCGATCGGCTTCTCCGAGAAACCCGTCCCCGACACCAGCATCCAGGAGACGGACAAGAACCTGGTGGAGAAGGTAAAGCAGGAAGTTACTGCCGTTACTGCCTTCCTCTTCTTCGGATATAATTAAGTTCCATTTGTGTTATACATGATCAAATACATAAAACCCAAAATGCTGAGCGTGTCCCTCCTGACTCTTGTCTTAACAGCGTTGTTGGGACGTGGCTCTCGGGCCCCTGAAGCAGATCCCCATGAACCTGTTCATCATGTACATGTCGGGCAACACCATCTCCATCTTCCCCATCATGATGGTGTGCATGATGGCCTGGAGGCCCATCCAGGCGCTCATGTCCATGTCTGCCAGTGAGTATCCAGCATTCACAGATTCAGTGTCACGTCGAGCTCATTGCTGCGTAAACTGAGTATTCCTGCGCTCTTCGTTCTCAGCCTTCAAGCTGCTGGAGAGCTCCAGTCAGCAGTGGCTGCAGGGCCTCGTCTACCTGGTCGGTAACCTGCTGGGCTCGGCGTTGGCCATCTACAAGTGTCAGTCGATGGGGCTGCTCCCGACGCACTCTTCTGATTGGCTGGCTTTCATAGGACCGCCCCAGGTAAACGGCACAGAACATCTGTCTGTACGCTTTTTATTTTACCACCATGGTTCTTTAATTTTGATCCACTACCTTTTTGGTTTTAACCCATAAATCCTGGCTGCTGTTCACAGTTCGGCCAGTAGAGGGGAGCATATGCCCTTTATTTTGTCTTTATTTAACCAGGCAAGAGATTAGGAACACACTTTATTTACAATGGCAACCTGGCAAAATGTAAAGCTATTTTCCCATCATAAACTATTTAATAAATGATGTCCACTTGACGTCTTTCTTTGCCGTATTTCTTTCCAGTAACACCGGCTCGATTTAACCGTTTTTTCTCTCCCTCTCGACAGAGGATGGAGATCATGGGCGGCGGGATGGTGTTGTGAAGAGGACGCGGTGTGAAAATACCAGATTCAGATTATTTACAGATGTTTATTTACTGCACATTCTCCACGACCGGTTCATTCTCCACAGTTACGAGACTCTCTGCCGCACACGTTTTATTTGGCTTTTTTTTTGACAGAAATTTTAAATGTTTCGTTCTTTCGTTTTTCCATCTTTGTTGCTCTGCGTTCATATTTTAATAAAGGTTTAAAAGCCAGCAGACGGTCAAGTTTAACTACTGTATTTTTCTTTTTTAAGTTTCTTATTTTACAGATTACAGAACCAAGTTTTTGGGGGGTTAATGTCATTAAAACAGAACTTTATAACGACTAAAACTGGACATACAGATGTCTTATTAGGTTTTTATTCCAATAGAGTGGTATTCACTTCTTCTTTTTCTGTTCTTTTCTTTCTAAATTTGTAGTGAAACTCATGATTTACGCACGCTAGCCATCGACACTTACGAACCTGTTTTAATGTACGAGTCTGTTTAATTTATACTTACGTGCTACATGAAAACGTTCTATTGAATAAATAAATCCTTACCGACTAACGTGTGTTCAACTGTGTCGGTAAATGTGTTGGATGGAAAAAGAATATCGTTGAGGCGGGAATTTTATGTAACTTAAGTGTTTTCTCTCCAGAGATGTGAGGACAAAGCTCTGATAACAAATGTTTCAGTCACAACCACAGAAAACAAGGTTTGATCTCAAGATAACCTGATTAAACAACTCAAGAGCGGCCGTGCAGTACGACAATAAATATAAGACGTAGGTATAAGATCTGGTGGTTTTAGGCTGATCAGTTTGATGGTAAGGCATAATCTATACAATAATTTACAATCGTTTTGCATCAATGTGAGGAAGTGTTACATGAGTAACTTTTGTATATATTTTCCAGTATTAGCTTTTTACCTCTTTATCTATAAACTGTCAATCATTTTTATGGAAAAAGCCTAAATCATGACATAGATTGATAGGAAAATATGGAATTTAATCAACCAAGTTTATCCCCATTTTTTTTGTATTTTATCCGCTGATTAATGAAATGAATGAAAGAGCACCGCACTGTAATGTGTACTTCTGTAATTTGTTTCCTGAGAAGAAATAAGATAATTAGGCAATCACGAGACCTGGAGATTAAAAAGTTTCCTACAAAAGAGAAAAGTGTGGCAACTTTCCTTTTTTTTTTTTCTAGAATAGAATGTATACTATCTTGATCCCTGTCTCTGCATTTGACCCATCCCCAATGACAGGCGCCCGGGGAGCCGGGGGGGGGGGGGGGGGGGGGGTGGGGTGGGTTCAGTGTATCGCTCAGGTACACTACGACACGTGACACGTCCCAGTCGGGGATCGACCTTCCGGTTCCCAGACGACCTCTTAACCCAGTGCGCCACGGTCGCCCCCGTGTCTACCGTCTGGTTGTTTCTTTCATGTTCGTCTTTGTGGGCGTGTTGCTGGTTTATTTGGGATCAGCAGCAACACCCTAGGAGAACAAAGGCAGTCAGGTAGGGCAGAGGGAAAACTTGAGAGGCCAGTAGCTGAGAGAGAGCAGCGCTGTTGTTACGTCACGCATGAGTAAGTATGTGAGGACGTTTACGCAGATTGTCTCAACACCCCTAAACACGACAGATGAGATCAAAGCTCTGCAATTTAAAGGCACTCTGTCAATTCTATGTCAACTTTTTTTTCATGCGGAAGAATGTTCAATATCCAACCTAAATCTCTGCGTTCAGTCCTGTATAATGTCTGTTTTAACTTTAAGGGAAGTTAACTGATGATGTCATGTTTTAAGGGCTTTTTTTTGGTGTCGTTTAATTCTGCCTAAAGTAGTGTGGGAATAAAGGCATATATATATATAATTAATTAATAACTATGAGAAAGATTTTGACTCAAACCTTTGACCTAATATCACGTCATAATTCTGTATCATCATAATTATACTTCGAATATCACATTGGTGGAATGTAACTAAGTACATTTATTCAAGTACCATAATTAAGCAATTTTACTTTACTCCGGTATTTCCATTTTATGCTACTTTATACTTCTTCTCCACTACATTTCAGAGGCAAATATCTTACTTTTATTTCTTTACTCCACTACATTTATTTGACATCTTTAGTTACTTTGCAGATTCAGACTATAAGGATAAACTACCCTGCAGTGGGATTATATAAAATAACTGAAACCAGGCCAACATTAATGCTTCACCATCCAGTAGCCTAACATAAATAATATATATTTTAAAGGAATGAGCCATATTTTACTTTAAGTATGATGTTTAATTTTAAATGCAGGACTTTTTACATGAAACAGATTCTTTTTACACAGTGTTATTGATCATTTTGCTTTGATTTATTGATTAAAATGTATGACGAAGTAGCCTTAAGTTGCACATTTTGTTTTTAATTCAACATTCAATCGATTGAGCTTCCATATTTCCCCCTAAAGTCTTGGAATACCGAAGGTTTTTTTTGTTTTGCGTAACAGTTGCAGGGACCGGTTTGTCTTGCCGGACTGACGCAGCCCCTGGGTGTTTGTGGGCCGGGCCGTGAAGGGGCGGATCAGGTATGAGGAGAGAACAAGAGCGAGAGGATGGGCACTATTTCTTCACAGCGTTTGTTTGGTTTCAGCATGTGGAGGACATGGAGCAGAAAAGTTTTCTAACTCAAACTAACGTGTGTTTCGTTGTTGTTTTTTTAGTTTAGTTTTAATTTAGCTCAGCTGACGTCGTCTGTTTGGGTTTTCTTGCCCGTTTTCTGGCCGGAGTACTCTTCAACCGTTGGTTTTGAACGTTAGCTAACGTTCTATTTTTAAGTCGGGCTGCGCGAGACACTTCTAACAAGTAAGCAAGCTGTCAGCTGACAAAATAAAAAGTTTCTTCAAAGTAAAAGTCAGTGTAAATATATTTTTTTTAAATAACGTTATTTATAGCCCCCCCCCCCCCCCCCCCTCACCCCCCTCCCGTCGTCGCCATGGAGAGAAACGGCCGTCACTCGGCAACGCAGGAGTATCCACATCCGTTCATCCATGAGGTGAAGCTGACCCGCGCGCAGAGGATCAGGGTAACCACCGCTTTTTAATTTAACAGCGACGGAAGTCCAAAATCTGCGCATTATTTGGACTGGGGGAAAAAAAGTGACTCTGAACTAATTAACGCCATTTTAATAATGTGCTTTAAAATTCCTCCAGGAGTCAGTGAGATAGGGGTGCTATATATATTTGGACATATATCTGTCTAAACTCCACACGTTCTGCTTGCTTTATTTCTGTTTACCTTTTCTCTCTCTGTCTCCATTGAAGAGAACAAAAGAGTCTTTCACATTTCCCGATCCGAATGTGTTGCTTAAGCAAAACAGCCAAGTCATAAATAAGTCAGGCCTCGACAGGCATGACGGATAATAATAACATACCACAGAGTAACTCTACTCTTTGACACATCAGTAGGGCGGTGACACATGGCTGACATTAGTACCATGTTGTTTCTGAGAGTATTCTTTCATTTAAAACCTCTATTTTTATTTAAATAACTTTTCTTCTTCTTCTTCTGGTCCCCAGGGCATCGTCCTGGGCAGCGTCCTCTTCCCCCTCCGCATCCTCATGGCGGTCCTCTGCTTCCTCGTCATGTGGCCCGTCGCCCGGCTCCGAATGGCCGGCCTCTCCGAGGAGCGTCGCTCTCGGCCCTTGGAGGGCTGGAGGCGCTGGCTCCTCCACCCGATCATGCTGTGGCTGAGCCGGCTGACCTTCTTCTTCCTGGGTTTCGCGTGGGTGCGGGTCAAAGGCCGCCGAGCCGACCTGAAGGAGGCGCCGGTGCTGGTGGTGGCGCCTCACAGCAGCTTCTTGGACATGCTGGTTCTGATGCCGACCCAGCTGCCGACGGTGGTGTCCCGGTCGGAGAACACCAGCCTGCCGGTTGTAGGAGGTGAGGACACACACACACGCACACGCACACACACACACACACACACACACACACACGCTTAGTTGCATCATCTAACCAGTGCAGGCACAACAGGAACCTAAAAAACAACATTTAATCAGATAAATAACTAATTACAGAAACCTCACTTGCGACAGCTCCCAGTCTGGTTTCATCTTCTTTATCTGTTGTTATTATTATTATTATTATTATTATTATTATTGTAAGACGACATTGTATATCTTTTTTTACCTGCTGTTTTAAGGGCCTGAAGTCTCAAGCATGCAGGTGTAAGTGACAGCGATTGTTGGACATATGTTCAAAGTGGTCAGTGACACACACAGTGTGTTTGACTGTCCCATCACAAAAAAACACAGTTTGTTTTTGTTTTAAATATCATATTTGTTTGATGAAATGTCAAGAATCCATACATTTATTTATTCATTTATTGTAAGAAGTTCCTGTAAACTTAAAAGCATCAAAACTGTACTGTCTTCCGTAATTTTCCAGGTAAGAGCCGGTGAAATAGAGTAAATATAATAAATAGATTTGCTTTAACGCGTAAGAAAGAGTTAGAAATGATAGCACTGTTCGTAGCTATGCAGCTTTCAGAAGGGCCTGGGTGACGTCATGTTTACTGAATTCATTTTTTAACAGACACAGTGCAATATGCTCATCGGTGGGAAACAGTTTTAGGCAAACAACCAAGAATAATATTTGGAAAAGACGTGCCGAGGAATCTGAAAGTATGCGAGGAAGTCCAAAAGATAAACAAGTGACTCACTGTTTTGGCTTCTGATCGGCCGACTCCTCCCTTCTGGTTCTGGTTCTTGTGTAACAGTTGTGTGTGTGTGTGTGTGTGTGTGTGTGTGTGTGTGTGTGTGTGTGTGTGTGTGTGTGTGTGTGTGTGTGTGTGTGTGTGTGTGTGTGTGTGTGTGTGTGTGTGTGTGTGTGTGTGTGTGTGTGTTTCCAGCTCTGCTGGAGTTCAACCAATCCGTGCTGGTGAGCAGGATTGACCCGGAGTCGAGGAGGAAGGCGGTGGCGCAGCTCACAGAGAGGATGACCTCCGGCGGCTACTGGCCTCAGGTGAGATGTTGAGACAGCGTTGCTTTATGGCAATGACCACCGAACCATCCAACCGCACCTTGCAGCAATTAGGGGAACGCCAGAAAGCACAACAACAGCGCAGACCTCAGTGGAACCGTTAAGTCTTTGCTTGTGGTCCGCATCGCTGAGTCAGCAGACGCAAACAGCTGATCGAGATTAGATGGGATGCTTGATTTAGGAAAGAGGGGCAACAAAACGCTCTACCAGCCTCCCGTGGATGCACTTCTTATTGCATCCTTTTTAGGCTGAAGATGCATCGTCAGTAGAAGGTTGTTTCTGTGATTCCTGCCTCTGACGGCTCATAAATGTAACTAACGTCACATTTCTGAATCCTCGGCTAGATGCTGATGTTTCCCGAGGGAACCACAACCAACGGCACGATGCTCATCAAGTTCAAACCCGGTGAGTACGAGCAGTGAGTCTCTTCTGGGTCATCTTGAGGCTCCACTCGGGAACACATTCCACGAGTGTGTTCGTACAGTTGGTGCAGGAAGGAGGGAGAAAAGGGCGCAGCAGCAGCAGCAGCTGGTTGTTTTGCTGCTCTTGTCTCGTTCCAGTCTTTCCAGTCTCATTTTTCTTTTTCTTTTTCTTTTTTGTATTTCGCCTCGTCATCAGGTGCCTTCCTCGCCGGACTCCCGGTCCAACCGGTTCTGTTGCGCTACCCCAACAAGGTGGTGAGTGAAGTCGTTGATCTGCTTGGTTTGTAACAACAGACGAGAACTGAGAGGACAGATGTGATTCTCGCTGCTTTTTTCCCGTTAAAGATCGCATCACAACTTCATCCAGAGTAAGGAAACACTGAACCGGACTCTAGCGAGGTCTCTTTTAAAGTTGATTTAAAGACATTTATATTGACGTTGGAGAAAGTCTTTAGTCACTGATTCACAAACTTGACTAGTTACCTCAATTTATTAATTAATCCCACATTTTTATTAATTTATGGAGATGAATTAAGCAATTAATTCATTGTGTCAGTGCACCAAATTCATTCCAGCCGCCGCCTGCTGAAGGCTCTGGTCCTCATGTGGTTGATGGGTATAAATAGAGACTCTTTACTTTCGCGAAAGACATTTTGACAACACTGGCTTTATAGTTTGTTAAAGGTAATTAACAAAGGTTGTATTGTTGTCAATATGCTGAGATACTTGAAGCAGGTGCACTTAATTATATTGAAGCTATGAATTCTATCTCATGCTTACAAATGAAATAAAATGTAATATTTTATCTCTCCACGACCTGACTAAAGTACCAAAGTGCTTTACTGAGACAGTTAAAATATGATTAAATAATAAAAAAGAAAGTAAATAACTAACGGACTAAATTAACAGAAAATGTGTATTTATGTTTGTAATTAAGGAGACTCGGTTATTAAGATTCTAGTGACGAGATGATTAAAAACACAACCTGAATAGAAGTTAACTTTGTGTGATGACGCAAAGATAATCAGCACGTTGTTTACTGCATGCTTCAGGGTTGTCGTCTTTTAAGATCTTCATCTAAAACAGAAGTGACAAATCACAGACTATGCCACTGGCACAAAAGTCAAAGTGTCCTTCTTGTTATCTATTTAAGTTGAGCAACCTGCGTTGCTGTGATGGTGCACAAGCAGGCGACGCTTTGTTCTGTCACTGTTTGCTTTCACACACTCGTCTCTTACTCATTCATCCATTCCTCACTTCACACCCCTCTGGTTGCTCACCCGTCTTCAAACTTGGCCTTCGTTTTGATCTCGACTACACGCCTGTAAAGACTTGTGTGTTACATGATTAGTTCCTGCGACACAAGGTCACACACACACACACACACACACACAGACACAGACACAGACACACACACTCAGACTCACAAGGTGAAAACAATACCAGCGTCGCAATCACTACTAGTCAAAGAAAACCTCCACACCCAGTCTGCCACCGAGGAGTGATTTCATTATTTTTTTCTTCTGTTCGCACCTCGTGTCCACTGATCACAATCTTTTTATGACTCTTCCTCAGGATACCGTTCGCTGGACATACAAAGGAACAAGCTGGTGAGTTCCACTGTCGGCTCCAATCGACCTGTCGTGGTGAACGTGGCTGTGTTTGGTTTAAACAAATGAAAAACACACGCTAGATTTCTACATAGTGCAACACCACAAACTGCAGCCTTCAACATGGCCGTGACGTTGAATCAACACCTCTTTTAAACAAATGCTCAGTATTATTACCTCCATAAGGGAGGATTTATGGCTGGACACTTTTATTCGTGTACCTTAGTGTACCTACAGTAGTTCAACTGAAAACTGGGTGTGTACTGGGAGTACATTTCTGGCCACATTAGTCATGTTGCATTAAGAAGAAGCTGGTGTGATGACAATACATTTACCTCTTCACCATTTATACTGTGGTAGCTTTCCCTCTTGGGTGTTTTTTACTTAAATTGTGTATTTGTGTCTCTTAGGACTGAGGCACTGTGGCACACAGCTTCTCAGTTCTACACCAACATAACGATCGAGGTAAGGCCGTTCACCCGATCGATTAGAGACTGTTGCGAATGTGTGAACATCAAAATCCAACGTGTGTTTTTCTGCTCGTGTGACTAAAACATTTTCTTTCTTATGCTGCAGTTCCTTCCAGTTTACAGCCCCTCCCAGGAGGAGAAGAACGACCCCGACCTGTACGCAGACAATGTGCAGAAACTCATGGCCAAGTAAGTGGCAGAGGTTTGCAGATGTTTTATGATTCATGTCACTATATCGGGTACAATTGGTGATATTTTAAGAGAAGATGAGGCTTTATTGATCCCCTGACGTGACATTCAGGTGTTGCAGCAGCACAAGGGCAGTATAAGTACAAATCAATAGAAATATAACTGGAAGTATATCAAATGGAAACAATACAAGAGCCATTCGAGCAAGTAGTACACCTGTAGTACCCACAACAAGGGTCTCACTTTCAGGGATTCAGGGGTCTATTTACCGAACCAACATACAGTAGAGACGACACACCTTGTGTCTAATGCTGCACCTCTCTGCTGTGCTGCAGGGCCCTCGGACTCCCGTCTACAGATTATGTGATGGAGGGCCGAGTTCCTGTCAATAAGCTGGGCGGTCTCTCGCTCCCACTGGAGTCTCCGGCCAGGAAAACACTCAAGCTGCTGCGCCGAAACGGGTGAGACAAGATCTGCGTTCGTCTCCTGGTCTCAGCCCTGTGAACTTCTTTCTTTTCGATCTCACCAGCTTCATCTCTTTCTCTCTCTCTCTCTCTCTCTCTCTCTCTCTCTCTCTCTCTCAGTCTGGGAGCGCATGAAGTGGAAGCGGCACTGGACAGAATGATTGACAGGTGTCAGTCGGGAGCTCAGGGGTCAAAGGTCAGCGCAGAGGAGCTCTCCTCTATCCTCGGGCTGACGGATACACAGACCGACGTCACCATCTGTGACTTTTATTCCAAGGTAGAAGGCTTTTAATGATTACTTCTTCATTTTCACCGGTGTTATTAAGCAGGTTCAGCACTGAGAATTACAGAACTGCAGAAGATGTACAGATGTCTATCATCCAAAACATAGTTAAATGATATTCAGATTGGTTGTTTGAATGCCTATTAAGTACAATACCTTCTATACAGTACAGATAGTTAAATACCAGTTTCTGGCTCCGCTCGCACCTTTTATTAATTAAGAAACAGACAAATATAAATATAAACAGTGTTCAAAAACATGTAATAATCCGTGTTTGCTTGTTGTTTTTCAGGATGAGATTGTGGACCTCAGGCCGATCTATTTGACGGTTGCCGCTCTGTCAGGATGCGTCAGCTTCAAGTCACTGCTTCACACAGCTTTCACTGTGAGTCCCATCGTTTCCTTTACAGCGTCTGTTTCTGACCGGAGATGAAGAATACTTTTTCAGTGAACAGTTCCGCTCTTCTAAATGTCGTTGTTATCCAGCTGTTTGACGCAGAGCGCCGAGGCAGTCTGAGTGCAGAGGAGCTGTCGGACCTCATGGGGGCGCTGCTGGATTTCCCTCAGCGCCACACTGCCGAGCTTTACACGCAGGCCTGCAGTGGAGGCCGGCTCACTGAAGGTGAGTCTCTCTCAGCAATGAGTGGGGTGGTATAATAGAACAACAGGCAGCTCAGACGTTGCATTATGAAGCAAAAAGACAACTGACACTTGACTGAACATGTGACATTCAAAACATTCAAACCCGCCTCGTGTCCCACAGAAAATCTGCTGCGAGTGCTGACGACCCACCCGACATATCAGAGAGTGGCGAGCGAGTACATGCAGCCCGAGGAGGCGGGCTCCCAGCCGGCCAATGGGAAGGCTGCGAACAACAACGGAAGCATACACAACAGCAACAACGGATCCCTCCACCGCAACAAAAAGCTGGAATAAGGAGGAAGATTTGGATTCCGCTTTTTACAGGACGTTGAGTCGGGTTTGTTTTATGTCCTCTGCATCCTCGAGTGCAGCAACGGGACAATAATCGTCGACAAAAGATTGTATTTTAAAATGTGTGTGTGTGTGTTTATATATGTATTTTAAAGTCTATATTACTGTACAGTCAAACATGCCAACATTAGAAAACCAAAGAATGACGACAGTGGCTCTGAGGTGTGACTGTGCGTCTTGTATATTTTAAGGCTTGAAGTTTACGAGTGCACATTTATTTTTAACGGCCCAAAATAAATCGTGCTCATGTGTTGTTCCAGATGCTGTTGAAAGACTCCATTACCTTGCATAACATGTCTTATTTATATAATTCCCTCTTTTGTATGTTTTTTTTTTTTTTTTTTGGCAAAAAGAAACACTGTAAATTAAAAAGTTTATTTTCCGTCAATACAGTTTTACATTTTGTGTGTGAATATTGTTTATACTTAAGAATAAATTAAACTGTGAATTGTTTTCAGGAGGTTGAGCTGTGGAGTTATTTTTCCCCCACAAACGCACACATCTCTACATGCTTTCTGTATCTATTCTCCAAAACACGTTTAATCTTCCTCCCACCTCTTTGCGTGTTTTTCATTCACTGTTCGTTCACTGCATGCGGAACTTTGTCGACCGTTAACGTTCGTCATTATCACGATTTAGAAGGAAAAAACGTAACGTGATGAAACATGCAGCCCCCCCCGAGTTCCGATTCAGTTCACGCGGTCACTCAATGTTAAACCCCCAGTGAGCACTAACCCGGATTTCAACGTTGATTTCTGGTTGAAAAAGCGTTGATTTGGGGTCTGAACGTCTTAGATGTATTTTAACCATCTTTTGAACCGGCTAAATTAAGGTTACAATATCAACGTGTCACAAAACACCAATTTCCCAGTGAGCATTTTTCCGTTGAAAAGACGTTTAAAAGACTTCTACGCCCAACGTTGAAAAGACGTTCAGAATTGGTTGAAAAGTGAAATTTTTTTGCCGACTATTTGTAGACGTTCATTAAACGTTCACGCTTAGACCAGATTTCAACGTGATTTGCAATACTACAATTTTCCATCCTCTACATTGTGGTAATAATAATATATCATCATTTTAGAGGCTTACTAAGAAACCACATCCACATTTATCAGTTGAAAGCCAGTATTGAAATCTGGTCGAAACGTGAACGTTGAATCAATGTCTTCAAGGCAAGTTTATTTGTATAGCACATTTCAACAACAAGGTAATTCAAAGTGCTTCACATAAAACCATTAAAAGCATCAAAACATAAGGCAAAAGTCAAATAGTCGGTGAAAAAACTTTCACTTTTCAATGTGTTTTCAACGTGTTTTCAACGTCTGTTCTTTTGTTCATATTTTTGTTTTATTTGCTTCATATATTTGCAGTCTTTCCTACTTTGTACTGTAACTGCTGCATAACAATTTCAATTCAATTCAATGTGGCTTTATGAAAGTTTCAGAAAAAAACAATGTTGCCAAAGCATCAAAATAAATAAAATATGTAATAATATAGATATTAATATTCACACAACATGAACACAACATTTTGATTGTCATACAATAATGATATATAGTTCCAGTAATTAATTCCTGATTGAATAAACTTTTCATTATTGACACGTATTGCAACATGTCAGCAAACCTTCAATGTTAAATAGAAGTTTAGCTTAATTTAAAGTGAAAAGCCCTGAAAAACTTTGTCCATCAGCTTTAATTAACTTTCAGTGACAAATAATACAAACTGTAAGTCAAATATTATCGTAATCATTATGCTTACCTTTCACGTGAGAGATGATTCGTCTTTAACGAATTAATCATCTGCATCTGCAGTGTGTTATGAAAATAAACTTCATTCAGGTTGATTTGTTTTCTTTTGTTTGAAGATAAACATATTGGAAGCGCTCCAAGGCATTTTATGACGTACTGTATTATGAAACCCCATTTCCCAGGATGCCTAGCGCTCCGACTTCTAAACCGGATATCCGCTCTGCTATCCGAGGAGGAACTCCGCCGCACGTGGAATCCAGAAGAGAGAAAACGTGTTACCTGCAAATTTTACGTTTTTTCTCGATATAATACAACTGCTTTGATATATTTTGAAGCTTTAAAACACGCTAACGTCGAGATGTTCCTGCAGTTTTATGAAAACGAGGGCGGAGACAGAGTCTACACTCTGAAGGTAACGTTGTGTTTACATCCTTCGTATCTAAATGTAGTCCGTTTAAATATATTTTACTTATTTCGTAAAAAAAGGTTATTTTCAATGTAAAGCTTGTGACAAGTGACTTGCGCCTTCCATTTAATATATTTAGTAAAAAGTAAAGATTACTATGGTCTGCAATTAAAAGTTACCTAAATAATATAATCAATACGTTACATTCTTATAAACTGTAATTGTTTGCATATCTAACTACTAATCACAAGTTTCCAGAAACCACGTTTGTCTTGCAACTCATACAATCCCTAAAACGTATTACATTTTCCTCTTCCTGGTGATTTATTGTTGCTTTTTAAAATGTATCTTCAACTTTTTGATCATTTTTTGAGGCTGAAAATTCCACCATAGCTAAATTTACGAAAACTGTTAATTTCTTCTTTATCAAACACAAAGGTTACCATGTCTAACACCACACACAGGAACTAATAAAAGAGAAAATATTCATAAACATACATTTATTTTACCATAAATATAAATAGTGTGTTCCAAATTTAAGCTTAACGTTGGATATAACTTTTCATAGTGGTTCTGCTATAGACAGCTGTGCTTATGAAATGCAGATTAACTTATTGTAGTTATTACATAACAAGATATATGACGATTGCATTGAATTCATCTGCAAAAAAAACAAACAGCATATTTTGGTTTTGGGCCTAAAGAAGTAACTTGAAGGGTATAATTGTGAATTAGTGACAGGCATATGTTGTTACTTTATATCTACGTTATACAGACGTAACTATTAATCAGGTAATCATGAAAATGATTGATACATTAAATGCTAATGAAAAGTAATAGTTAGTTGCAGCCCTGGGATATTCATTCATTGATTGCTATTTTTAAAACAATGAATGGTTAAACACTATTATTTCCTAATTTAACACCACAAAGAGCTGATTCAGTCAGATGTGTTGCTCTATTGTTGCATTTATTTAATTGTCTTTCCCGTCTTGGTCCCCAACAGAAGATTTGTCCCGCTGGGCTGCCCACCAGCTCGGCCCACCCGGCTCGCTTCTCCCCGGACGACAAGTTCTCCCGACACCGCGTGACGGTGAAGAAACGCTTCGGCCTTCTGCTCACCCAGCAGCCCAGACCGATTCTGTGAGAGGTGGAAGGACGGGGGTCAGACCGAGAGGTGGAGCGCTGCAGGCGAAGATGGGACTGTAAAGCAAAACAAAACAACAACAAAAAACACAACTTATGAACGTGCAGCTGGGATTTTTCCTCCGTTTCATCCAAATTTAGCGGGCTGTACTTGTGTTGGATATCAGTCAGTGATGTCAAGGATCTTCTTTTTATGTACCGTACTTTGTTGACATTCATTTAAAGATGATGTCATAATTTTGTTTTCATATGGAATAAATGTTTGCTTGATGGTTTGCAGTCGGTCGTCTCTGTGTTTAAAGTCCAGACGTGATCATTTAAACAATGAAACCTGAATAGATTTGTGGAGAAACATTACGAATGCTTCAATACAAAGCACGAGGGCTCAATTAATTGGATTTATTTTAGAATAATGGTGTTATTTGTATGTTTTAGTCTCCTTATTGCACTTATAAATTCCAAAACGTGAAGGTTAAACATCTGTTATTACAAAACAGATAACCCATAAAGTAGACTCGCTTCTTCCTGAATTAAACTACTAATGCACCTCACATCCGAAAGGTACCGGTAATCTGCAGCCAGAGCTTTAAAACAATGAATAAATTATTATAATCTTATAAACCAGTGTTGGTTAAAAGCCTGCAACTGAAAGGCCCATTTACACAATACATATTCAATAGTACATGTACACATTTACTTGGCTTGGTTGATGAGACACTTAGTGGTGGAAGAAATCTCAATACAACTATGTAAAAAAACTACAGGAGTATTAGTAAAGAAAACAAACATTGCTGTCTAATGTAATACTTTCCTCTGAAATGTAGTGGAGCAGAAGTATTATGTAGCATAACATGGAAATACTAAAGTACCTCAAAATTGTAATCAAGTACACTAAATAATGGTTACCAGTTGTGACACTCCCTATTTTATATTATGAATCTACTTTAACTTCATATGTATATACATATTGGTATTTCTGTTAAAACTATAATGATGTATGTATTTAAAGATTTAAGTGAAACATTTACCATCGAAAAGCGTTTTAAACGGCTCTACTGAGTCATTTATTTGTCATCATTTATGGACTACACTTCCCAACCAGCGCACAGACACTTTTTCGCCACCACGCATGCGCTAGCTGTAGGCACTACGGCAAGCGAAATAGGACCAGCCAGGTGCCTTTCGCATGTTGTGTTTTTTTTTTGTTGGACACAAAAAAAAAAGTGCCGATAAAACCTGGGAGAGGAGCCAAAATCTTCCCAGACGTAACTGAAAAACAGCCATATGGTGGAGGCCTTTCTTTACGGGAAACTTGAGCCAGGTACGCAATTTTACGTGACTAACGTGTCGAGATTTTCAGTGAGCGTTTTTGTCGCTGTCAGTGAAAAATAGCTTGATGGACCGCGGAGTTTTGTCAGCGGCATGGCTAGCATCTAGCTAACGTTAGCTTCGGCTAGCTGGACGGACTGACTGACCAGCTCACGCGACACAAGCCCCGGGTATCGCCTCCTCAGGTGATGGCCCGGTGCCTGACACTCTTCATTGCATGACGGGTAATTTAAACCAAAAAAAAACACAACTTTGTCAGCACCAGGCTAATTCAACTGCGCGCCTTTCTGAATTTAGCCGGTTTCGATTCCGTGTTTTGTTGATTTAACCGCAGCTTTCTAGTCGGATGCCGCATTCCGAGCTCGAGCCAAAACATCTGCATGATTTCTCCTTTTATAAATGATTATAAACGCCTAGTTCTCTGTGTCTGTATTAATAATATCGGGAAGTGTTCACTGAACTGGTTCAAGCCAGAATTATTATAGCTCGCTTAATTGGCTTACAGTGGCACGTGAGGATCACCATCAACCGGGCATTCTTTAAGTTGACTAATTAGAGGATGTTTATCCTCATTAATAAAGGCGTGTTTGTGGCTAAATACATATTGATTAATGCAGCTGCATTAACGCGAGTGGACAGAGGCTGCTAGGTAAGGAAGCAGGATTACACTATCTCCTTATTTTACCCTCTTTATTTTTTGTTCTTAAATATTGCGACCATATTTTGGGGGAGTGCTCCTGGTGTTTTGATGCAGTACTTTAAATGAATGTGTGGAGTAGAATAACATGGAAAGACTAAAGTACAAGTACCTCAAAATTGTATTCAAGTACACTAAATAATGGCTTTGTAACTATGCTGAAGATTGGATTCCTAATGTTCTGAACCTTGTAACTCTTAATATTCCTGCTTAGACCAGCTGTGGACAGAAAGAGGAAACATGCTGTCCTGACCACATCTGTTGTAATGGCACATAATGACAGGGGAACAAGTAACCCAAAAAACTCCTCTGGTCTCCTTGCTCGGCCCATTGAGTCCTATGGGGAGAGGCCTGATTGCCCACAGGTGTGAACGTGTTTGTCTCTCGACTAATATCCTCTCCGGGGGGGTGTTTCCCAGCCTCCTTTTTGCACAATGCATGCTGGGATAGGCCGTGTCGGACAAACGCTGGAAGTTGTTAGTTGAACCAGCCAAACGTGTCTCTCTTTATCTCCCCCCTTCTTCCCTCCCCTCTGTCCATCTCTGGATGTGGACAGAGGGGGCGAGGCAGCGGTAGAAAGTGCGCTGTGTCTCTGCATGCAGAGTGAGAGGAAACAGCCAGCAGCTACTGGCACAACCGGTTAGAACCGCTCTCCTTTAATAATTAAATTATGAACCGAGCTAACACAACAGTTCAGCCATATGCGCCTGTCTTGTCCTCCTCCTCCATACCTGTCAAATATTTCTAAGAGTTAGTTTTGCTCTGTTAATTTACTACAAACGTCCCGTTTAAGGACTTACAGGAAATGTGAAACAAATCCGCGTAGAGACGATTATATTAAACATGACGCCTACTTACATTTTAAGGTACATTTAGAGCAGTTTTTTTTTTTTGGCTGTGTGAACTAATTTCTGCTTTGTTTTTCTCTCTCTCTCTCATCTCTTCTCCATTTCCCTGCGATGACACTTCTTCGGTGCCGTCATTAGAAAGACATTGAGAGAGAAAGACTGCTGTCCTGATCCATGGTCCTCATCCGAGACGTAGCGCAGGAAGCAAAGACGCACTATTTTAAGTGAAAATACACCACGTAATCACGCGTTTATAGTCAGAAAGACTCTCGTGGGCCTGTTGCCGACTTCTCCTTCACATGCCTGCTGGCAGCCGACCGCTTTGCTTCAATGGAGAATCACAGCTGCAAGAGGAGGAATTGTAGAGTCCGCCGGTACCTCAGCACCACCTGGGAGATAGCCTAGCTCAGCACCACTAGCTACTCCGTGACAACACACACACACACACACACACACAACACCCCTCCCTTTTACTCCCCCCAAAAGTAAGTTGCCATGGCATCGGTGCGCTTCACGGTGACGCCCACCAAGGCGGAGGACCTCCCGGGGCTGTCCGACATGTCGCCCGACATCAGTTCGCGCTCCGGCGCCCGCGTGCGCTTCGGCTCCAGGGAGAGCGTCAACCGGAGCGACCCGCTCAGCGAGGCCACGGCGGGGGGGGCCGAGACGCCGGACCACAGCAACACGGACCAAGGTGACGGACACACACACACACACACACGCATACATCCACGTAGACATTCAAGGGACAAGATTTTACATGTTTCTGGGTGACTGAGTGACACGATAAATATAAAGCAGATCACATACCTCGCCCGCATACCAACCTGTGACTCTGTGGAATCTAATCCCACGATTTAGGTTGCTACAGACGGTGAATACGCTCTTTAATCCATACGTTTAGAGGCGTGTCAGCCACTCCTCCATGCTGACACACTGGCCTCAGAGGAAAGAGAGGATGTGGTGTCACAATGGCGTTTGCAAAATGGCGCCAAAAACAGCAACACCGTTATATTGTTTGGATTTGTTTTTCGATACAACCATGGGGCTGTATTGATGGATGTCTGTACATGTTGCAAATAGAAACGGCTAATTGCTAACTCGGCACGCCTTTAATGGAGCCACAGTGGGAGAAACCCACTGGATTCACAGATGGCCTCATTGGATTTCTGTGTTTTTCCCTCAGATTTCAGATATCAGCCTCTTGCTGCCGTCTGTAGCTGCTTGTGTCTGAGTTTGTGTTTTTAAACGTCCATGTCCCTTTTTTGAGTGTAAACATATTTTTGACGCATACAGCACACAGTGTCATTCATCAGCTACAGTGTTAACTCCCACACGCGTCCTCTGCAAAATGAGTTAGACACCGTCACAGTGCAGTGGACGCGCTGCCGCCTCGCTCGTGTTTTTCTGATCAGTCGAGTGTGTTCTCATGTCTTTATTCTGGTCTGTTGACTGTGTAAAGGTAGTCCAGGGAGCACAAGCTAATTCAACACAACCCACTGACGTGTGTCCAAAATGTCGCTTTTAGTGAAAGTAAAAAGATGTTTTTGACGTCTCGCCGGGTCATGAAGCTCTTTATTTGAGAGCTTGACATCAGGGCTGCACGGCCAAACAAGCAGCGGTTTCAGCTTCATGCTACTCGGCAGACGTTGAGGACTCTAAGAGGACATAGTGTAGGTTTCACTGCTGCGCTCAGCCCACCTGCAGAGCAGCTACACGGTGGTTCACTTCTGTCCTTAATGGTGGCTGACAGCAGAGACCTTTTCACGTGGATTCCTCAGGTGCAGCTAGAGAGACAGAATCCAGATGAGTAGATGGACGAAAGTGGGAACTAGTTTTCCTCAGACATCTGTGAGTGTGCCTGCAGTAATTCACTCTCCAAAAAGTGTTTAAGAGTGGCCACACGGGCTCAACAAAAGGGGTGTTAGGGTTCTGACCGTGGAGAGAAGTAACTGATCCATTTGGCGAGGTGGCGTAGTAGTGAGGGGGCCCCACGTCGTTCAATGAGCCGCCATAAATAGACATCGAGCCGGTTAAGCCCATTGCGCTTCGATCAAGACATCCGTGATGCTGCGGCTGTTTGTAGGGAGAAGGGAAGGAAAGGAGACGAAGAGGAAAGGAGGCAGGAGGAGGGGAGAGTTATTTTCAGAGAAGGTCAGATGCTCTGTGATCCTCGGTTGCGTTTTTTAAATTTTTGACACCAATTAAGTCGGCTGTTGGAAGTTGATGTGGTCACAGCATGCGGTGCACATCTGGCCGCTGTGGCTTTCTGCTTCACTGAGCACACACACACACACACACACAGCTGCGTTCCCCTGTTTAAAGAGCGTGTGTTTGTTTTTTCCTGCTCTAGTGACTCAAAGGTGTCTGTGGAAAGTTTTTGTTTTTATCAAATTAGGACTGCAACTAATTAATATTTTCTTTATCAATCACATCTGTTAATTGGGTTATTAATTAACAATTAATTACAGCCCTGTATCAAATCATCAAAATTCTCCCAGCCGTCGGTGCACCGGCAGTATGAAGTGTTATATTAAGTGTTGTTGTGATCCTGTTGTGTGCTGATGACGTCGGTGTTATCAGTCTGAGCACTCCCAAAATATTTACGTCTATAAAATGTCGTCCGTCAGGATCAACAGGTCAAGTGTTGAACATCACAGGACCAGATCACACGACTGTGAGCATCTGTATTTACCCAGAATGCCTTTTGTTTTTTTATTAGTAAAGAATTGATACGACAAGGGTTAAACATGCTGTTAATGATCAACATCATGAGCAATAAAGCCCAAATATCGTGTTGGTTAATCTTCTCCTTCCACCACGCCTGCGTGAATACTAACGAGTAGTTTTCACTGGTGTGGAGTCGGTTTCACACTCGCTATCTTTCGCCAAATGAAGCGCCGTGAACAGGAGGGGAAGTCACCGCCCACCAGCCAAATGCTGTTTAAAAGAAGAATAAATCTCTTGACATATTAACTTTTCCTCGGCGTGTAACTGAGACACTGTGCCGCCGTACGGCAGCTTAATAACGGAAACCCTGCGGCCGGTTTTGTTTTTCTTTCAGGTTCATCGGGTTATTTGTCAGTTAAATCAATTTCCCCATCTGTTTGTGATGTTGACTCACTTCTTCTTCACGTCTTTCTGTAACGAACTGACCCGTGCTCGAGTCACACGTCGGCGTCCGTCTTGTCGGATGCGACGCTGCGTTACAGCCGCTCGCTGCCGTCGGCGTGACTGCGGCGGAGCGGCGGAGGGAAGTGATGTTGCTGACTCAGGTGCTGCTGATGCAGTCGTCTGTGCTGACTGAGGCGGAAATGAACCGGCATCAAACCGTGTGTGAAACATTCTGTCTGGTGACCATATGAACTTTGAAACAGGCTTTGCTTTAGACGGCTAACGGTTATTTAATTATTGACTAATCGGATCAATTAATCACTAACGGCTATCGCACTTTTCATGTAAACAGAAATCACAGAATGTTGGGTCACGGAGCTTCATTGCGTGAATGATATATTGACAAAATATATTGAGAAGAACAACCTGAAGATAATTAGAATAATGGAGTAAATCAATCCGAGTGAATACCTTCCGGAGTTTCACCCGTTTTACTCCTAAAGTCCCCGTTTTTGTTGCTGCTCGACAAAGAAACACCGACTTTGAAAGTGTTTTTAATAAAGGTTTCTCTCTCTTTGTGTCTAGGTGATGGAAACTCAAAGATCTCTAGCGTGTACATCAACAACACTCACGGCGGGGACGACGACGACTTCTACGACAGGAACTTGGCCTTATTTGAGGTTCGAATTACAAAAAAATCAAAGATCAAATAAACTAAATCCCCCTGCCCTCCATCTTTATCTATTCCCTGTCCTTGCTCTTACTCTTCTTCTCTCCCTCCACGTCTCTACTCTTTCCCGTCCCAGGAGGAGATGGACACCCGGCCGAAGGTGTCGTCTCTGCTCAACCGTCTGGCCAACTACACCAACCTGACGCAGGGGGCCAAGGAGCACGAGGAGGCCGAGAGCATCGGCGAGAAGAAGAAAGCCAACAAGGTAGAACATTTAAAGGGAAAGTTTCCCATCTTTAGAGCGTGAGGCGCTTATCCGTAGTCGCGTGTATTACGCCCCCCAGTTTGGAGCAGTCAGCAGTGCGAGCACAGGAAGGCCGGGAAACATCGATGTCTAAATTAATATTGCGTACGATGTTCAGCCTTTGACGCTCAATAATCAACAGAAGTTAATTTTCGTCCCGCCCCTCTGGTAGTCTCCTCAGATGGGGACGTTTATGGGCGTGTACCTGCCTTGCCTCCAGAACATCTTCGGCGTCATCCTGTTCCTGCGGTTGACCTGGGTGGTGGGGAGCGCTGGTGTGCTGCAGAGCCTCTGCATCGTCTTCATATGCTGCTGCTGCGTGAGTGTGTCGGTGTCCGCACATGCGTGACGAGGCAAAACCATGTAAAACACTCTGAAGACCCGTGTCTCACTGTCTCTGCAGACGCTGCTGACCGCGATATCGATGAGTGCGATCGCCACCAACGGAGTCGTACCAGGTATTCCTCCGTCTTTGACTCCTCCCCTTCCGTCCTTTACCGACACGTGGAGTAAATGGCCCCGGTGTAACGTGGTAATCTCTTAATCTGACTCTCGCAGCAGATGGGTGAATCTTTTTTTTTTTTTTACCATTTTCATGGACTTCAATCAGCAAAGTGACCTCTCCAGCCCTCTGAACCCCAGAAAAATATACCGTTTATCAGACGAAAACAGACTTTATTAACAGATTCTCAATTATTTCAACGGTCCTTGAACACGCCATGTGTGACGAAGGCTTCCATCAGGAAAAGCAACCGAATCAAAGCTTA
Organism: Lycodopsis pacificus; assembly: GCA_028022725.1. Lineage (NCBI taxonomy): Eukaryota > Metazoa > Chordata > Actinopteri > Perciformes > Zoarcidae > Lycodopsis > Lycodopsis pacificus. Next base: position 14,258,333 of record CM051710.1, on the reverse strand, counting down.
AAATCCTGATTTTACATCAAATTCACTTTATTTATTCATGTCTCATCTGTGGGCACTTTTTGTAGAATGAACTAGCATGTTTTTCTTCATGATTTCTGGCTTCTAACTGTGTTTTACTGCTCGAAGGACATGTTTGAGTTCTGGCCACTTCTAGCTACGAGCGTGCCGTTTCCACAGAGGTGCAGGACTTTTACATTGCAGTGAAAAACGAGCCCACAGAGAGTAAAATGTAACCGGAGTAATTAAAACGTCTCGGGGTTCACCGGGCTGGATGTTCATTCAGAAGTTTCCCTTTTGAGACTTCCTGCTCCTCTTCCAGCGACGAATCTGTTTTTCTAATGAGTGTTATTCCTGTTTGTCCCGTCTCTCCCTCTGTCCACCTCTCTCCCGTCTGTCTGTCTGTACACGCATTTAAAAACAAACAGGATATTTGACTTTACCGCCAGACGAATATCCCAAATGTCAAAAGTCGTGCGTTATTCCCACCAGCATGTGACATTTACTCCGACTGAACGTAGACTGGAAACCTCTCGGTGACGTAGAGAAGCAATCTAACATGTTTGGCGTCAGACATTTCATACCTGAACTCACCTGAACAGCCTCTCATGCTTCCTCACCACCTCGTCTCCGATGGGAGTTACTGCTGAATGAATGGAGACGACTGTTCATTCATTCATTCCTTTCCTGTTAACAGTAATGTGATCGTCTGTCTAACGTTCACCTTTTTTGCTAAAGGCCAGAGTTGCATTCGGGAAACCAAACACTGAGTTCTGAGTCAGTAGTGGATTTGTAGTTTCTCTTACTTGTAGTTCTCCCCCCCCCCCCCCCCCCCCCCCATGTGCTCTGTTTTTATAACTGGTTCAAATTGCATCAGCAGATTTAAGCTCACTGTTGTTGTTTTTTGAGCTCACTTTGAGTCCATTCGGTTTTATTCAAGGTACTTCTACACTGGTGCAAATACAATACCTGAGTTTTGGTGCGATACTGCCAGTAGTTTTGATGAATACGTTTTTTTGCTCGTGTGATCGCCCTTATTAAGAGAAACAGTTGATCTGTCATCTTCAGTAAAAACAGCCACAGGAAATATGACAACGACGTGGATGAGTTTCACAGGTTGTTTTAGTCGACTCTCAAAGTGTCATATTTCTTTGATTAATGTAGAAATACATGTCGTAAAGGATACGTGACTCTCTACTAAATAAAGCAAAACATTATCGAGGTCTTAAAAAGCATTCAACTTTATTTTAAGAAGTGTGCAGCGACCCTGAATAACTAAAATGTTGAATATATTTTGCCTGATTACAATAAATATAAACTGGCGTAGTTTTGTTTAGTTAAACTGTGATCCTTCTTTTAAGTCAGTTTTTAATACTTGGTGCTACGGACACGTTTCTGTCGGTACCTGAAGAAACAAACTGAGGTCTGATACCTGAAGACAATCCAGCGTTTACTTCAGATGCAGTACTTGTAATTTGCAGATACAATTTGACCAAAGATCTGTCTTCCTCCTCCGATGTGTCATGTAGAACATTATGCTTATTTCTTCAAGCATAGGATGACTTCCTCTCATCAGCTGTTCTCTCTCTCTCTCTCGTTACCTCCTAACATCATAATGGTACTAACATCCATCCCTCTCTCTCTCTTTATGTCCCATCTCCTCTTCTACCACCCTGCTTTCTCTCTCTCTCTCCACACATTTCCACTTCTTTCAACCCTGATGTACAACCTGCCCCGCTCTCTCCTCCTCCTCCTCCTCCTCCTCCTCCTCCTCCTCCTCCTCCTCCTCCTCCAGCGGGAGGCGCCTACTTCATGATCAGCCGCTCTCTGGGTCCAGAGTTTGGGGGGGCGGTGGGCCTGTGCTTCTACCTGGGCACCACCTTCGCTGGAGCCATGTACATCCTGGGAGCCATCGAGATCCTTCTGGTGGGTTTTTTCATCAACATCATCGTTCCGATCTTCCTCCTTTTTGGTTGAGAAACTGTTAAGGGATTAAATAAACCGATGGGAATCGATGTTTTTGACCGTGCAGGCGTGTTAAACACCTGGCAGATCGAGATGCGTATCGCAAAAATCAAATAAAAGTCTTTCCATCGTCTCTCCTCCGTCCCACAGATGTACATCGCACCTAAGGCGGCCATCTTTGAGTCCAAGCACCCTGAAGGCGAAGGGGCGGCCATGTTGAACAACATGCGGGTCTACGGCTCCATCTGCCTCCTCCTGATGTCCCTGCTGGTCTTCGTGGGCGTGAAGTACGTCAACAAACTGGCCTCCATCTTCCTGGCCTGCGTCATCGTCTCCATCGTCTCCATCTACGTCGGCGCGCTGGTCTCCGCCTTCAAACCGCCGCATTTCCCGTAAGTGTTGACGAAAGACGGATCCGTTAACTCTGCGTGCTTTATTTTTGCTTTGGCTGACCGATGGGCTTCCGTCCGCAGCGTGTGCATGCTGGGAAACAGAACTATCAGCGGGCATGAAGTCGACAACGACCAATGTTCCAAAACCCTCCCGCTGCAGAATAAAGAGGAGGAAGTCGACAACTTCACAATATTCAATGGTGGGTACCATCAATAAGGCATCGTCTCGTAATCACACACGCCGCTTCGGGTTTTCTTTTGACACACTGTATTCCTCCTTTTTAGAAAACGGCACCATGGTCCCGCCGTTTGACCCCAGCCTGGACCCCCCTCTGCCGGAGAAGACCACATATCTGTGGAAGCAGTTTTGCCAGGGACCCGAGATCAACTCCTCCTGTGACGAGTACTTCCTCTCCAACAACTTCTCCCAGATCGAAGGGATCCCCGGTCTGGCCAGCGGGGTCATTTCAGGTAGAGCGTGCGAGTGTATATTTACATACATGTCTACAATAAATCCATCACTAACGAGCACACGTTGACGCTGGTCCTCGTAGAGAACCTGTGGAGCTCCTACCTCAGCAGAGGGGACGTGGTGGAGAAAGGCTCTGTCAGCTCCTCTCCCGACGCTCACCCGGCCTCCACTCACCAGCCCTACGTGTTCGCCGACATCACCACCTCCTTCACGCTGCTGGTGGGCATCTTCTTCCCCTCTGTCACAGGTACAGGCTGACCCCTCTTGGTTCTGTCTTACAGAAATGTGTAAACATCCTGTTGCTAGAAGAACACAGTAGGTGTGATATTGATTTATTTGTACTCGCTCCGTACAATAGAATTAAGCGGTTCAAAAAGTGTGTTAATGATCTTCTTCTTCTCTTCCGCAGGAATCATGGCTGGTTCCAACCGGTCGGGGGATCTGAAAGACGCCCAGCGCTCCATCCCCATCGGGACCATTCTCGCCATCCTCACCACCTCCATCGTCTGTATCCCTTCACGTCATATTGGGAAAATAGTTTAAAAACTACCTGCTAAAGAAATACTAGCTTTTTCCTACGACTTACTGTCTTTTCACGTTGCTGTTGAGTTATCTATTTCATACTTTAGCCGAATGAATTTGCTCATTTCATAACAGCTCTGTTTTATCTAAAAGGCACTTATCGTAGGATGCATGTGATCTGATTTTGGTTCCACTGCTTGAGCGTCTCTTTTCCTGAGTGCTGTGCATCCAGACCTGACCAGCGTGATCTTGTTTGGAGCCTGCATCGACGGCGTGGTCCTCAGAGACAAGTCAGTACAGCACACAGTACAGTGTGTTACGTCCTGAGATTCTTTTGAGTTCGATTCGTAATATTTGCGTCCTTTAAATACGCGTTTGCCTCCTGCAGGTTTGGAGACTCCGTTAAAGGGAACCTGGTGGTGGGGACTCTGGCCTGGCCGACTCCCTGGATCATTGTGATTGGCTCGTTCTTCTCGACGTGTGGCGCCGGCCTCCAGTCGCTGACCGGCGCTCCTCGGCTCCTGCAGGCCATCGCGAAGGACAACATCATCCCCTTCCTCCGGGTTAGAGCTGCACATACTCCATTTTCATTACAGGGACCCAAGATTTACACAATATGTGTCTTAAATAGATTTTTGGGGGGTAACTTGTAACCTGTTTTCAGTCTGATTTGCTTGTTGCACCTGTTTGTGTTTGTGTGTATTTAGTTTCCCTCTCTCTGCTTCTGTGTGCGTGTTTCTTCAGGTGTTTGGCCATGGGAAGGCTAACGGGGAGCCCACCTGGGCCCTGCTGCTGACGGCCCTGATAGCCGAGCTGGGGATCCTCATCGCCTCTCTGGACCTGGTGGCTCCCATCCTAACAATGTGAGACTGTGTGTGTGTGTGTGTGTGTGTGTGTGTGTGGGCAGTAATTGGAACTTGTATCTTACTCCCTCGGGGGCTTCGGTTCATTATTTGTTCTTTATTTAGGTTCTTCCTGATGTGCTATCTGTTTGTGAACCTGGCCTGTGGCCTCCAGACTCTCCTGAGGACGCCCAACTGGAGGCCGCGCTTCTCCTATTACCACTGGTACGAACACACACACACTCACTCTTACACCCTCTCTCACTCGCTTTCTCTCTTTCTCACTCTCTCTTTCTCTCTCTCTCTCACGCACACACACACTCTCTCTCACACACACTGATCTGTGCCTCTGGTGTGTCCAGGACCTTGTCGTTTTTGGGGATGACTATCTGCCTGGCGCTCATGTTCATATCCTCCTGGTACTACGCAATTGTTGCCATGGTGATCGCCGGCATGATCTACAAGTACATTGAGTACCACGGGTATGTTGCTATGGAGATGTACCCCCCCCCCCCCATGATGGTACATGTACAGCATGCTCAAGAGTGCTGTGTGTGTTTAGAAGTATCTGTGTGTCTATTTCCAGTGTGAGTCATCCATGTTTGTTTCTTCGAGTGTGTGTCAGATGAGGCCACAATATACACAGTGTGTATCGTGCAGTACATACATGTTTCCCTTTGTGTGCATGTGTATCAGAGCGGAGAAGGAGTGGGGGGATGGGATCCGCGGTCTCTCGCTCAGCGCTGCCCGATATGCTCTCCTGAGGTTGGAGGAGGGACCGCCGCACACCAAGAACTGGAGGTACAGCAGCACCGACGCTTTGCTTCTCTTACAACCTGTCATCACGTCCTTTTCATAAGTGCCCCATTAAGCGCAGCATGCATGGCGTCCATTAAATAGCTTTACATCACCAGTCGGCGTTATCGGCGGCCCTTCAGCGACTCTACTTGGAGTATCTCCCAATGCTCTTAACCCTTTGAGCTCTGCAGTAGAAATAGTCCACGACTGACATTATTTGAGCTATGTAAGCTACATTTTCTAGTTTTTGAGCGGTGTACAAAGGCGTTGATAGCCACGTCACGTAAAGACGCCATCACAGGCTACTGTGTTTTTATTTTAGATCAACTAAACCGGATCATGTAAACAACGATCACAACGGATAGTGAGACGTATTTAGTCTCGTACTACTAAACAGAAAACTCAATTTTTCACACAATTCTCGTGAAACCTTTTCAATGCATCCTTTATATTCTCCCTGGGTTGTGTAGGAACAAGCTGCTGTTATTGATTCTTAAAACCCGCTCCTCTCCAGGCCTCAGGTGTTGGTCTTGCTAAAACTGGACGAGGACGCCCACGTCAAGTCTCCTCGCCTGCTGACGTTCGCCAGCCAGCTGAAGGCGGGGAAAGGCCTGACCATCGTCGGCACCGTCGTCTCCGGCAACTTCCTGCAGAGCTACGGCGAGGCCCTCGCCGCCGAGCAGGTGGGAGGTTCTATCTTGGCGGCGCGTGGTGCGCTCCACCTGAAGGGTTTTTGGTCAGTCTGTAGATCTAGTTACCTTCTACCTCTTTCAGACTCTGAAGCACCTGATGGATAAGGAGCGCGTGAAGGGCTTCTGTCAGTGCATCGTGGCCCAGAAGCCGCGTGAAGGCATCAGCCACATGATCCAGTCCAGCGGCCTGGGAGGCATGAAGCCCAACACCGTGGTGATGGGCTGGCCTCACGCCTGGAGGCAAAGCGAGGACCCACAGGCCTGGAAGACCTTCATCAGTGAGTCGAACAGGATGGAAAATACCTCTTTCTTTCCCTGATCTCGTGAGTCCTTCTTTCTCTGAGCTAGCAGGCTAACGGCACCGCCTCTCTCTTCCCTCCAGACACGGTGCGGGTGACAACGGCGGCCCACTTGGCCCTGCTGGTGCCCAAAAACATCTCCCTCTTCCCCAGCAACAGCGAGCCCTGCGCAGAGGGCTACATCGACGTCTGGTGGATCGTCCACGATGGGGGGATGCTAATGCTGCTGCCCTTCCTGCTGCGCCAACACAAGGTGCGCGTTTCTTTTTTCTGTATTTGAACACATTTTGAAACGGCTCGCCGTCATTGAGAACATCTCCAGTCTAAGTGTCCTCTCTTTCTCAGGTGTGGCGTAAGTGTGGCATGCGAATCTTCACGGTGGCCCAGATGGAGGATAACTCCATCCAGATGAAGAAGGATCTGGCAACCTTCCTCTATCACCTCCGCATTGAGGCCGAGGTGGAAGTGGTTGAGATGGTAGGCTTCTCACAACTATTCGGGTGGTTTATCTCTTGACATTTTCATTCATTTGAATTGCGTTAGCCACAAAGCTCATCTATGTCATTGTTTTCCCTCCTCTCAGCACGACAGCGACATCAGTGCGTACACCTACGAGAGGACCCTGATGATGGAGCAGAGGTCTCAGATGCTCCGACAGATGCGACTGTCGAAATCGGACCGGGAGAAAGAGGTAAACTTGGGTCGAGCGCCCGTCGGGTCATCAGTTGTGTACGAGGTCAGCCGTGGCATACTCGTTCTGATCTGTCTGTGGTTGTCGTGCATCATTTCTATCAGGGAAATCCTGGTAGCGGCAGCAGTAGGACAGAGGCAGGTGGAGCTACAAGGTCTCAGGTGAGGTCAGTTTAAAGGTAGTAAGACCTTCTTCTGTTGGTTAAAACCAAAGCTCCAGTGATTTTAAAATATACAGAAACCTTAAACGTTGTTGAAATTACAGAAATAATAGGACAAATGTCATTTTTAAATCAAATTCTCTGAGATAATTGTTATTTTCTTCAATGATTTCCACATAAAACCAGACGTTAGGAGACTTAAAAGAAGGAAAGACTTGATTGTAAGGACAGGAGTTTGCTAGCTCCACCCATAATCTGAGATCACTTATATCCGCGTCTGTCTGTCGGTGACGTATTTTCTCAATTCAACAGTGGGAACAGCTTCTCCCGTTCAGCTTTAATATTAAAGTTCGTGTCATTATCTTTCTCCTTGGCCTCCTCAGCGGGCACGCTGGAGTTTTGATGATGTGAGTTTACTGGGCGCACAGTCGTGAAGCTGTGGTGAAGCTAGTAGACGCACAGTTAAAGTGAAGAGCACGTGTTTTTAGATCCTTCAGATAAAAATAAAAGTCTGACTGTTTTTGGGTCTTTTTTTAAATCAAAATACCAATAATAATTCACCAATAAATGCACATTTAGGTAGCATATTAGCATATTTACTGGGAAGAAGACATTGAATCCTTACTAAGAGCTCAGTAAGATCAGATCTCGCATTTATTGCACTCCTAAATTCATTGTTCATCTGACATTTTCAGTTCTTAAAAGTCTCTTTATCTAAAGGATTCAATGTAGAATTTGTCCAATAATGAAGTTCATATATGCTGATCGGAGTCAATTTTTTTTTTACTTTTTAAGACCAGTAGAGAAACTTCTTCTTCTGCTATTTTTATTTCTCACTTCTGAGTTTCAGTTGCCGTTTGACTCTTTTCAGATCCGTCCCTGTAGATGTTCTCCAGTGCGTCCGCTAGACTAGATCATGTAGCCTGTGGTTTGTATTAGCAGGTTAGGTAACCTTGTGTTGTCTGGAGGCGTAGCTGTCCCTCAGGTACAGGAGTGTTTGAGTCAACATCTCAAACACCGGAGGAGACAGAGACAGACAGGTACACAGAGAGAGAGAGAGAGAAGAGTGAAGAGTTTGGTAAGGGAGAGCAGAGGTGTAGAACTTGAAATGTGCAGATCTCCGCCAGGTGCGTCTGCCACCACCACTGCTGTATTGTGTGGTTTATTTTAAATGAATACAACACACAACTGGCTGCAACACCAACGCCGACCACACAAAAAACAAGAAGCGACGTATGCAGGCAATCAGCTCGACGGCGCCGTTTAAGACACTCCATGCCAAAAAAGAACATAAAACTCACCAAGAGAATGCGGTCGTAACTGGTCACCCAAAATATTATGCAGAATGCGAGATTAACCCCGGACAGACACAGAGATGCACACTCGCTCACACACCTGATTTCACAGCTCCCCTGGCGGATAATAAAGGTTGAGATGAGGAAAGACGTGGGTTGTTTTTGTGTCTTTGTGCCGAAACCAGGCCCAGCTGGTGAAAGACCGTAACTCCATGCTGCGGCTGACGAGCATCGGATCCGACGATGAAGACGACACGGACGGCGGGGAGCGAGACAGGCCGACGAACGCTGCCACCGGCGGCGGAGGCGGTGGTGGCGGCGGCGGCGGCGGCACCACCACCGAGCACCACCGGCGAGTCCAGATGACCTGGACCAAAGAGAAGTCGTCGCAGTACAGAGCCATGCACTCTGGCTGCTCCACGCCGGAGGGCTTCAGGGACATGCTCAGCATGCGGCCGTGAGCGCACAACCACACAATCGCACCTTCTGTTGGCATTGCAGTTCGTTTTAAGAGGTTGTTGAGCGCATCTCGGTTTTTTTTTTTTTTTCCCTTCAGGGACCACTCCAACGTCAGGCGGATGCACACCGCCGTCAAGCTCAACGAGGTCATCGTCAATAAATCCCACGATGCCCGGCTCGTCCTGCTCAACATGCCGGGACCCCCCAGGAACACGGACGGAGACGAGAACTGTATCCTTTTAACGCCATGGGTTGCACTTTTTCAGTTATTTAACCAAATTAAATATTTGAGCTCCCAGGAGGCTTCATCAGAAGTACTTGTCGGATGGTCAAATAGCATCAGAAACCCGACAATTTCTGCAACTTTCCCAAAAACCTTCAGCTCTCTCTAGCCCTCTTTTTTTTTTTTTAATTCTTGCCGACGATATTGCTGTCACTTTGTCAAACAACCGAGTGCAACATCACGAGTGTCTTCAAAGGAACGACGCATGTTTTTCAACCTTTGGTTGTGTTTTATACTCCAGCGCATGAGATGATACAGAAGTATCATCCACCGATCCTTTATCTAGACCAGCTCATCCTGCACAGGGTTCTGGGTGCA
>CM051710.1:14121648-14244148 GCA_028022725.1 Lycodopsis pacificus | reverse complement strand
CGGATTTAACGGACGGTACCGGGCAGCACGACGGTGACCCGGAGTTCCTGGATCCGCAGTCCTTCAATGGGTTTGACACTGACACCAAGGTGACTCTATCTTTATGAATGGGTCCACACGTCATTCACACAAACAAACGGACACAATGTTCTTTAATCTAACTCACTAATAGGTGTCGTGAACGCACCTCAAGTGTTCTCTTCTTGATTGGTTATAACACATCCTTTTGGAGAATCCTTTGACATCAATAATCTTGATTTTATTCCTAACTTGTGTATCTTAATGTTTCAGTTCCCTGGAGGCAGTGACAACTACCTGACTATCTCTGGGTCCGGCCATCCCTTCCTCTCCTCCTCAGAGGTAGGCGTCCTTCACATCTGGATTTAGGGCCCTGGATGTCTCTCTGACGGGCTTTTGTTTATTGCTATGGAGCCACACAGCTGTGGACACATGTTTCGGGTTAAAATCAAGCAGAATCACACCCATTCATTACCGTACATAAGAGTCACAGAGCTAAAGCTGCTTTTCATGTCATAGCAGAGTAATAGAGTTTAAGCCTCTGGTTCCCAACCTTTGTGACGCCTTATACAGCAAATCTACATCTACATGTGTCGTGACCGGTTCAACCAAAAGATTGATTCTTACTTTTTAGATTTTATTTGATTAATTTATAGAGGCCTGAAGGGGTCAAACTGTCCTGTAATTCACAAGAAAAACAGCCCAAATGTGTCACAAAAAGTCTGCTTTTTGGAGGATCCAGACCCCCCATGATGGATTTAATTAACTATAAATGGGTCGCGATGTGAAATGAGTCAGGATGTGAAGTTTTAGCTTGCTCAATTTGTACAATTTGAACCAACTTGATCCAAATATCCTGTATTAGATATATATTAAATGGTCTTCAGGGTTTAAATAGATCACAAGTTGTTTATGTTTTAGGAAAAATGGTCGCTTAGCTCTGTGACTTGCATGTAGTCAACCACACCACAACCAAGCCTAACCTCAACGATCTCTAACTTAATCAACAAATTATATTTCGTATTTCAAGCATGTTAATAATAGATTTTTATCTTGTGCGAGTCCTACACAACAAGGCTATGAACGACTTAACGTCAGCGCCGTGAGTAACGTAAACAAACATTTGTAATCAACGTGCATCACTGACATACTCGCATCTTTTAGTGTTCCACTAAACCCATTGACCTCTTCAACCTCGCGGGATCTGCCGGTGGAGTATGAATCATTTATAAATACTTTATATTTCACTACCCCCTTCCTGCTTAAATCCAGACTTTTTTTGCTTTCTTTTTAAAACAATGCTGTCATTTAGGAAACAAGCTTTTAATAAGAGGCTATTTCATCATCAGAATAGATAGAAATGTTACAAAAAGAGGGATGAAAGTATACAAATAATACAAATAACAGACCCAAACAGTTCAACCAGGTTAGAGAGCATTTTCCAGACATGGCATACATACTCTTAACACCTGTAATATTTCAATCATCAGCATTTCTCACTCTCGGCTGGTCACCTGTCAGCACACTTATTTGTATTATTGCATGATCAACTTGCCTTCTTCTAGCTTCACTGTGATCCTGGATGACTGGTGTCGCCGAGCTGCTTCTCTACTGGCTAAACTAACTCAGGGGTTTTCCTATCCAGCTATGAGAGTTCCCACGATGCAACATCATCAATATGTAACAATACTTCATAAGGCACGAGATGAAACGGGGACGATTCGTTTGATAACCAGTTATTAAAAAGTAAGGCTAAATGTATGGCCATTTCGAAACCCTTTTATCTTTGTAATAATTAGTAACAAGTAAGTAAAGAGCCAGCTGATGTGATTCTTTATTACTTGTCACTTTATTGTACACTCAGTATGTTTGTCCCTCTCAGGATCCTGTAGGAATATAATGAAATCTACTTAAGTTGAAAGAGAGCCAGCTAACCCACTAATCTCTCTTTGTGCCGCACTTTCTCCTCCGCTGACTCAAACACTTTCTGACACACACAGTATTTTGGAGATGTGTCAGTTTTCAAGTATGTCTTTAAATTAACTTTTGTCCAAACTCTGTTTGCCGTAATGACTGACTTTCTTCTCCCAACTTTCTCGTGTGTCTCTTTCGTTCCATATTGTTGTTTCCTCCTCTCCACCACAGTTTCTCACAAACCTCTTTTCTCTCCCCTCCACTCTTCTTCTTCTTCTTCTCCGCTCCAGACGTTCCACACTCCCAGCCTCGGCGATGAGGAGTTCGAGATCCCCCCCATCTCGCTGGATCCGGACTCGGCGCTCACCGTGTCGGACGTGGTGTCCCACTTCGGCGGGCTGTCAGACACGGGCCCCTCCGACAGCGTGGTGGTGCCCGGGAACGCCGTGGTGGAAGGGGACGACCCCTCGTTCGCCTCCACCTTCGTCAACGCCCCCTCGCAGGGACTGGAGCACCTGAGCCTGGGAGTCATCAGCCAGTCGGGAGGCAGCGCTCTGCTGGGCTCGTCGCTGGGCATGGTGAGCAGACGTCTGAGCTGTTACCTCGGTGCCAAACATCAGGCGAACTCGCTCACGTTTCATTCCCGTCCCCAGGATCTCGGCCACCCCATCGGCTCTCAGTTCAGCAGCTCGTCCCCGGTGACCATCGACGTCCCGCTGGGCGACATGAGCCAGAGCCTGCTGGGGTCCAGCCAGCTGACCACCATCGACCAGTCCGAGCTCAGCGCTCAGCTGGGGCTTGGCCTGGGGGGCGGGAACATGCTGCAGGGGCCCCAGTCGCCCGACAACCCTCTGTCGGCCACGGCGTCGCCCACCAGCTCGCTCCAGGACGACGACATGGACGACTTCAGAAGGGTGAGTTTTAAAACATCAACGTTCTTTACCACGACACAGTCCTAATGAAGCCAATAAAAACGGCACAGTAATTTGGTGTTTCTTGTCACGTAAGCAGTTTTTAAAAAAGAAAACCATTTTGAAATGTATTCTCTACTCTAACATGCCGTCCCCGTCCCCTCCCATCAGAGCGTCCTGGTGGAGTCTCCGGTCTCTCTGGCCGTCTCCCCCGGAGTCATCTCCCTCGACCCCTCCATGTCCGCCCCCCTGCTCTCCTTCCCCACCACCAGCATCTCGCCAGCCGCCGGGCGGAAAGGAGCGAAGAGGTGGAAGACTAAGAAAGACCCCAACGAGCCCCAGAAACCCGTGTCGGCCTACGCCTTGTTCTTCAGGGACACGCAGGCGGCCATTAAGGGACAAAACCCCAACGCCACGTTCGGAGAGGTGTCGAAGATCGTGGCCTCCATGTGGGACAGCCTGGGGGAGGAGCAGAAACAGGTGAGAGGAAACCCTCGACCCTTTAGGAATGTGCATTTCATAGTCCAATCGTTGATCGGGTAGATTGAGCTCAGCTTTCAAAGTATCTTCTCGTAGGCTCAATAACGTCCTGATGTCAGTGTGTGATGTACAATATATTGTTTTTGCAGGTTTACAAGAGGAAAAACGAAGCGGCTAAGAAGGATCACTTGAAGGCGCTGGCGGAGTACAGAGCCGGCCAGAGTTCTCAGGTGAGCTGCTGTGACGCACTCTGTCTGCTTTACTGCGGTTTTTGTGGCGTTTCCTGTTTTAAAATATAAGCAAAATCCATGCATGCACAGAATGCATTAAAACTCGCTCTGAGCATCTTCCACATCTACATCATGAATGTTGTGTGTCTGTATTGTGTCCTACCGTCCTCTCTGTAGGCCCCCATCGAAGTCATGGACACCTCCCCGTCGCCTCCGTCGCCCCCACCTTCGGCCCTGGGTCCCGCCGTCATGGCCGCCCACGCCTCCACCCTCGCCGCCCGCTCCACCAGGTCGCAGCATTACAACCCCGAGGAGAACACCATCACCAACATCTGCACCTCCAACATCATCCTGGACCTGCCGCAGGTCACCACGCGCTCCCGCACCGGCGCCACCAAACCCCAACCGGCGCCGCCCGCCCCCGCCCTGCCGAACCTGCCCACCATCGCCAAGATCATCATCAAGCAGATGCAGCTGCCGTCCGGCGGCGTGACGGTCACGGCGACGGCCGCCGCCTCCTCGCCGCGCCAGCCGCCGCCACTGCAGCAGATGCAGAGCACCTCTCTGCCGCCTCGGCTGCAGCAGATGGTGCACGCCCAGGCCCCGCCCCCTCTGCAGGCCAAGCCGCGAGGCGGAGGCGCGGTCGTCGCCGCCACGGCTCCGCCCCCGCTGCAGATCAAGGTCATCCAGTCGTCGCGGCAGGTGGATCCGAGAGCGGCGATGAGCGCGACGTCGGCCGGCGGGGCGCCCACGTCGGTGTCCCCCGCGGGTCTGACGGTGGAGGTGGGACAGTCGGCCGACCTGGTGACGGGAGGAGAGGAAGTGGCGGAGGCAGAGGAAGGGGTGAGCTGAGCAACGCAGGCCTGAGCTGCACATTTGGACGGTTTGATGAACACCTTTTTAAATGTAAATCTGTCTTTGGGCTTGTTTTTGTCTCCCAGATGGAGGTTGAGGTGAACGTCGCCCCCGTCCAGAGTGTGACGACTCCCGCCGCCAGCCGCAACATCTGTGTGCGCGCCGGCTGCACGAGGCCCGCTGTGGAGTGCCAAGACTGGGACAAGGAGTACTGTAGCAACGAGTGTGTCGCCACACACTGCAGGTGTGTTCACCAGCAGCGTGCACGTTAGGTTTCTATTATCAGTCAGTGTGTCGATAGAGTAGTGAGGTCCTGCCTGTTCAGCTGTGATGGACTGAGAAGCTTTAAAGGGCTGTAAAAGCAAACCATAAATTAACCAATAATTAAACTAATAGTTTAACTCACACACGTAGTTCCACACTAACTGATAATCAAAACAAATTTGTCAGAAATTGACTTTAAGTGTCGTGAAAATAATTTTTTTCTGCTTCACAGAGATGTGTTCATGGCCTGGTGCGCCATCCGAGGGCAGAACTTCACCACCGTCACATAGGTGACGAGGACAGAGGAGAGTAACAAGGTGACGAGGACAGGAGAGTAACAAGGTGACATGAACAGAGGAGGGAAGGAACCACCAGGCTCAGGTGTCGGCACATAAACGCTCCGTTTGGTCGCAGGAAAAGTATTTGAAAATCACTAAAATCGACACAAACGACTCTCCAGCAGGAGGAAAAACTGAATTATTTGGAAATACCGCAGCGGGAATGGCGGCTCACAGAGAGGACAGCTGGATGAATAATAAGACTGAAGAAAAAGGAGAAGAAGAAACTTCCAAGTGACCATCTATTGTGAATCTGAAATATGGGATTGATAAAGAAAAAGAACATTTTATATGGACTTATGGTGTTTTTAATTGTTTTGTGCAGGAAGGGGAATCATGAGAGTTAATTTTATTCAGTTAAAACACTTCACATGTGTTCACTCTTCCCTTTACTGTCACACTGAGGCTCGAGTCATCTATGAAGCGTTTAATTGTTCTCTTCACTAATGTGATCAGGTGCTTCTTTTAAAGATGTAACGTACACACGAGCGACTACTGGGCAAAGCACAAACAATCCTAAAGGTAGTTTGGAGTCGTACAAAAAGGTAAAATGTTTGTGAGACGACGGGGGAAATGAATCTGCCGGAAGCCAAATGCAGTTTGTCACCTTTCTAAAGCACTTTAAACTACCACCATGCAAACGATTTTAACTCACACTTTGAAAACAGGTGCTAAGGTGCAGTCGAAAGATGACTCGTGTTCTCCTCTCCTGCTGTAACACCCCGCAACATAAGAGCTTTTTAAATATGTGCTGAAAGTATCGGAATGGAATGAAATGAAACGCACACCAGCTCTGACAACACTACTGTACGGGGAAATATGAAAAGCTTTACTTTTTAACACAACTGTTTAATTTAAGGAACTTTGCTTTCAGGTCTCTTGCAGAATAAAGGAAGGGAATGGTTGCTTCCAAAAAAGATGATGAAATAATGCAGGGAACTGGTCTGGTTTGTTGTAGATATCCTGGAAATGTTTTTAACGGTGAAATAAAAATATTTTATGTTTTAATATACATTTGGTGATGCACATTTTGGCCTCAGGATTATAGCTGGAGAGGCATTTATTTGAGTTATAGTACAGGTGATACAGGAACAGAAAATACACACATATATATGTATTTGTTTATGATATAACTTGCATGGAAGAAATCATGTTTTACCACTGAATATTAGAAAGAAAACTACTTTTTAACACTTAAAAAAGCAACATTCTGCAATTAATATGGGAAAATAATAAATAATAGTACGAAAAAGAATATAAAATACCTTTTAAATGATTCCCCAAAAGCCAGAAAATAGTTGCAGCCCACGTGTGATTTGAACGCTTCAGTTTCTATCGCGAGATTGACGTCAGTGGAAGCGTTTGATGACGATGGCGGGAAAACCCACCATGGCGGGAAAAAGCAGCGTGGTCAAGACAAGGCAGGGGGCGCTGCTGCGCTGCAAATAACATTTGAATGCGCCACAAAACCGTCACAAAGTAACAAGGACAGGAACTCGCAAAGAATTTAGACTTTCGTTCGTCTCATTTTCACGTTATTTTATTTGATTAGAATCACACCAGGAGCTTCTGTTAGGCGCCATGATGGTTTTAAATATCGATTTGTAATTGTAAAAAGCTGATATGTGAAGACTCGGAGGGGGAGGGAGAGGCAAAGGAAGCACTAGGAGAAAGGAAAGGAGGAGGGACCGATGACTTAATTATAACAGATTGGTGTGTGCGTGGTTGTGAGTGTGGCGTAAAGCCAAATTACATTATATTTTAATAATTTATCGTATTTTTAACCGAGTGATTGCTCATAAGGTTTTTTTTTTTGCGTGGCTCTTTTTTTTTTTTTTTACATGACCCCTTTCCTCAGTGGAAAAAGGCCTCTGTGGTGAAAATATAAAGGAAGTAGGACTGGTAGTGGTGCGTGGATCTCGACAGGCGTGGAAAGAAAGTGCGATATTGTTAGTTGACACTGATCATCATCATCATCATCATCATCATCATCATCATCCGGCCCTGCTTGAGAAGCGAAGCCGGGAGCTGGAGTTTGCACCAGAGGACTCACCATGGCGGTAAACCTGGATAAGGAAGCGTACTACCGCCGGATCAAGAGACTGTACAGCAACTGGAAGGTAACAAAACGGACGATTTGAAGCTCGTGTCGTCTGCTGTGGTTAACTTGCACGTGGAGAAAGTGGGCTTTTGGGAGACAACGTTACCAACGGCTAAGTAACTGCTACCAACGGCTAAGTTAGCCGCGTTTTTTTCTCCTTAGCGAGTTGACTGTTGTGCCGTTTCTTTGCCCACAACCAGGCCTCAGTCTGCACATTATGCACCTGCTTTATTTGCACTTTAAAAACAACATTTTTCAACTATACGTGTTTTGGAAGACGTCCCACCAAGTATATTGTATCACAACATGCTATAACCGCTAGCTAACTCATGTTAGCACACTTCATCCCAATTCACCACGTTAGCTAGTAAGTTTGCTAACCGAGCTAACTTACTTAGCCGAGCAGCTAAAATGTGTAGCGAGTTAAAATGACCAATAAATGACAAATGCAACGTGTTAAAGTGAGCACTGAAACATGCATATGCAGGTGTGCTTAACATTTGGCTGCCGAAGCCGTTGACCATTATGTTAATGTCACTTAGGGTTTGTAACGTTCGCTACATGCTAATGTTAGCTGTGGCTAATTAGCATGAATAACGTCCCAGTAACATGTGCAGGATGCCTGCATCTTCTGGAAATCCCTTTTCTCTAAATGAGTACCTGTGTCTCATTACATAAACGCAATCGTATAGCTCGTTTTTTAAGGTGTTAAACTCATTGTGACTTGGAAGTTTTTGCTTAGCTTTCTACTTGGTTATTACAGCCCAATTACGCAAATAGGTCCATTAAGGAACACTTTGTTTGCATTATAAGTCATTTAAAGACTTAAAAACAGCTTTATGAGACCAGCACTCTTTGTCTACCAGCGATACTATAATAGTAGGAGCACATCTAGTATGGTTTTCCTTTTCATGCATAACACTAGATGTGTGGTTGTGTCCTTTTTTTTTTTTTTTTGGTTTCCCAGAAAGGAGAAGATGAGTTTGGCAAAGTTGATGCCATTGTGGTGTCTGTCGGCGTGGACGAGGAAATTGTGTACGCCAAGTCCACGGCCATACAGGTAAGAGCACACTCCAGCGTTACAGGGTCACCTTTAAGATGCTGATGCATTCATGTGCAGCAATTAATTAAGTAAATAATCAACATTGCTTTATTAGTCTTGTATGTAAACAAAGTCTTTCTTGAGCAGCAGTACAAGAAGTTCCAAAATCTTGAAAATACATTCACAGCTAAACAATTATCTTTCATTTATTCACCTGTTCTTATTATGAAACTCCGTACGGCATCACTAATGTTAGCTGCAGCGGACAAGGACGGACGGCTGCTCTACAAACAGTCAAAAACTGTCCAAATGTTTGGATAAATTGCTGCTGTCACCCCTCTTACATGTGAGGGTTTTATTGCATTTGTGACGACAGTTCTCAGCATTTTACACGTGCGTTTTAAGGGGTTTCACGGATGGAAAGCTCTATGAATCTGGTTCGTATACATGTTTTAGTTCTTCTTCTTTCCCCTCAGACATGGCTGTTTGGCTACGAGTTGACCGACACCATCATGGTCTTTTGCGACACCAAAATCATCTTCCTCGCCAGCAAGAAGAAGGTGGATTTCCTCAAACAGGTGGCCATAACTAAAGGCAACGAGAACGCCAACGGCGTGCCGCCCATCACGCTGCTCACCAGAGAAAAGGTAACCTGTGTAAAGACACGGAGGTAGTGGCCTGAATACACACAACCTTTTTTGTAGACTTATCTGCGTGTGATTTTTGGGAGGCAGGCGTGGTGAACAGATTTTCTGTGTGTACGTAAATCAGATTCTTAACTGCCGTTGTGTGTCTCAGAATGAAAGCAACAAGGCCAACTTCGACAAGATGATCGAAGCGATCAGAGGCAGCAAAGACGGCAAGACGGTGGGGATCTTCAGCAAAGATAAGTTCCCCGGAGATTACATGAAGAGCTGGAACGACACCATCACCGCTGAGGGGCTGGAGAAGGTAAAACACGATCACAAAAGCTTCATTTTTTTTTATATATAACCGTGTTTTGTATTCTCTAGTTTGGTCACACCGTTCCCCTTTTTCACGTTGCTTCCCGACCTGCAGGTGGACATCAGCGCTGTGGTCGCGTACACGATGGCGGTGAAGGAAGACGGAGAGCTGGCGCTGATGAAGAAGGCGGCGGCCATCACCAGCGAGGTTTACTCCAAGTTCTTCAAGGAGCGCGTCATGGAGATCGTCGACGCAGATGAGGTGAGGAGAAGGAGCGGTGGATCCATGTCGGATTGCGGATTATTGATACAAGTTTACTGGACTAATGCTGGAATTATAGCTGTTGAAAAATGTCTATCAGCCTCCTAGTTTTTGATTCCATGTCGGAGTAATTAGGAATTGTTTTGTTTCGCCCTCCCGCCGACAGAAAGTGCGCCACAGTAAACTGGCGGAGTCGGTGGAGAAGGCCATCGAGGAGAAGAAGTACCTGGGCGGTGCGGATCCTTCCACGGTGGAGATGTGTTACCCTCCCATCATCCAGAGCGGAGGCAACTACAGCCTCAAGTTCAGCGTCGTCAGGTAGCTCCCCTCACCGGAGCAGAGGCACGGTGATACGTTTTTTATTAAAGCTGTTGGCAATTGTAGCTTAGCTTAGCATAAAGACTGGATGCGTGAAAACGGAAGGAGAATAACAGGCAAAACAACCTGAGACGATCGTACATTTTGACCCTGACCGTCACTTTAACGGACACCGTCTTTTCTGCTCCAGCGACAAGAACCACATGCACTTCGGTGCCATCACGTGCGCCATGGGGATCCGCTACAAGTCGTACTGCTCCAACCTGGTGCGCACCCTCATGGTGGACCCGCCTCAGGAGATGCAGGACAACTACAACTTCCTGCTGCAGGTGGAAGAGGAGCTGCTCAAGCATCTCAAACACGGTGGGTTCAGGGGCATGCTGGCAGCGTGGGAAATATTTCAAACTGAATCTGCTGAAAATTACGTCGCAACTTTTAGGAGCCCAAGGACATGAATTCAAATGTACAAAGCTCAAAGATGGGCATAACATTTGAACATTTTAGAGGCTTTTTTTGCTTGAAAAATGACAAAAATAAAATATTTGAAAAAACTACCCAAGTAGGTAGTTATTACAAGCAGCAAGGCAACTGTGGTAAATACAGGGTTAAGTATATTTGTGTTTTTACTTCCTTGCAGGAGTAAAAATCAGCGACGCCTACAACGCTGTTCAGGACTACGTGAAGAAGGAGAAGTCGGACCTCGTAGCAAAGCTGACCAAAAACCTCGGGTAGATGCTCACACTTTACATCTTTTTCTCCTCCGTGTTCTCGCACACGTTCACACACTCGCCTCACATCTTCTTGTGTTGTTTTCTTGTTCTGTAGCTTTGCAATGGGAATCGAGTTCAGAGAAGGCTCCTTGGTTCTGAACGCTAAAAACCAGTACAAACTTAAAAGAGGTGAGAAGTCGGGACACATTCGGATGCAAATGTCTGTCGTTGTCGATGTTGAGTGAATGCGTTTCACGAACGTCTCTCTACATTACGTAATTGTTAAGCAGCTTGTGTGCGTCTCCTCCAGGCATGGTGCTGAGCATCAGTTTGGGTTTCGCCGACCTCGTCAATAAAGACTGCAAGAAGGACGAGCAGAAGAAGTACGCCTTGTTTATCGGGGACACGATACAGATCAATGAGGTACGCGTTCCCTTGATACGAGCGACGCTGTAGAAACACTGACCTCAACACTATAAACGAGTACAAGTCACAGCAACTTATTCATCACAACCTGAAATGTTCCTGCAACAGGAAGAGGCGGCCACGATACTCACGCCAGTCAAGAAGAAGATCAAGAATGTGGGGATCTTCTTGAAGGTACGCCGCTTTGCACCTTTCAACTTTTTGTCGCTAATTGCACGAACAAAAGGAAAATGAAAACAAGTTGAAGCAGTTTGTGGACGTATTGGATGCATTTCTAAAGCTGTTTAATTAAAGAGATGCTTTGTCTCCTCCAAACTGTATTATGTAGTAACGTACAAGCGCCACACGATGGCAGTAGCTACATTTGAAGCAGCGTATGTGAGCCGCTCAGTCACTGAATTTCCCACAACACGGGTCCTGCTAATGTTTCACAATAAAAGCCTTGTTAGGAAATGAAAGGATACCAGGGCTTTTACTTTGAAACATGCAGGTTGAGTTTGTATCAACAGCGTAATGCAGTAAACGTGATTTAATCATCGCAGCTCATTGAAATGATCGTCGACATGGTTCTTTCTCCTCAGAATGACGACGAGGACGATGATGACGAGGACGGGGACGATGCCGAGGAGCTGCTGGGGAAGGGGGCTCGTAGCGCCGCCCTGCTGGCCGACAGAACCCGAGTGAGTGCGGGTGCCTTTGTGTGGTCGGATACGTGACCGGTGATCAGTGTTTATGTGGCGCCTTGGCGGAGTGTCAGTAACTAAGAGTGTGACTGTTTTTGTGCTCTACCAGCTACTCGGGAAGGTAAGTATTCAATGCTTTTCTTCTAAAGTCTCATCGGCTGAAGTGCTTTAGTTGTGAGAATCCACTTACTGATCGGGAGAACGTTGTCGTCCTTTCTTTTTAATTTGAGTGATTTTTTTTTTTTCATTTTTTTTGTGTGCGTTTTTGATTTCTCTGACCATCCAAAGCCGTGTAACACATGTCCGTATTCTGCATGTGTTATTTATTTTCCCATCCGTTTCGTATAAAAAGAACCCTGTACTCTGGTGTTTTCTGCGTGCGATCACTCAGTTGCGTCTCTTGTCAAACTCAGAATGAGATGACGGCGGAGGAGAAGAGGCGGGCTCACCAGAAGGAGTTGGCGAATCATTTGAACGAGGAAGCCAAGCGTCGCCTGACGGAGCGGCAAGGAGAGGAGCAGATCCTGAAGTGAGTGTGAATACTTAATGATGTCCCGACGATGCGGAGGGCCTCGCCACAGATTCATTTTGTGTTAATTGAGTTCCCCTTTTCCTCTCCAGGGCCAGAAAATCCAACGTGTCCTATAAGAACGTGTCTCAGATGCCCAGAGAAAAGGACATCCGAGAAATGAAGATCTTCATCGACAAGAAGTACGAGACCGTCGTCATGCCCGTCTTTGGTATCGCCACGCCGTTCCACATCGCCACCATCAAGGTACGCCGACGGCCCCGTCACCTCTGTGTTTGCTCCCAGATTGTCTTTTCATATTGACTAATGTTTTTTTAAATTATTTCAGAACATCAGTATGTCCGTAGAAGGAGACTACACCTACCTGAGGATCAACTTCTACGTCCCCGGCAGCTCTCTGGGGCGACAGGAGGGAAACATCTTCCCCAACCCCGACGCCACGTTTGTTAAAGAAATGTGAGGAAGAGAAAGTTGTATTTGGTTAAAATGGCAGTTTATTGATTGACGGCACGGGACTGAAACACACCTGTCTGGTTTGATTGTTGAAGGTCTTAAACTACCTTGAAGTATGTTTGTGTCCTGTTCGTCTCCTATCCGTCCTCCTCACTTACTCTCGATCGGGACCGTTCTCCCCTCAGCACGTACCGAGCGTCCAACCTCAAAGCTCCCGGCGACCCGTCGGTGCCCTCCACCAACCTGCAGAACGCCTTCCGCATCATCAAGGAGGTGCAGAAGCGCTACAAGACGCGGGAGGCCGAGGAGAAGGAGAAGGAGGGCATCGTCAAGCAGGACTCGCTGGTCATCAACCTCAACCGCAGCAACCCCAAACTCAAAGACCTCTACATCCGACCCAACATCGCGCAGAAGAGGATGCAGGGCTCGCTGGAGGCGCACACCAACGGTGGGAGGAAGGCTCTTATCGGGATGAACAGGAGGGCCGCTTAAACCTCCTTTTATTACTGAACGCTCCCTCTCTTCTCCACGCGCAGGTTTCCGTTTCACGTCGGTCCGCGGCGATAAAGTGGACATTCTTTACAACAACATCAAACACGCCATCTTCCAGCCGTGCGACGGGGAGATGATCATTGTACTCCACTTCCACCTCAAGGTAGCGTTATTGGTTCAAGACTTGCGAGATTGTTTTCGATACCACACGCGCAGATGTTCCAGTACAACTTTAAAGTTTCCGTTTTCCAGAACGCCATCATGTTCGGGAAGCGGCGCCACACGGACGTCCAGTTCTACACCGAGGTCGGGGAGATCACCACGGACCTGGGCAAACACCAACACATGCACGACCGGGACGACCTGTACGCCGAGCAGATGGAGCGCGAGATGAGGCACAAGCTCAAGTCGGCCTTCAAGAACTTCATCGAGAAGGTGGAGACGCTCACTAAAGAGCAGCTGGAGTTCGAGGTTCCCTTCAGAGACCTCGGGTGAGTAACGCGCCGCACCGTGAACGCGACAGGAGCCGGCGCGGGGAAAGAGGTGCGCTCAATAAGCGGCTGGTCTGATTGTTCTGGTTCTAGGTTCCAGGGCGCCCCCTACAGGAGCACCTGTCTGCTACAACCCACGTCCGGTTCCCTCGTCAACACCACTGAATGGGTGAGTGAGCGCACTTAACACCTCTTACCCACTGACTAACAAAACCCATTTAAAATTTAAAAAAAATGTATCTTAATACTCCGTATTAATGCGGTTATCCTAATTTATTTTGCCCTCTTTGTTGGTTTTAACTCCAGCCCCCGTTCGTGGTGACTCTGGACGAGGTGGAGCTGGTCCACTTTGAGCGCGTGCAGTTCCACCTGAAGAACTTCGACGTGGTCATCGTCTACAAGGACTACAACAAGAAGGTCACCATGATCAACGCCGTGCCCGTCAACTCCCTCGACCCCATCAAGGAGTGGCTCAAGTGTGTTTTTTATTTATTTGTCAGCTGCTTCTTTACGAACGCGGGCTCTCCGGTCTCTGTGTGTTAAATTGCTCTGTTGTCTCTTTCTCAGCTCGTGTGACATCAAGTACACGGAGGGAGTCCAGTCCCTGAACTGGACCAAGATCATGAAGACCATCGTGGACGATCCCGAGGGCTTCTTCGAGCAGGGAGGCTGGTCTTTCCTGGACCCAGAGGGCGAGGTACGTCCAGCACAGTGGCCCGAAAACACTTCACACAAACGTGTTTGTGTGACTACGTCCCTCTGACTCTGGTTTGTTTTGGTCTCAGGGAAGCGGCGCCGAGGAAGATTCGGAGTCGGAAATGGAGGATGAAACTTTCAACCCGTCTGCAGACGAAGAAACGCAGGAGGAGGAGGACAGTGACGAGGACTACGACTCTGAGACGGAGGACTCTAGTAAGATTTATTATTTCAAACTGTTGGATGTACTACGGTAAATGGAGCTTATTGTCTTTGAGAAGTGAATCCAAGAGTGCAATAGTCGCATCAGTTCCTTTGCTTTTGTTTTTATAGATTTCAGCGGCGAGTCGGAGGGCAGCGAGGAGGAGAGCGGCAAAGACTGGGACGAGCTGGAGGAAGAAGCCAGGAAAGGTTCGTATGAGCCATGCCTGGACATGTTGTAGGTGATTTGTGTGTGACGTGAGTGACAGAGAGGTGGTTTATGTTGTTTTTAGCTGACAGAGAGAGCCAGTACGTAGAGGAGGACACCACCACCGCCGCCAACACCAACAACAAGAAGAGAAAGGTCCGGCCATCGGCCCACAGCAGCACGCCCAACAAGAAGAAGCGACGGTCCTAAAATATATCTCTCTCTCGCACACGCGCACACACACACACACTCACACACTGCCAAACCTAGTTGACCCTTGACCCTTCCCTGTACCCCAACTGGCTCTTTTGACTCCTACACTTAAGACGAACAAAACACGCTCAGACACACGATGTGTATATAGACGTAGACGCCCCGTTATTTTCGTGTCGGTCAGTGAAGTGTCATGTTGAAATGGTAAGAAAGAACCAGGCACACCACACACACACTTCATTCATCAGCTTGTTTTCCCCTCTCCTTCCTCGTTCTCTTTTTGTTTCCACCTCCCATCTCCATCCATCCATCAGGGTTTCGTGTGTGTGTGTGTGTGTGTGTGTGTGTGCATGTTTAGATGGGTTTTTATTGCGAGCGTTGTTTACTTTCTGTTGAGAAAGACGACTTTCTTAACTAATGAATAATAAAAGGCTTGACATCTCCTCTGCCAAGTGTTTTTGTATAAAACCTGAGACTCTCCACCTTCTTGTCTTTGTTTCACTTCCCCGTCATGTTTTCCTCGGTGTTTGTTGAATTGTAGTAATACGATTGAACATTTTCTCTTTTTGAGGGAGGGGGGGGGGGCAGATACAGTTTCTGATTTCTTCTTTTTTTTTAAATGGGGTTTATAAACTTATGCACACACACACACACCGTCTCCCTCACACTCGTCCTCTGATCCTTTTTTTTTTTTTTTTTGTGCAGAGTAGATTTGTTGTTGTACTGTTAATTCTGAAAATTGTTTTTGTTTTTGTAATAAAATTCAAAGGAACTGTAGTTTGTTTTGAATGTTTTCTTCTCGCTGCGCGTTCGGAAACGTTCTGTCGCCGTACAGTTAAGTAAACGTTATAGCGATGACTGCCTCTTTATAGCACTGGGTTTTTGAAAGGTTTTAGACTGTTGGTCGGACAGAACTAAGACATTTGAAGATGTAATTGTATAGTTATATTGGGGAATTATTTAATATTTTCTGCCGTTTTAAAGAGAAACGACGTCTTAATCTCAATTTAATCTAATTCAACTAATCGGTTTAAAGAAGGGGTTAAAGATTATTAGGAAAAAGGAAACTACTATAGCATTTCTGATAAAAGTATCCCTTGAATTAAAGGATTGTGACGTTCTGCAGAAACATAGTTTGTCGATTCTCTGGTTGTAAAACTTGTTTATCACGTTTCTTTCAAGCAGTTTTTCATCATTTGGCCCAAACAGATGGTGTTGAATCACTCAGCTTCAGTTTAATGCTGCTAAACAGGCAGTGATGTATGCTGAAGCGGTTCTTCAAAGTGCCTCATATTTTAAATAAATACAAACTGCTCAAAGCAAAGTTGTTCTGACAAACAAATGTTCTGTCCAGACATCATGTACACACTGCAGTGGTCTGCTGCAAACCAACATGTGTGGAGGAACCGCTCACAAACACACACACGTTTGTATTTCTATACTTGGGAGGCCTGACATACTTGACTTAATGCATTCACCAACCATCTCTTCCTCATGTTGTACCCCAAACCTTAACCCGAGTGTAACTCTACCCTCAGCCCTAAAACCAAGTCCTTAAAAGAAGTGGAGAGTCGCCAAAATGTCTTAATTTTCCAAAAAATGGAAGGCGTGAACCTCACATCGGTCCTCACAAAGACAGAAGAGCCCTCGCGCCCGTTGTCAGGCATGCAAACGTCCCCTCGCTGGAAACTGTCTCACCGAGCGCACAAAGAAAAACAACCTCTTACTTGTGGTCATGGACCGTTTAGTATCCAAACTCAGAGACAGGGAAGGAAATGCACGAGTGAAGACACAGAGGGAGAGGAGGTAAGACCACATTGACAGAAGTACCTTCATCTTTATCTCCGCGAGTATTTGTTCTTCATTCTGTTCTCGTTCCTGCAGATCGTGGCGGGAGGTTGGAAGAAAATGCTTTTCTTTGGTTTGTACTCTTCTTTCATTAACTTTGAGAAAAAGTACATTTTGATTATTTGTTCAAAAACATTTTTGTGTTTTTTATTCTTGCATTGGGTTTTACTTTTACATCTAATCCACAGGGACAGTTTCTGTCCTCGTGGAGGTCACGCCAGACGGGTAAGAACACGTGTTCATGTCTGTCTCGTACTGTAAGACCACTTCACAAGTACAACGCTTAATAAACCAGGGAACCTTGAGGAATGCACTTAATGCACTTATTAATTGATTAATAGGTTAGTTATTTAATCGTTGAATTTAAACGTTTCAGCGCTGTTACCGATTTTTGTGCCGTAAAGAATGGTTTCAGAAGAGCACAAAACATTTAAATTAATTGCGCAAATAACAAATGAAGCTAAAACTTGTGTTTTCCATGATGATAGTTTTAGAAAAACCAACTAGAAATGTCATGTTAACCTCTGTATTGTTAGATTCTGTTTATGACTCTGTTTATGTTAAACACTTTGGATAAAACCAACTTCACCTGAACTGTTAAAGGAAATATTCCACAACAATTTGGCGTCACGAACAGGATACGCTGACCGTTCGACAGGCTCCAGAGAACCGTCCGGAGGAGAAGGCTTTTTTAATTTGGACAAGAGAAGGCCTTTCCCAGGAATACACAACCAGTTCCTATCTCATACCTCCTTAGACAAGAGAGAAAGAACCGGCGGTACCGAGGAGACCTGATTGACGGCACGCGTATCCAACGAAAATAATTAATTTCTACAAATCAGGTAAGAAGTTGAAATTCCAATTGTAAACTGTAAAGACGTAAAACGTAGCAGACACGGATGAGTGATCAAGGAATCATTATTATTTGGGGTTAATACAACTGTTTTCTGACATCTGTATGGTTGTTTTATGGGTTCTTCATGTGACTCCACCTGGGTTTCTGACGTATTATTTCATGTGATTTTATGAGAACGAAGTGACATTTTACGATAACGATTTTAACTCGAATGGAGCTATTTGAGATCGTAACATTGATCGTGTTTTTTTCTGAAGTTTTTACCTATGTGTGAAAGAAACAAGGTTTTTTGAAATT
The DNA here is from genome assembly GCA_028022725.1 of Lycodopsis pacificus. NCBI lineage: Eukaryota > Metazoa > Chordata > Actinopteri > Perciformes > Zoarcidae > Lycodopsis > Lycodopsis pacificus. The sequence goes on along the minus strand of CM051710.1, from coordinate 14,226,368 downwards.
CTTATCCTATGAGTGAAAGAAGCAAAGGTTTTTCTCTGAAGTTTTTACCTATGTATGAAAGAAAAAGGGTTTTGTGAAGTTTTCCTATGCATAAAGAATCTCAACTTTGCAGTGACGATTGCATTGTACTAAGATAGCGTCGACGCCCACACCATATGACATGGGTGGCAAAAATTGAATTAATGCGGCAGAAACACGGAGAGTCATGTTTTAAATGTCTTCCATACTGGTCAGGGGTTTTAGATAATGTTTAATAATAATAATTAATATGGGGAAAAAGAATGCGAATAATAGGGAAAGAAAATAGATTATGAAGCAAATAGACATGTTTGAAAGAAGGAAAGAAACTGGTCATTGACACACACACACACATTCCTCCTTTTGGCTCTGTGTCTCCCTCAACACAGAAAAGAAAAGCGTTGAGCGCTCCACACATTCCACACACACTCAGATAACCCATCTCTATTTTTTTGGCTCCGGAGAAACGAGTGTTTTGATTATATTCAATTCTTATTGATTTTGATGTTTCCTTTTGTTTTTATGCTTTCACTTATAAAGTAGTTAGATTTGGACATTTCTTCATTTCTACTTTTATTCATTTCTTGACTTATTGATTCATTGATTTATTCATTGTTTTGCCATGGGTTGGACCATGTCTCAACAGGGGGGAAGGTATCTATGATAAAGAGGGTCTTTGCATCATGTGGTTTCAAAGACTACTAAAAAAAAAAAAAAAATTTGTTTTGGGTCTAGCATGCACTGTAGGTGCAAAAATATAATCCATTACAACATATTTGCATGGATTTCATTGAACTAAACTAATATGCAGAGAAGAAATATTGTTTGACAACAATTGACAGATACTTTAAATTGATCGAGATGTTATTACGGAAGCAAAAGCTTTGACTGAAGATAAAGAACATTTTGAAATACCAGTAATAAATTATTGTGATAATGATATACATTTTGTAAACAAAGTAATAAAACATTTGGCTGAGGTATTTGGAATAAACATGAAATATCATTGCTCTTATCACCCACAGTCAGCAGGGTTAATTGAAATAACTAATGGTACAATTAACTAAAAATTGAGAACACATATCTTGCCGAGCCTAAATCATTGGTTGGACAAGATGAACATAATGGGAGAAAACACAGAAAAATGTTAAAAAGAAAATAAATTGTTGTCTCTTCCACTCGGGAGGATCATAATAGTCCACGCACAAGGTTGCGACAACTTGGAATGCACCGACCGTTTCAAGTTCTCCTCAGCACACCAACAGCTGTCCACATAGCAGAGAAAGAAAACAACAAAATAGTGGCACTGATAACTCTTAATCTTGGGGCACCTGTTCCCTCTGGGTGAGTCTGGAAGAACAGGGATTTGAAGCCTCTGTGGCCATTTGTCTGACCAGTGAAGATACTAACACACTCAGAGGGGTTAGTGGTGTCTGTAAGAAACAAAAGAGCTCAGTGATACAACTAACATCGCAGAAATTGATAACTTTAGACAGCCAGGGCTATGTGGGATAAGGGGAACTATGTTTTGCTTTGCTTTGCTTTGCTTTGCTTTAATCAGAATCAGAATCAATAATAATTAGTCCAATATTATAGCGGGAAATTGAGAAGATAAAATTGACCATCAATAAATACGAAAATACAACCAAACGAACATTACACGCTGGGAACAATTCTGTTCCGCATGACACCAGAAATTGACCAAACAAGTTTCAAATGTGCCTTACAAATTGTTTTCTCCTCCTCAAACTGTCTAGTGGCGACAATTGCATCACTCTACACTATCTGTTGCCACCTGAGTAAACAAAATGACATCCTGTTTCTCACCCGATGCAGCAAACTATGTAGAACATCACACAGACAGCTGATGGATATGGACAATGCCCAGGGCTGGCACCTGGTGGTTCTGTGGGTGTAAGCGAAGCAGTGGAGTGGAACTCGTGCGTTGGCACAGTTGGTAAGGTCATTCGATGCATGGCCTATGGATGGCACCTCCCTGCGTAACCTCCTAGAGACAGACCACGACCACAAAGGTCAGCCCATCTGGCAGTTTCAGTCAGTCTGTGAACATAGATGACATTGGGGTCCCGAGGGGAAATCAAATTGCTGCGGGGTTTGAAACGGTACTATTTTGGTGGGCAACAATATGTAGAGGGATCGAGACGTGCTGCTGGCGGAGAGAGGAGGGGTCTACAAAAATGTTTTGGTTCATCTTGAATGTACTTTCATACCATGTTTGAGGAGATTACTGCAGCGATGAATTGATGTTGATATGACTAAACAAACTCTAGTGTACTACAGCTCTCCAGCAGGATGGAGAGGAAACTGAGGGAAACGAAGAGCAGAACAACCCTCTTCTCGCCAACATCATTGATTTGTTTTATGTTTCTTTCATGATCTAGCTTGGAACAGACCCCTCAAGACAGAGGCAGAATAATCCTCTGGGGTCTGGTTGAGACAAAGGCAGTCTACCCTTTGATCTCTAGTTAGTGTTGTTACATTTTTATTATGTTTAATTGTGGTTATGTTGTAACCAAAAGAGTGGAGTGTAATGATAAAAATGTTTTAACATTTCCTCATCATATTTTCTGTGTGATGTTAGAAAATTCATTTGTACAGGCGTCTAGATGTCTGAACACCTTGACATATTTGTTCCAGACAGAGGTCACTCTCTATCTTATTCTATCAAGCGACTGACGTGTTCTTTCTGTAATCAACTGCTTCTTATTAGACTAAACATTTGCGGAAGACCTAGTGATGTCAGTGAGGGTTCCAACAAGGACACGCGCCCCCACCTTTCTGCATTCCTCTCCTGTGTGTTATCTGTCTTCTCTGTGCCGGCCGGTATAAATACCTTGTTCTGATTCTGTGTCTCCAGAGCATGAGCACATTTCACTGTGATACGTGGCTGTGGTTGTGTTCTCTGTTTGCAAACATAAAATTTACTTTCTGAAACTTTGATCATTCATCAAGACTCTGTTTATGTTAAACACTTTGGATAAAACCAACTTCACCTGAACTGTTAAAGGAAATATTCCACAACAAGATCAATACGTGCTGGTGACAGAGGAGAAGAGTTGGGTGGATCGGCCTGCGCAGAGACTCCTGGAAGTGGTCGGATGGCAGCACCTCCTCCTTCAGGCGTTGGGGGAGGCGTCAGCCCAAGACAGACAACGACCGCCGGGCGTGCGTTAGTATGCAAAAAGGGCGTTGGAAGGGCTGGGAATGTAACACCGGTTTCAACTTTGTCTGTCAAAGTAAGCCCAAAGACACACACACACACACACACACACACCTATATATGTACCTGATGGAGGCACCATTTAACATGAAGCTTACATCTTTGCATTCAAATAAATAATGTGAAACTAAGACTCTTTCTGAAGAAAAGTCCATGTTATGTAAAACTAAAGAGTTTAAATGTGTTTTGCTCTCATGTCCGATGTTATAAACACAGCGTTACGTGCAAATAAAAGGAATACTTTGACCTTTAGTTAAATAAGTGCCCTCACTTTCTTACTAAGAGTTGGATAGCAGGATCTCTTTCACTTTCATGTAGAGGAGTAAATATATATAAATATATATAGTTTTATACAAGCTTTTTAAGAGTTGCAAAGCAAGACAAACACAAAGGCGTTAGCTTGTTTAACCACTGGATGCCAAAGCACCACATGGTAAACAAATCTACAGGTTTTGCATGAAAATGGTCTGAAAAAGTGACGAGAATTTCCATGAACCCAACATGCGATGTGAGCTGGTTGTGGAAGGAAGAGAGAGGGTAAGTCTGTGTTTAAAACTGGAGAATTTAGACGTCTTTTTGCTTCCTTTCTCAATGTTATATCCTTAATGTATTGTAAGTATCCTTTTTGTCCTTGCGGCTCAGATTAAATGGCGTGGCTGCTGAACGCGTTCCCTTTCACAGGTAAGAAACGTGAATAACTCGCAGGCTGCTACTGACTTTGACGGTTGTTAAAGGTTTGAAAATAACCTGCTTCTTTCGCAGGGATTCTCCTTTTGCTCCAGAGGACTGATCAGCTGAGTAAGTACCTGTTCAGGACAAACATCTTTCCATCTTGGTCACTGTGTTGTGATTTATTATTGATAATGTGTGACAACCGGCAAAATACACACTTTCCAAAGCACGCACACGTATGAAAATCTTTAAAACTTGAAGCTTTTGTGCTGCTCAATTCTTCTTTGAAGCGTTAACTGGAGCCTGCTGTATTGCTCGTAACTTTAAAAGTAAAAAGCTCACCGTGTACAGTTCTGCTGAGTCTGTCACAGAGCCTTTGATCAGGACACCCCTGTGCCTCTTTTGTGACTCAGTTTGAATGTTTCTGCATGTTTCTGCTGCGCTTGCCTTTTTTGAAACGTCTAAACTTCTGCCCAAAGTGCCTCAGCAGCGGTACCACCTCATCAACAGCTCCCTGACTTGGTATGAGGCTCAGAGCTTCTGCAGACTAATGTACACCGACCTGGCCACCGTGGACAACATGAATGACAAGAACGAGCTGGTGGACACGCTGGGCAGCCGTGTGGCAAGCAGCTGGATCGGCCTCCAGAGAGGAACGACCAGCAGGACGATTTGGTCCGATGGCAGGGGCCCGATGCACTACACCAAGTGGTATCCCGGTGAACCGAACGGCGGAGCCGGTGAATCCTGTGTAGCGATGACTTATGCTGGCACATGGAATGACAGATCTTGTGGAACAAAACAAGGTTTTGCGTGTTACGAACGTGAGTAAATGACAGAGGGATTCTTGTAGCAGATGGAACATAAACATCTGATAAAAATTCGCTTTCAAAACATCGTAAACAAGAAGGGAAGCTGAGACCTCCGCCAAAAATAATATGCGTATCTGCCCCGTGCTTCAGATTAGCTCCAGAAGCTAATGGGCGCTTCCTTGGCTCATGCTACGCCCTTCGACAAAGGTTTATGAAAATCAGGCCAATAGGTTTTCCATAATCCTGCTAACAGACAAACCGAGAAACCGGACTGAGATAATAAAATCCACATCGAACAGCATTCAAACCACAAGATTGGAAGTCGCTTTCAGTCCTTTGATTCACAGGTCTTTAGACACATGGATTAAAACTAGATAACATCGAAAATGATTCATATTTTCTGATGTTAAACGATCGCTTCCATCAGTGATGTTCCATCTCGTCTCCTGCTTGACGCCTGCTTGCTTTGAAGAGGAAAGACCTGAAATCCATTTTTTGTCTCTTTGTATGTTTCTGTAGTCCAGCAGGATGGCGTGCGGAGGTATGTGTTTTACTCAGAATACAGAAGCTGGGTGAGCAGCCAAGAGCTGTGCAGAGAGAAGCACGTCGACATGGCCTATATCGCCAACGATTTGGATAACTCGGAGATCGCTGATGTAGCCAAAGCATGGGGGAGAAATCTGTGGATCGGCCTGTCCAAAGATGTCTGGGTGTGGTCGGACGGAAGGGAAACCTCCTTCAGGTTTTGGCCGAGCGTCCCGTACTCTCAGGGTGACTGTGCTTCTGTTGCGGTGGCGCAGCAGGGACGCTGGGTCGGAGCTCCGTGTGACGAGAAGGCCACGTTCGTCTGTCAGGGTGAGTTACTGACATCGATGAGTTAATTCCTCGACATGCAAACCAAAGTGATTTCTTTATTTTAGAGAAGTTTGCGAAGTAGACCTACATTTGAACTTTTTCTTTACTCAACCACGACTTAATGCTCATGTTCCGACAGCTGCATGTATAAATATGCAACTGTTTGCGGACAATCACCACTGTCCTTCAGATAATGTGTCTATGTCGTGTCGTAAAACCTGACCAAAAAAACAGTGATTGCATGTTGAAATCATTTAGTTTCTTTGAGTTTCCTTCTATAATCGATAACGTATCCTTTTTTCTCAAAACAACATGCAGATGAGGTGAAAGTACTGGGTAGCGTCTGCATTTCAAAAGGTTCCAACGACGCTCATGAATAAGAGCCTGGACGTAGCCAATGATCACGTGACGGTGTGATTTTCGTTGCAGGTCTCAAAGTGAAGAAGATGGTAATAAGGATGACTGTGCGCTCTGCCGTCGACCTCACTGACCCCACAGTCACCGATGCTCTCCTGAAAAAAGTAAATAAAATGCATGTTGATGATTTCTTCATATTTAATATGTGATAAAGGGCTTTGGTTTGTCTGACGCTGTGTGTGTCCCCTCAGTTGGACGCTGCTCTGAGACAACGGTCGGTGACTGACTTCAAACTCAGCTGGCGAAGGGACAACAGTGGACTCGTCTTCCAACGCACGAGCAGTTGAGAAAACCCGTGAGTGCACGGTTCGCTTCCGAATCTCAAAAGACTCCTTTCGAATATAGAATTGGACTTCGAGCAGTCGTCAACTGAGACCTTTTTGTTTTTCTCCTTCTCATTGCAGGATGCTAATTGTAGCGTTAGCATGGGTGCTCCTACTGATTCAACACGACTGTTGGGGTGAAAGTGAGTTGACTTGTTGAAGAATTGAGCGATCATCTTAATACTGTATCGGTGTATGTTTGAAGTGTGTAGGAATAGATGAACGTATCCTCTAGAAACTAAAAAAAATGAAGTAAATGAAATATTTAAATGACCTCTTTGCTTGTGTTGGTGGTGTTTTAGAACGAGAGATTAAATCTGTGTTTTGTTGTCAACATTTGCATTTATGCGTAGTACATGTGAGTGAACTTGTCATGGTGCACACGCTCTTTGGTTTTGTGGATTATAAGAATCTTTTCAATGTGAAGTGAGTGGAGTTTTTCATACAGTGATAATGGGGAAGACTCCGATGGCCTTTATGTTCAATATGAATTGTGACTTCACGTGATTCCCCCATGTTTTGATGCCGAAGTGTCAATTATGCATGTTATTAAAGAAAAAGATAAACCTGATCTGAAATGTATGATTTTATATGATGTTAAAGTGATGTTTAATGCTTTTTACCCTAACATCTGAAACCAGAAATTGTGCAAATGCTTTACAGTCAAATACAGTCAAATACATGTTAAATACAACGTCACACGTTTGGGTTTGCATCCGGTATGAATCCTCAAACCTTCACATTCAAATAAACTGCAGGACTAGAGAGGTGAAGCGGAGGAGCTGCTTTTTAAAACACATTGTAATCTTCACTGCTTTGTTGCTGCTGAATTTGTCTAATTTCAGATGAGATATTAGAGGACATGGTGCATAGTGTTGAGCGGGGTGAGAGTTTTGCGAAGTCGTGATGTCTCTACACGGCAATGTCCTGGTTATCAGGAGTTAAAACAAGTCTCTTATAAGATTGCACCTGTCACACAGACATGTTTCTGTTGTCATACACACACACACGCGTTAGCAGGGCGTGACTCATGGGTTCACTCACGGGACATCGGCCAAAAAGTGCTGATGTTTGTACTCTGATGGCGTTCAGCCTCCGGCTCGCCATGCCGGCCGGGAGATGGGAGTAGTAGAGACTTCAAGACAAAGCCACTAGACGAGTCAGCAGTCGTAGGAAGTCTATAGGACGGTAAGGTCACTAGTTAGGCCCCGGGTACATATGAATAAACATACCCTTGACAGTAAGGTCACTGATTATGCTGATGGGTACAAATAAGGACAAAAGCATACCCGGGCTACAAAGATCATGTTGAATGCAATGCTGAGCCAGCAAGTTCAAACGGAGTGCGAGACCTGAGGCGTCGCGATATCGGCCACGGATTGCTGAGGTTTCTGATGAAATTTATGGCCACAAAGTCAGCATTTTTTTTTGTTTCATCAATCCAGAAATGTTTGAAATTCTGTTTGAAGTTGCGCCAAGGGGTCAGAGATCTGAGCCCCGGACGAGTATAAATATGGGCAGTTTTGAAACAAAAGTCTGTCGAACACGAGAGGAGAGACACACACGAGAGAAGAGACTTGAGTCGAAAAGGACAGTCGAGGGAGAACCCCGTGCAGGCATAGGCCTGCGCGGGGGTGAAACTTTAACTTTTTAAAGATCTCCGGACTTTGAGGGACAGAGTTTTTGAGAATACTTAGAAGATTTTTTGAAGTTGACTCAGGAGAGAAGCTGGGTTAATCATTAACTTTTTCTCCGCACATCGGGAGACATCTTTTAAAGATCCTTTGTCTGTAAACTGCTCTGAAGGGGTTTTTAAACACTTTGGTGATTTTTTCTTATATTTTTCAGTTCACAATTTTTTCTCTGTATTTTGGACCAAGAGATTATACCATTGATATGATTACAAATAAATAAGTAAAGCATTAGTTTTTTAGACCGAGTCTATTTCTTCATTTTTTCTTGAGAAGCCAGCCCAGGAGAGGTCACACCTCATCGGACGTCCCTCCTGCCCCTGAGGTGAGTTTGTGATTGATCCAGCACGGTACACTACTGATTGCACTCTTGATATGCACCAGACACACTGATACAGATTCGAATGAGTTTCGCTCTAAGTTAGGCAGGGACACCGGGAGAGGCCCGCTTACGTTTGAAAGAGCTTTATATCTGCTTGGGCTCTAAAGCTGGGCCCTATCAATTTAGAAAGGAGTAAGGACAAATCTATATGAAAAGGAAAAGGAAAAAAAGTTAATACAGGACTTTTATAAGACCGACTGCTAGTCTGAGCGACTGACTATCAATGTGAGTTCCTGTGAATCGATTCAGATGAGACAGCAAGCACGCCTTCGACCGGGCTGTTGGTCGGCAATTACTTGTGGTCATGGACCGTTTAGTATCCAAACTCAGAGACAGGGAAGGAAATGCACGAGTGAAGACACAGAGGGAGAGAGAGAGAGGAGGTAAGACCACATTGACAGAAGTACCTTCATCTTTATCTCCGCGAGTATTTGTTCTTCATTCTGTTCTCGTTCCTGCAGATCATGGAGGGAGGTTGGAAGAAAATGCTTTTCTTTGGTTTGTACTCTTCTTTCATCAACTTTGCGAAAAAGTACATTTTGATTATTTGTTCAAAAACATTTTTGTGTTTTTTATTCTTGCATTGGGTTTTACTTTTACATCTAATCCACAGGGACGGTTTCTGTCCTCGTGGAGGTCACGACAGACGGGTAAGAACACGTGTTCATGTCTGTCTCGTACTGTAAGACCACTTCACAAGTACAACGCTTAAGAAACCAGGGAACCTTGAGGAATACACTTATTAATTGATGAATAGGTTAGTTATTTAATCGTTGAAATGAAACGTTTCAGCGCTGTAACTGATTTTTATGCCGTAAAGAATGTTTCAGAAGAGCACAAAACATTTAAATGAATTGCGCAAACAACAAATGAAGCTAAAACTTGTGTTTTCCATGATGATAGTTTTAGAAAAAACCAACTAGAAATGTCATGTTAACCTGTGTATTGTTACCTTAAAATCATTTTTATTTCCTGTATAGATGGCGTGTACTTTCTGATGGATAACTGCAGTACTTTGAGTACTTGACGAGGTTTATTTATCGTCATTATTCTACACTGTAGAGCTGCACAACGACCTGCCAGATGCAGTCCCTTCATGCTACACAAGGAGAACTACTACAAAGATTTAGAACAATATTAACTGTATATTAAAATACAGATAACATTTTTAAACGTGTATTTTTCGTGTAGCGCTTAAGAACAAATGTGAGTGTTCATGATTTGTAGTTGATTTGAGTTGAGTTGGCATTTTTCCATTTTATTTTCGAGGTGAGCAGAGAGAGAAGCTAAGTGTCGCCTTATTGTTCGCCACACAGGCTACAGGTCATCTGTTAAAATGCTTTAAAACCTTCAACATTCAATATTTTCACAAAGCACGGGATCTTGGCACGTGGAGACCGCTGCTCACTGGCTTTCTCTAAAGCCAGTGTTGGGTTTGTCTGCTCTGGGCTACCGTACAAACATGGTGGCCGGCTGTGTGAAGAGGACCCGCCTCCCTGTGTAGATATAAATGTCTCATGATCCCCAACAGATCCCCCTAAAAGCTACACACTCTACCTTTAAGAGTATTACAAGTATGTAAAGGTTTGTGTTGAAGACATGATTTCTCTGTGTTCCTTCTCCGTGTAGAGGGTGGAAGAGATCAATACGTGCTGGTGACGGAGGAGAAGAGTTGGGTGGATCGGCCTGCGCAGAGACTCCTGGAAGTGGTCGGATGGCAGCACCTCCTCCTCCAGACGTTGGGGGGCATGCCCGGGCGTGCGTTAGTATGCAAAAAGGGCGTTGGAAGGGCTGGGAATGTAACACCGCTTTCAACTTTGTCTGTCAAAGTAAGCCCAAAGACACACACACACACACACACACACACACACACACACACACACACACACACACACACACACACACACACATAAACATATATATACCTGATGGAGGCACCATTTAGCTAAATCTCAAACTTCCTTCCCCCTAAATCACCAAATGGATTCCCTCAAAAGAGGAAAGATTATTTTACAACGTTTGATTTCGTTATTTATTGATTATTTTTCCCAATTGACTGACTCCTCTCCTCATTTCTTCTCTATCCACTGTTTTCTCTTTCTAGCAGACATAGCAGAAGTGACTGAACCCACCTCCGTCAGCCCAGGTATACGATCCCAACAGAAGCCTGAGCGTGAGGGTTGATTTACGCCCCCACACATCACCCTCTCATCGGCTCGTAACAGCCCAATAGCGGTGGAAGATGTAAAAGTCTTAACTTTTACTCAAATATAAGAACAGATCAGTAAAGTGTAGCTTAAGCATAAAAAAAAAACACAAAAGCAAGCGTCATTTTGGAGGATGAGCTAAACTGGCAACCCAAAAGTTGCTCTTAATAATGGCTTATGATAGCTCTATCAAGTATTTGAAAATGCCGCAGTTGTTTTTCCAGAGAAACCATAGAAGAACAGTTTCCATCTCGTTTTTCTTCTTTGTCTTTAGTTTGTTGCAGCTCTTAACCTGCAGGGCTTTACTGACGTCACGCCGCTCTGGAGGACTTTAAGGAAAGAGCATCAACCAACAGAGAGAGGTGACGACTCTCAACAAAACTCATTACATTTGACCACATAGTTCACCAGCACATACTGGTTTTTTCTTTCTTTACCTTCGCTGTCGGCACACAATTCTTAAATGACCTTGAATCACAACCTCATAAAATTCCCTAAAATTTTAAATAAAATCGTATTTGAATCTGTAATTTAGTGCCGTATTACTTGGATGTTTTTTCAACATGCCTACATAAAACATGTTATTGAACAAATGGTACGGCTGCCTGGAGGATAGAAAGTTCATCTTAAATCGTCAAAACAAAAGGAGATTTCAAAAAAAGAATTCAAACATGAATTTCAATTTCAGTTCGACCTTTAAATGTGCTTGTTTTGCGTTTTTCCATTGAAAAACTTTATATCTTGTGGTTTGTCACTGCTAACGGGTGAGAAGAAACACGGTATTTTTAGCCTCTTCTTATGAATGTGCTCAACGTAACTGGATGCAAAGTTTGAATTCATGTGCCGATAACATTTCACTTTTTAGTCAAGTTAAACAAATCGTATACACTTAATTACAACAGCATTAAAGGGTGGCGCTTACATCTTTGCCTTCAAATAAATAATGTGAAACTAAGACTCTTTCTGAAGAAAAGTCCACGTTATGTAAAACTAAAGAGTTTAAATGTGTTTTGCTCTCATGTCCGATGTTATAAACACAGCGTTACATGCAAATAAAAGGAATACTTAGTTAAATAAGTGTCCTCACTTTCTTACTAAGAGTTGGATAACAGGATATATATATGTAAATATATATAGTTTTATACAAGCTTTTTAAGAGTTGCAAAGCAAGACAAACACAAAGGCGTCAGCTTGCTTAACCACCGGTTGCCAAAGCACCACATGGTAAACAAATCTACAAGTTTTGCATGAAAATGGTCTGAAAAAATGACGAGAATTTCCATGAACCCAACATGCGATGTGAGCTGGTTGTGGAAGGAAGAGAGAGGGTAAGTCTGTGTTTAAAACTGGAGAACTTGGACGTCTTTTTGCTTCCTTTCTCAATATTATATCCTGAATGTATTGTAAGTATCCGTTTTGTCCTTGCGGCTCAGATTAAATGGCGTGGCTGCTGAACGCGTTCCCTTTCACAGGTAAGAAACGTGAATAACTCGCAGGCTGCTACTGACTTTGACGGTTGTTAAAGGTTTGAAAATAACCTGCTTCTTTCGCAGGGATTCTCCTTTTGCTCCAGAGGACTGATCAGCTGAGTAAGTACCTGTTCAGGACAAACATCTTTCCATCTTGGTCACTGTGTTGTGATTTATTATTGATAATGTGTGACAACCGGCAAAATACACACTTTCCAAAGCACGCACACGTATGAAAATCTTTAAAACTTGAAGCTTTTGTGCTGCTCAATTCCTCTTTGAAGCGTTAACTGGAGCCTGCTGTATTGCTCGTAACTTTAAAAGTAAAAAGCTCACCGTGTACAGTTCTGCTGAGTCTGTCACAGAGCCTTTGATCAGGACACCCCTGTGCCTCTTTTGTGACTCAGTTTGAATGTTTCTGCATGTTTCTGCTGCGCTTGCCTTTTTTGAAACGTCTAAACTTCTGCCCAAAGTGCCTCAGCAGCGGTACCACCTCATCAACAGCTCCCTGACTTGGTATGAGGCTCAGAGCTTCTGCAGACTAATGTACACCGACCTGGCCACCGTGGACAACATGAATGACAAGAACGAGCTGGTGGACACGCTGGGCAGCCGTGTGGCAAGCAGCTGGATCGGCCTCCGGAGAGGAACGACCAGCAGGACGATTTGGTCCGATGGCAGGGGCCCGATGCACTACACCAAGTGGTATCCCGGTGAACCGAACGGCGGAGCCGGTGAATCCTGTGTAGAGATGTTTTCTGTTGGCGCATGGAATGACAGACCTTGTGGAACAAAACAAGGTTTTGCGTGTTACGAACGTGAGTAAACAAGAAGGGAAGCTGAGACCTCCGCCAAAAATAATATGCGTATCTGCCCCGTGCTTCAGATTAGCTCCAGAAGCTAATGGGCGCTTCCTTGGCTCATGCTACGCCCTTCGACAAAGGTTTATGAAAATCAGGCCAATAGGTTTTCCATAATCCTGCTAACAGACAAACCGAGAAACCGGACTGAGATAATAAAATCCACATCGAACAGCATTCAAACCACAAGATTGGAAGTCGCTTTCAGTCCTTTGATTCACAGGTCTTTAGACACATGGATTAAAACTAGATAACATCGAAAATGATTCATATTTTCTGATGTTAAACGATCGCTTCCATCAGTGATGTTCCATCTCGTCTCTTGCTTGACGCCTGCTTGCTTTGAAGAGGAAAGACCTGAAATCCATTTTTTGTCTCTTTGTATGTTTCTGTAGTCCAGCAGGATGGCGTGCGGAGGTATGTGTTTTACTCAGAATCCAGAAGCTGGGTGAGCAGCCAAGAGCTGTGCAGAGAGAAGCACGTCGACATGGCCTATATCGCCAACGATTTGGATAACTCGGAGATCGCTAATGTAGCCAAAGCATGGGGGAGAAATCTGTGGATCGGCCTGTCCAAAGATGCCTGGGTGTGGTCGGACGGAAGGGAAACCACCTTCAGGTTTTGGCCGAGCGTCCCGTACTCTCAGGGTGACTGTGCTTCTGTTGCGGTGGCGCAGCAGGGACGCTGGGTCGGAGCTCCGTGTGACGAGAAGGCCACGTTCGTCTGTCAGGGTGAGTTACTGACATCGATGAGTTAATTCCTCGACATGCAAACCAAAGTGATTTCTTTATTTTAGAGAAGTTTGCTCAGTAGACCTACATTTGAACTTTTTCTTTACTCAACCACGACTTAATGCTCATGTTCTGACAGCTGCATGTATAAATATGCAACTGTTTGCGAACAATCACCACTGTCCTTCAGAAGATAATGTGTCTATGTCGTGTCGTAAAACCTGACCAAAAAAACAGTGATTGCATGTTGAAATCATTTAGTTTCTTTGAGTTTCCTTCTATAATCGACAACGTATCCTTTTTTCTCAAAACAACATGCAGATGAGGTGAAAGTACTGGGTAGCGTCTGCATTTCAAAAGGTTCCAACGACGCTCATGAATAAGAGCCTGGACGTAGCCAATGATCATGTGACGGTGTGATTTTCGTTGCAGGTCTCAAAGTGAAGAAGATGGTAATAAGGATGACTGTGCGCTCTGCCGTCGACCTCACTGACCCCACAGTCACCGATGCTCTCCTGAAAAAAGTAAATAAAATGCATGTTGATGATTTCTTCATATTTAATATGTGATAAAGGGCTTTGGTTTGTCTGACGCTGTGTGTGTCCCCTCAGTTGGACGCTGCTCTGAGACAACGGTCGGTGACTGACTTCAAACTCAGCTGGCGAAGGGACAACAGTGGACTCGTCTTCCAACGCACGAGCAGTTGAGAAAACCCGTGAGTGCACGGTTCGCTTCCGAATCTCAAAAGACTCCTTTCGAATATAGAATTGGACTTCGAGCAGTCGTCAACTGAGACCTTTTTGTTTTTCTCCTTCTCATTGCAGGATGCTAATTGTAGCGTTAGCATGGGTGCTCCTACTGATTCAACACGACTGTTGGGGTGAAAGTGAGTTGACTTGTTGAAGAATTGAGCGATCATCTTAATACTGTATCGGTGTATGTTTGAAGTGTGTCGGAATAGATGAACGTATCCTCAAGAAACAAAAAAAAATGAAGTAAATGAAATATTTAAATGACCTCTTTGCTTGTGTTGGTGGTGTTTTAGAACGAGAGATTAAATCTGTGTTTTGTTGTCAACATTTGCATTTATGCGTAGTACATGTGAGTGAACTTGTCATGGTGCACACGCTCTTTGGTTTTGTGGATTATAAGAATCTTTTCAATGTGAAGTGAGTGGAGTTTTTCATACAGTGATAATGGGGAAGACTCCGATGGCCTTTATGTTCAATATGAATTGTGACTTCATGTGATTCCCCCATGTTTTGATGCCGAAGTGTCAATTATGCATGTTATTAAAGAAAAAGATAAACCTGATCTGAAATGTATGATTTTATATGATGTTAAAGTGATGTTTAATGCTTTTTACCCTAACATCTGAAACCAGAAATTGTGCAAATGCTTTACAGTCAAATACAGTCAAATACATGTTAAATACAACGTCACACGTTTGGGTTTGCATCCGGTATGAATCCTCAAACCTTCACATTCAAATAAACTGCAGGACTAGAGAGGTGAAGCGGAGGAGCTGCTTTTTAAAACACATTGTAATCTTCACTGCTTTGTTGCTGCTGAATTTGTCTAATTTCAGATGAGATATTAGAGGACATGGTGCATAGTTACAAAAGAATTTCACGACCGGTTAACAGCAGACCACCTCAAGGTGTCACTCGGAGAGAACCAGCACATTCTGATGTAGCATTTCAAAATTAAAGCCCTTCAAAATCTCACACATGAGCTAACTTCAAATCACATTCAAAAACCTCTTTTGTCATTAACATAGTACTATTAACTTACTAAACAGTCATTTCAATTTAAATGAATACTTCATTAATGAATGTAAAAAATAAATAGCGTTTAATAGATATAATTGGTTAATACATGAATCATATTTTATGGGATTACAACTGTATTACATTGCCGATCATTAAACAACATAATCAATAGTTCCGGGTGTTTAACGGGATATTCGTTTTGTTTAAAAAGCGTTTAAACTGCTTAGAAATACTAAATACAGGGAGTTAAAGTGGCAAAGGTTTCTTATTCACACATCCAGTAGGGACGGACCAACATTCGTATTTATTTAAAGTCTTGTCCAAAACATCGCCTCTCTCTTATGAAGGGCTCTTTGCTCTCTACCATGGGCTCTTTCAGATATAGACCTAGTCTCTTATACGTTGTGACGACACAGCCCAACTCTAAAAATGGGCAAAGAGGTGGATTGTGGGTGAAGCGGAGGCGGGTCTTGGTGCTGCAGCAGAGCAGACAGCGGCCAGCTGGTATAGAGCACCCACCTGTCACTCAAAGCACCCACGCCCTTAACTATGCATAGCTGTGAGCATTAATATCATTTAAAACGATGAGTTATTCAAAAATTCAACCACAGTAGAGTTGTCATAAAAAAGGAAATTATCTTAATTGACTTTTTATACCAAGCTGTAAACATAAATATGATCTCTTTCGCCACTAAATGCTCCTCTGGTCACCAGCTAGTTGCCTACTTTGTCTGTTTGTTGTTTGGATCTGTGCAGCTAGCGTACAGCAGAGCTTTTCTTTTCATAAACAAAACTGATTATTAACAAAAAACGAGACAAAGCTGCTGGTTGTAAAGTTGCTCTGGAGCTGAGCTGAACGGCAGAGCAGGGTCATGACTCTCAGCGGGATATTGTTGATACAGTAATGTTGAGAGCAGCTTTAATGTTTCATTGTCTGATGGTTGTAGTTTGTTGCAGCACAAACACTATATAGGAAATATGTTCTTGCGTGTTTTACCCTTTTAAAATTTAGAAGGGATATGCATTGTATATTTATGGAGGGCCTTATCGGCTGACATCATAATAGCAAGACTTCATACGGTCATTTTCATTGTTTGCAAGATTATGTTATTGTTTTTAAAATGAACTGTGTTTTTCATCAGCTGAACAGTGAAGCTGTTTCGTTTTGATTGAAACGAAACATGAAGGAATGCAGGCGTATGAAGTGGAAGGCATTTACTGGAAAGCACAACGTTTATTATTAGTTACACTTTCATTTCTGTGGAAAGGTAACTACAGAGTTCAGTGACGTCCGTGAAGGTATTAGGTATCGTAATTAGTCGACTTCATCACCAAAGAGGAGTGACACTCAACACAATGAGACTCACCTCAGATTCAAAGTTGAAGAATGTACAGTATGCACAGTATGCAGAAGGCGTGACTTAGAGGTGTTCATAAATAAAATCCTCAGGTTCTCTAGTCACACTCACACCTGCTGGAACTCAAACAGGTAACAAGATTCGTGATTTATTTTTCCATTGCTTTGTTTCTTTTATTATATTTTGAATACTATCGGTGCAAACGTGATTTGAGCAATATATTTGTGGAGATTTGTGCTGTTGTGTTACTGAAGCTGAACAGTCTATCGTGTTATTAATTCTTCATCATCTTAATGATAATGCTGCTGCTGAAACCGAGAAAAGCACTTTTTCAGGCCTTTTCTTTTTTTTTTCAATAATCCAAAGTGTTTTCACAACCCATTCTTTTTAAACAATATTTTTAATTCTGATTGGGGATGTAATGTTTTGAGTGTTATTTTTGTTTTCTGTCAGGAACCTGTTTTGTGTGTCGTGTCATCAGGAATCTGCACAAAGACAAAAACAGATTTGACCAGAAAATAGGCAACATCATCAGTGTTGGTGCTGGTCAGTGAACATTACATTTTTACTTTAAACTGTCCCACTTTTTAACGAGCCAGCAGTTATAAAAGGGTTTATAAGTTGCGACTAACTTTAATAATGTTTGTGGAATAATTTAGTCATGCTTTCTATATGAGCTATAAAAAGTAGGCCGCAGAAGTGCAATAACAGTTGTGAGTCATCTGCAACCATTCGTCAATAATTAGTGGTGGATAACTGGTTCTTCCAGTCTGCGGTTGTATTTGTGAACACGCTGTAAATAAAGTAGTTGTGTTCCAGATGCCTTGGATCTGTTTCCCTGAACGTAAGACGTCAAATGTGCGTTGGATCAAAAAATGTACAGAGAACAGGAAAATCACAAAGAGTCTACAGTCATGCTAGTGGTGCTTTGAGCTAAATGCTAAAATGCTCTCAAAGCGAACATGCAAATGTTTAGGAAAGTCATGGGTTCATGGCAATCCATCCAATAATTGCTGATATTTCAGTCTTGACCAAAGTGGAGGACCAACCGATTGACCGTCATTGCAATTCATAGAGCCACGCTACCAGGGAGGCTAGAAACTCTTCAGAAAAGTGCCTTAGAAAGTATTAGAAAGGGGTCAAACTAAATGATTAACATGGGCTCTTTTTGATCACCTCTTCAGGTACTTGAATTCTGCTGGACTACCTTTTTGAAGCAGAACCAAAGAGAAAAAACAACATTTTCATCTTTCTCCTAAAATCCAAGCTAACCATCATGGAGTTGGAAGGGTTCAGTGCTCGGGCTGAAATACTTTTTGAGTATGTGCAACAAAATCCAAAGTCCACCAACACGCAACTGTTCTCTTTTTTGGTGCTGCTGAACGCGTACATTCCTGAGTCCTACCTCCTGATGTCTGAGTGTAAACAGATCCTTGGACCACCTGATCTGATCCATGGAGGCCCCCCCTTTGAAGAAAGAATGGAGCCTTTTACCTTCTGTATCAACAAATCCAGTCAGAAATGTATGATTCACCAAGTTGTTGAAGATACTTTTGTGCAGAGACTAGCTGCCTTAGGGATTTCCAGGAGTGCTACAGTGAAGAAATTGATGTTCTCCCTTTGTGGAGATCAGGCCCAACCATATATACTCCAGTTCGTCAAAGATTTGCTGACAAAGAGAGAATTAGGAGTAAAGGGTAGAGAGAAGTTCTCAAGGTTGATTGAAGATATACAGGAAAAAGAGAATCTCTCCAACGCCATGTCTGTCTTGAAAACTGCATCAAATAAATTGAGACAAAACCACATCTACCCCCAAACCCTTTCCCGTCTCTATTACATCAAAATACACTATAACAAAGCTGAAGAATGGGCAAAGACAGCCATTGAAAGAGCTCCAAACAACTCTTATGCAGCTGACACTCTCGGGCAGGTTTACAAGAATCGTTTCATGAGGGAAGCCAGGCAACTGGAGGATATCTTACGCATGGCAAAGACGGCTTTCAAAGCCTTTGAAGAAGTGGAGCGGAAAGCTGACAAAGAAGAGGGCCCAGAAATGAATGACATGGCTGGTACTGTAAGCATTTCAAATTCCTTCAACAACAGAGGCCTTTTTGGCTTCATTCAAGTGGCAAAGATAGCCTTTGAGAAACTCAGAGAAGCAAGATCTCTTTCTTCACAGGAATCCAGGAGTTTCATCCAACGCTTAAAAATGAAAGTTACAGATAAGTTTGACTTTTTTGAACGGTACCTAACCTACTCCAAGCTTAACATGACATCCACAGAGCCACATTACTTCTGGAAGGACATTGCACTTTGTTACGAGTTGTACACAACAGAAACGGCAGCTGAATCCATAAGCTTTCCAGGCCTTCTGGATGGTCTGAATCATGGCCTTTTCACGTCAAAGGGAAGACGTGCTGGATTTGAGGAGGCCGAGCAAACAGTGTCGGATTTAAAGGAAATCCAAGAAGATTTGAAAACCACCTACGAGGCCAATCCTGCCAATGTCAAAGCAGTTGAGAGTTACATCCTCTCCAACATCCTCTTGAGCAACAAGATGCACAACTCTCCAAAGCTTACCCCAGTGAGTGAACTCAAAGCAATAATACACAGATTCTTGGACACAGACGTGGGGTGTAGAAGCCCTGAGTTTTACCTCATGGCTCTGCTGTTGTTTTGGCCTGAGGAAGAGCCTCAAGTGGTGGATGATGAAGAAGTTGAACAACCGGACACAGATGATGAGGGGTCAGAAGAAGAATCCTGGGAGGGTGAGGACAGCGATGAGGAACAAGAGCCAAGCAGAGAGCCTGAACAACATGACCTCATGTTTGAGCCTGACCTGCAACAGTATGTCACATTCATGGAGAAAGCGTTCGGGAAGTACGATGCCAAGTACCTTCTGGGCCGTTACCTTGTGCCCTTGTTTTTTCTGGGGAAGGGCTCCGGACTGAGCAGATGGATCCACAAATCAAGGCTGGATGCAATCGTGGAAAATGAGGTGGATGCTGAGCGAGCTGGTGAACAGGATGAAAGTGATGACGAGAAATTGAGGCGGATCAATGAAAAATGGATCACGGGTGATGTGTGGCGAATCCCAGAAGTTGAAGACATGCTTCTCCCAGTCTGGGTCGAGCACACTCCCACGATGCAACAGGAGCATGAGGAAGAGGAAGTGCTCGTTTGTGCTGGAGGGAAGAAAATAAAGGTTAAAGTAGTTGAACCTTATTCAGCGCTGAGCCCGATGCTCTTCTATCTTGGCTTCACCATTCAGGGTCCTGTCGTCTTCTAAGTGGGACATCCTCACACGTCACAGTCACTTTTTAGATTTTAGTAGATGGTAGTGGTTGTATCTTCAGTCTTAAGTTCATTTAACTATTTTGCATTATCTTTTGCAGAATTTAATTTTATATTAATTTAGATGTACTTTTCCAATACAGCATACAATGCATACAAATACAAATAGAAGATACAATGTATTGATTGGATTACATTGTCCTTGTGCAGTTTGAATGAGTTGTTGGTTGTGTTCCTGTTTTCTTCAAATGTATTATGAATGTGTATTCTAACATAAATCGATGTTTTTAAAGAAAGTGGTGTGAAAATGTAATTGGTAATAATGTGTGCAGTTGTTTTGGCAAAATAATTAAATTTGCAATGTGATTATTTGCTATTATATACTATTGCCTCCCATCTAAAACTCCTTAAATGATCAAACGAAAACAACCGTTCTTTCTTTTATTTGAATTTGTGCACAACAATATTGTTTGAATGCAGGATTTTAACTTGCAACAGAGTATTTTCACACGGTAGTATTGTTACTTTTAAGTTGGGAAGTACTGAACTTAACAACTGTATATAAAGTAGTTACTGCAGCGCATTAGAACAGTACAATGGTAAAATGCTGCTTAGACATTGATGCATTGGGAATAACAAGTAATTTCAAATAATATATCAATCACAGGAATGCAGTTGTCTTCCTGTAAATACACCTGTACTTCGTAATTAATGGATTATTCATGCAGGGTTTACAGTACTTTTGTAGGCATAGTGGCCTTGATTGCCGTCGCAAAACATAATTTTAGAAAAACAACTTAGAAAACAGAAAACATTTACAAAACCACATTAACAAAATAGAAAAGGCAACTCATTTGTTGATGCGTTTCATCCAATGGTTTCGTGTTTCGACTTGAATACTCTATCCACCACGGTTAAAGACTGCATAATATTAATAAACACTAGTTTACAACAGAAGAACAGTAGTGGATATTCTACAAAATAACTCAAAAAGTGAATGTTATCAAGTATTATTTCAATATCTTAGACTAAATGATATTATTAAAAAATATGAGCTGCAGTTTTTTATTTAATTTATTTAATTTATTTAATTTATTTAATTTATTTTATTTATTTTATTTATTTTATTTATTTTATTTATTTTATTTATTTTATTTATTTTATTTATTTTATTTATTTTATTTATTTTATTTATTATACTATAATTACTGGACATCTTGATCCACACTCCATACCAGTTGGTGGCGGTAATGCGCCAATTCATTGTTTGCCAACCGCCAATACACCTCAAAAGAGAAGAAGAAGTAACAGCGCCCACAGTGGTCAACTATTTACAATGAATGTATTGTACATATTCGGAATTTCCGAGGGGCCATGAAGGCAGCATTTTCCCCGCATCAACCTGCCCAGCCGGTTCCAGCTAATTAGTCGTTAGTCCGTTTGTCTGTCGCACAGGTGTGTGTGTGTCGACTCGTCCTTTTGTGTCAACTGCCGCCGAAAACTCCAGATGAGACACTAAATGCTCCGGTGACTGGAATGTTTCCTCGGGAAAAAAGAAGCGCAGAGCTAACGGGTCGCAACGGTTAACATGTCAACGTTATAGCACGACAGGTGCACCGCGTTTCCGACATTCGAAACGTTAGCCTCCTCGTTTGTGACACTAGCTAAGTGTTACTAACTGTACTGAGATAAGCTTGTACAGCTCAGGAAAATCAGTTGTTTCCGACTTGCACGAGGACATACGTTTGTTCAGGTAAGTAGCCTGCGAGTCTTCTGACTTAAAGGCAAGTTAGCTGACGTCATTTGTTGTTTGACCCGTTGACCTAATGTAGCTATCAGATTAGGACATTATGCGTTGTTGTTACCCGTGTGGTGTCTATAAGGCTGATAGGCGGAGCACTGGAAGCCACTGCTGACTACCTAACTGTGATATTACCACTTTGGGTCTCATTTTAACAACACACAGCAGGTTGGCAGCTTATCTTGAGGCCATGACCTTTTTAAACAGACTTGTTTACAAGTTTAACTGAGCCAGAGGGGTAAAGCTGACCTTGTTTTTGGAGGTTGCCTCGAGGCCTGAAGTTGCACTTCTACTTTCATTTTTATCCTTTTGTAAAAGAACATGCAGGAAGTAGCAATGTTGGGTAAATCAGTTGCATATGCTTTCTATAACGCAATGTCTACTGAGGCATAATCACATTTAAAGCTGCAACTTTTTTTTTCTTCTATGATTTACTAATTTGCTGATTATTTTCCAGATAAATACTGTGATTATTATTTCTATGAAAAGTCTTAAATGGTGAATTTATGCCACTTAAACTCTCCCAAAGTGATGTGGACTTGTTTTAGTCTAAATGATCAATCTACCAATTTAAGAACACATACATCTCAGGACACCTGCATCAGCAGCATCTTTTAATCTACCACCAGCGCCACTCACCTGTCGGGCCTCCCCGGTGTGAATACTGCCATGGCCTCGGCCCAGTCGGAGCAGTCCAGCGTCCTCCAAGAGGAGCTCACCTGCCCGGTGTGCCTGGACTTGTACCGCGACCCCCACTTGCTCCCTTGCGGCCACAACTTCTGCAAGACCTGCCTGGACCGCCTAAAGCGCCAAGCGGATCGAGGTCGCTTCCGCTGCCCAGAGTGCCGCGACAGCCACCGGTGTGGCACCAACTTTCAGAAAAACTTCAAACTCGCCAATATTGCGGACGACTACCGCCACCGCCGCAGAGCCACCACTGCAGCTTTAAAGTCCAGAGAGCTGTTGCCGTCTTCTCTGTCGGCGCAGCAAGCCAGAAGTCTGTTTGCTGTTCCTTGTGACTACTGCCCGTCAGTCGCCGCCGAGGCCTCGGTCATCGGTGCCGTAGGGGAGGGCTCTTCTTCTTCTTCGGCTGCTACTGTTTCTCAGGAAGACGATGACAAGCAAGCTGCTGCTGCTGGGTCGATGTTTGCGGTCAAGACGTGTCTGAAGTGTGAGGTGTCGATGTGCCAGGAGCACGTGAAGCCACATCTGGAGCTGCCGGCGTTCCGCGAGCATCCGCTAACGGAGCCGATGAACGACCTGTGGAAGAGGAAGTGCCGGGATCACGATGAGATATACAGGTAGGAAGCACTTGCACTCAAAATGTGTTCGTATTTTTGAAATTTTGTTTTTCGTCAATGCCACGAAATCTTGATCTACCGTTACTTGATCTACTCTAGATATTACTGCATGGACGACAAGATATGCGTGTGCAACGCTTGCACCATAGAAGGAGGACACTCGGGACACACAATCAAGACCCTGAAAAACACCATGAAGGATCTAAAGGTACACTTTTTATTGTCTTCATGGTCTGAAAGCTGCATTATTGTGTTAAAAAATACTTTTACAACACAAAATCCCAGTTTTTAGGAGCATCGTATTCAGAAATAAATGTGGAGGAACTCCGTGCTTTGTTTCACCACCTTCTGATTGTTTTGCTCACACAAAGTCTTGTGATGAGTCTGGAATCCTCATGAATGAATATTGTCAGTGGTTGTTGTTGTAGTGTGTATGGCTGCGTGGAGATGAATGAAAGAGTCACATGACTCTGTGGTCTCTCTATAGGAGAGTTAAATCCACTTCCTGCGCTTCCATTCTCCTGAACAGAGTGTGAAGTTGAGAGGCTTCCAGTTCATTACCCAGAAACCCGTTGAATTCAACATAAGTTTGGTGTTCTTTTCAATTAAACTTAATTAATATTGTATTCATTTCTCCTCGTGGTGTTCCAGGGCTCGCTGGATAAGCAGCTGTACCGGGTGGAAACCAAGTACAGCATGGCCGAGAAGAAGCTTCAGGAGCAGAAGGAGAAGGAGAGGCAGGATAAGGTGAGAAGGCCGACAGTGGGATATTGTGGTCGTTCCAGGTTTTCAGCACCATGGACAGCAACACTAAGATGCAGTGGCGGCTGGTGGATTTTTTTTTTGGGTATCCAATCAATTTCAGCAAATAGTATAATTCAATGCAAAAAAAAAAGAAAAAAGGTATCAAAAACGCATTAGTACTTTGCAATTACATTGTTATCATTTATTCCAACACTGACATAATGACGACATCTTATTCATACAATTCAGTATATTAAAAGAAAATATATATATATATCATATAATAATAATATTCAGTATAATATGATATATAAATACCATATAATCAAAAAAATACAATATAATATAATATATATAATATAATATTATAATATTATAATAAAATATAAATATCATATATAGTCTAATAGAACAAGTATATTTTAAGATACCCCTGTGAACCTTGTTTGTTGGAGAAATCAGTGCAGTGAGGAAACCTGCATGTTTTTATGACTCTTTTATGCTCTTCTGAGTGGCAAACCTCTCAATGACCTTCTTAATGAAGTCAGGCATGTCCCCGACAAGTTCCTTCTCCATGGAGCACCAGCTGGCAGTGGGTGGAAATGTCCGTCGTCTCGTCTGCTTGAATGGCGATAAAATCAGCGTTCTTTACTTCCTCCAGAATGTAATCCCTTACAACCGACAGCATGCAGTCCAACAGCTCATTGTGTACAGTGTTCCACGTCCCTTTAAAAACGCTGGCTGTCTTCAGGTGCTCCTCCAGCACACCGTGAGGGACGCAACAAAATCCACCCGTCCCTCGAACACGCCAGGGTTGTCCGAGGAGTCAGTCTCGTCATGCCCACGCAAAGCCAACTCAAAAGCCCCACAAAACTTGACACAATCAATTATTTTTGATAAAATGTGCCGGTTTTTATCCACCTGCTCGTTGTGTTTCTTTACCGCAAGCCGGTGACCGCCGTCCAGCTGGGTAGCGAGAACACGCGAGATGAGAACGAGACAAGGGCCAGGCCCTCGCGGAAGTCTTTTTTAGGGCGCTGATTGGCTAAATTGTAAGTCACTCATTTCAAGTCATTTATTTCTTTAATCAGTGATTGGCTAAGCTGCTTATTAGACCCGTCTTCCTTGGGCCAAATCGAGCCAAATCGTTCTGGCCCCGGCACGTGCACGCGCAGTAGAGACTTGCATGGGGACAGCTGAGAGGTGCACCAGCGGAGAGGACAAGCAGGGAAAAGCATTTATTTTGCGCAGATATCCTATTTTACAAATATTACTGGGTATATTACATAGCTCAAAAACACAAATATTGACAATTTGTATAATTTATTAATATTTTTAAAAAATATATATATTATAATATTATAATTATTATTTTTTTTTTTTTGTGGCTCAAGGTGGGTGGGGCCAGGCCCCGTGGCCCTCTATTGGCCGGCCGCCACTGCTAAGATGCTCTGAGTAGTTGTGTCTGTAGGAGACACAACTAAAACACTTTGAGCTGAGCAAACACTTAAGACCTCTATTATTTGGGGAGTGAAAACATGCCGACGCTGTAAAACGTTGATGTAAATGTTAGTTCCCCTGCGGCCTCAATAACTTGACTGTGTTACGTTAACTGCACTCGAGAAAGTAAGTACAAATGTAATCACTAATTGTAGTTTAAATGGGGACATTTTTATCCTTAAGGGTTTGATTCTCTGTCTTTTGGCGACATAATTTATTATAGTTATTGTCGGGACAAACTACAAAAAAGCATGACAGTTAATCCCGATAACATCCTGTGTTCTTCCTCTTTTCCTCCTCCTCCTCCTCCTCCTCACCTCCCTCATCTAGAAGTTCATGGACGACTCTGAGCAGTGCTTGACCCGGCTGGGGGAGGAGATGAAGGCTAAAGTACTCCGCTTCGTCAGCAGATTGCGAGCATGCGCCCGCAGTCACTGTGACGCGAACGGGCCGACGATTCAGAAGAACATCTCCAGGATCTGCCAGGACCAGGCCCGTCTGCGGGAGGTCCGCTGCGGCATCGAAAGCCTCGCGCAGGAGAGCGACCCTTTCCGCTTCATTGAGGTGAGAACACATTTATTCCCAGTCGACCTTGCCCATTGTGCATAGAATTACACCAATTACTACTAGTTATTTATATGTAAATCTACTAACATCTGTTGTTTTGTCCCTTTTTCAGGCATACAAGACAACAGGAAAACAGTAAGTACTGCTTTTATATTCAATAACTAACAATTCATTTCATTAGTGATTAATCCACAGATGATTTCCTCCATTGATTGTTTAATTGTTTTGTTTATCAAATGTCAGAAAATAGTTTAATGTGAAAATAGACACAATTTCCCAGAGCTCAATGTGATCATCTTTGATCACTTATTGTAATTTGACAGTCCAAAACGTCGCTGTCGCACATCACAAGTAACATGAAGTCCTGACATTTGAGAAGCTCCGAGCAGCATATGTTTGGCATTTTTGGTTAAAAAAAAAAAAAGGACAACCTATTAATGAATTATCTAAATAAATGCACTTCCTGTTTATTAATGTGGTGCGTGTGTTTTTTAGGTGCCGTAAGCAGCTGAGAAAAATCATGTTCTACCCAGAATACGTGGACACGGAGACGGAGGTCCTTGGTGTGATGATGGAAGAAGAGATGAGGAAGTTCCTTGATGAGGAACTACCGTGTCACATTGCGGCTGCCATTAATTCCGTCTGTAAGGAGTTTTCGTTTTTCTTTTAATGTCATTTTGACCGTAACGATGTCGGCTACATGCTAACGCTATTTTATAGAGGTGTTGGGTCTTGTGTTGCATCACAAAGCGGGGTGTTTCTGTTATTTACTCTACCCTCATGCAATGCGGATCCCACACAAATGTGGTGGACAAAATAGTAGAAACGGCAACAACACCTCTCTAAAATGTCCAATCAGATCTTTTTGATTCTGTCAGGTCCATTATCATCAGGTCATCTTTCAGATCTCCAGGAGGAGGAGGAGCAGGGGGAGAACGAAGAAGAGACTGTGGAGGAGGAGGAGGAAGAGGAGGAGGATGACGATGACGACGACCTGGATGACAGCAGCGTGGAGGAAATGAGGAGCGAGGGGGAGGAGGAGGAGGAGGAGGAAGACGACGAGGAGGAAGACGATGACGACGACGAGGAGGAAGGACGTGACCAGAGTGAGCTGGCTGACGATCTTTACAGCCCGGAGGAGGGCGACGATGAGGAGGAAGATGACGAGGAGGATGAGGAAGATCCAGGAATTTAACTTGGGACAGGATTTCTATACTTGTATTTTTACAGTTATTAAAGCACTTTGGACAGATGTTAAGGTTGTAACATCTGTTTCGGTGTTGCACTCATCGATTCGAATGTCCCATGTACAGTTCAGGACTCGAGCAGCTACCACGTTTTGCCTCAAACTGGATGATGACGGAGCTTCGACACAGCTGGATTTAAAACGGACTGTGCACTGAGAATGTGCCGGTGTGATTGCTCAACCTGTGTCGCTAACTGCTGAACTCAACTACGGTGCTTTATAGTTGAAGACGTTTGCTGTATTCGTCAACACACGAATGTATAATGAAAGAATGTGGCTGGAGGACTCGGAACACCTCAAACTGAATTTGGCGAAACCCTCTGCATGTCTTTGATGCCAGATTTTCTACCACGTTCACCTGCATTTTTATATATAACGGGTGCTCGGCAGAGAGAGCTTCTGAAGTAACTTTCCAAGCATACGGAGGAAGATGTTTGGATTCCTGGAGTTTCCCAGTTTTCCATCACCACAGAAAGCCTTTTGACCGGCATCCGTAAAGAGGCCGACATATTAGACCTGAAGGAGTCCTGCGTGTATGGATTGTTGTGATTGTCTCGTTCATGCTACAGTTAAACATTGCAAGCCAAAGAGTAAGAATGTGTGGGGGGGGGGGTGCGCATAGATACTTTTAAAAGTTTTGTTTGCTTAGCATGACATTAGAAAAATAAATGCGATGTTTTAACAACAGTCTACGTAGGCTATATGATGACTTTGCTTTTCATAGTTGTGCTTTAAGAGCAGTTAATGCATTGTTTAAAAAAGTCCTATGCACAGTTCATACATTATTCTCAAAATATCAGTTTCAGGTGATGAGGAGTTTTGCACTTTATGTAAGACCTGAAGTATTTGAATGTTAAAAGTTAATTTTTTTTTGTTGATACGAGTGATTTTTGGAGGGGCCAAACTGAAATGATGAATCTATAATAATAAAGCCTGTTGAAATGTGCAAAGTTGACTAGATGTCCTTTTTGGAAATATGACAAATGCAAGAAAGTACATCAAACGTAGAGCTGGGAAATAAAGCAATAATAGATAGATTTTGATTCATAAAAAGTGCTTTTAAGAAGGATATTCTCATTTAATTTAAAGAAAACTATTATATAGTAATAGGAGATTGTCATTGAGCCAGCAGTCTCGTATAATGGCGTTATTTTCCACAGTTTCTTCTCAAACATTCTCCACATTGTTAAACGCAGAAATACGCAACATATAATAAATTGCACACACAATGTGTCGCTTTAATACAAATATGAACAAAGCTCCAAATATTATTCACCTCCCGGAACGTTTGTTCTGATGTTTGCATACCACGGACATAAAATAGAACGGAGTACCCGGAAGTACTCACCGGAAGCGTCCGGTGAGTACTTCCGGGGTCAGTAGCAGCAGTCGCTGTGCGTGTGTTTTGAATGTTTTAACTGTAATTACATGTACGCAGTGTGTGTTTTCCGCCCAGACCAACAGCAAGAGAGGCTGAGCGATGAATACCGTCTTTCGAAAGGTATATATTATTATTATTTTACTTTTCTCTCCGTTCAATTTTACGTTGTTTCCCCACAGAGGTCATAGCTGCAGCTCTGATAGTCAATCCACATGTGCATGTTACAATAACATTAGTCCGAGTTTATCTGTTTTAACTGTTTTGTCTCTGTATGTTTGCGAGCTCGTGTGCAGATTCAACTTGAACTCGCCTAACGCCGGTAATGTTGAGAAGCGCGTGCTGTATCGAAGCTATTTTATTCTGTGTTCTTCAGTTGCAGGTGTCTGTCACGCAACATGCGTTTGTGTTGAACCAAGCACTTACATTATGCCGGTAAGTCTTTGCATTACTTTATATAATAACGCCTTCAGTTGGCCATGCAAAAAAAAAAAAAAAAAAGAGTAAAGTATCACTTGGGTATTTCACACCTTGTTAGTTATGATATTTTATGCAACAAAGTAACTGCAGAGTCAGGAAGGTATCAACATCACTCCAACAAAGTTTGATGATCAGACGCCTGGTAAACAAGCCCACATTTTTATCAAATGGAAAAAATATATACTTGCAATACAAATACTTTTGATTAACCGGTTAGCCACAAGAATGCAGATGATCAACGTTTTGCCGAGTAGGTCCTAAAGTGACTGGTGATATGAATCCTCTCTTTCTGACTCACACTTCCTGTTTTATTTAAAGGGCCACACCATCCGTCCAGCATCCTGTTTGGAGTGAGTATTTCAAAGACCATTATGAATGAAACACTTTGTCCTTTGCATGTAAAATACTGTATTTGTGTTGCTGCTATCGGACGATCTCTCGCCTGGTAAATGTATCCTCATGGGTAGCATGTTTATACAGAATGTTTCCATCGACACATTTTCTTTTTATTCTCAGCTTCTGTAAACGAAAGACAATACAAAAGCATGCCGACACACGGGATCGGGAGGTGGAGACATCTTTTACCTAGAGAAGCGGTAAGACTCTTAAAACCTCAGTTATTTCTTCTGCACACTCTGCCTCTTGATGATCAGGCAGAATAGTTTGAGGGGATGCAGTTACCAAAAACAAGTACTCACTCAAATCTCTTTGAGACTGCATTCATTCTGACTGTGTTTAGATTAATAGACATGCAGCTGATGGTGAGTTTTAAGAGCGCCCTCTGCTGGACCTCAACACAAACTACTTCAACTGATCTGTCGGGCTCCTCGACTGTCCATTTTCAAATGTTTGAGTATTTTATATCCTGTATGTCCAATCTGGACAAGAGGAAATGTAAATGTCCGTTGTAGTGTCTCATGTTTCAGTTATTTTTTTTATTTTTATTTTTAGCCAAAGAAAAAGAAAGACCGACACCAGATGAAGGAGATCCTGGCAGAGACGGACACAGCCTACGGGACTCTGAATGTGAACGTGTCGGGTTACGACATGACGTTGGTGGAGCATTACTCCCAGTACATCCACAACCTCTGCAACCGGCTCGGCATCAAAGTGGCAGAAAGGTGAGGATATTCAGACAAACACACATGTATTTATTATGTTTCGCTCAGTTATGGAATTGGTTCACTTCATATGGAGGCTGACAAGAAACTGTCAGGATAAGCCGGAGACCTGCAGCAGTTTGTTTGAAATGGTCCCACATAAATACGTCATTCAACAGCACAAAGTATTTTTTCTCTCAATGGTTGTGTTTCACATGCAGCTATGCTTTGCCGACCAAGACCACCGAAGTCATGCTGCTGCAAGAGCAAGGCACCAAGATGTTTGTTGACGCCGTCCTGAAGACTCACTCACGAGTCGTCCAGGTAAAACCGAGCCGCTTCAAGGTTCCCTTTTACCAAGAAGGGCTGTATTTTCTTTACCTGAGGAACTGCGATGACCCGACCAGTGAACTGCGTTTCATTCGTCTGTTCGTCTAGTTGAGCAGCCTGAACGCCACAGCGTGTCCCGTGTTCATAGACGTCCTTTTGAAGAATCAACCAGAGGGAGTTCAGCTCTCTGTGCAGGAGGTGAGTTCATCCTGACGCCCAAAACATTCCACCCATACGTTAGGATTTTTGTGTGGAAGGACATTATTATCTTTCAGACCCTAACCTCATGGGAGATGAATTCTGATTGATGACACTCGTCGTCAATAGATCCCTTAAACACGTCACCTTCCTCTCTTAATCTAGGCCGACACATAGTTTTTACCTGGCTATTGTTGACAGATTTGAAATATTGTGAAGCAATTTAGTATACAGTCAGGTGTCCACATACCTTTGGTCACATATTGTACATGAACAAGAACCCAAATTAAAGACTTCTTCATGATGCAAGCCCCGAGCGGTTAAACTAACACGGGTCTACATTACATGAAGCACAGATACGTTTAACTTTAACGCGTAAAGATCTCTCCTCTTCCCGGTTTCCCTCTCAGCACACCGAGGCCGATTTCCATGCGCGGTTCAAGGGCCGTCCGGAGCTGGAGGGGCTGATGGCTCAGATGGGCAATTAAGACCCGTGACGGTCTCAAGTCTGATCTTCAGAGGATCCACCTCGTTTACCTGTTTGGTTTTCTTTATTTATTCTCCGGCATTTCTTAACTGAACGCCGTCAAGGTGATCATTTGCATAAAATGTAAAAACTGTTCTTTTGTGACCTCTGGAAAATAAAACTCTCCCTATTTTTTTCCAATTTCAGTTGTTGTCATTTTGAATGCTTCAATTCTGTTTCTTCAGAGTAAATGTGCACAAAAAATGTGCACAGAAAAGTGGCATCTGCTTTTTCCATAGAGTTGTGTGACACGACTGCCTTCCAACACTTCTACAGTCCTGTTACTGTGCCTTGATAAATCAATGTCACATTATTCTGGTTTAACCATTTAGCTGAAGGGACCCTGTTGGTTTTTTTGGTAAAACAAAAACAAACAAACCAGCCTTCAATATTTTCCTGAATAATACAAATCTAACATTTAGTCCAGCTCTTTAGCAACACGTGTGTTCTTGTCTTCAAGTTTCCTCCTGAACTGCCCGATTCCTCTGAAGTTAATAATTCAAACGAGTCAAGTGGAGTTCAATATGTTTACTGCAAGTTGAAACAGATTACATGTAAATCAAGCTGGTCCATGGAGCACCTGGGTTTAGAAAATACACACATTCATAACGTTCAATACCTCCTGCTTTTGTGGGGGAGAACATGCCCCCAAAACGTTTAGTTTCTGTTCCATATTCAATGGCATCTTATCGAGTGCCTCTAGGTTTAGTTTCTTAGTCAATCCCTCCCGTACATTTTCCCATTCAAGGTTTTTAGCCTCTCAAAGCCACAGTGAGGATGCAATTTCATTAAAATCTCTGCACACACCAACCTGCCCTGCACAGGCCAGTGATTTAACATCGTATGGAGATATTATAAAATATAAGCAGTGAAAACAAAAAGTATGTGCTAAAAAAACGAGTTAATATATTGACTGATTATTGGTTATGCATTATTATATACTCCACATTCTTACAAATTTACTTTTTTTGACACCGTCGGTGGAGCTCTGCCCAGTTTCTGGCTAGATGAAGAAGACAAATCTACGCTTAAAAGCTTTGTAACAGTCAGACAATTTAAACAACAGAATATAAAAAAGGCCCCCATGTGTGTCCTTTACATTGGGTTTGCGTGACCCATATCACTATTTTCCACTGAGAGAACATCTTTCTTTGGTTGTTGCTTCATATGTTTCATGAATCCATAAATGCTTAAATAGATAAATGTTTAAAGTTCTAGAAGCTTAATCTCCTAACAGGTCTAGCGTGTGTAGGACTTGGTCAGGTTGCAGATTACAACCATGTGAAGAATCTCAGTGTAACGAGCGTGTAGGAGAACTTCAGGGTCTGACGTCAACGGCCCTCTGTAGAGCGAGTGTTTGGTTCGTCCGTTATGGGCTGCTGTATGGCCCGCTTCCCTTTGTATATATAAACGTCCCATTCTAATGTAACAAAAACACAACGATTCACAACTTCAGGTGATTATACACAAAAGAAAACATACCTTTTAATATTATATTCCATTTCTCCAATAGATCCCCCTAGATGCCACACACCGTTCCTTTAACGAACTCACTCTTTTCATCTAAACTAAAAGTGATTTCCTGTTTGACCAGTATTAAGGATGCTAAACATTGTATGGATAACATTGTGCCCACTTATTGTCCATAGCTACAGCGATTCTTTTTACTTTTTTACGCTTCGTTCCTTTACTCAGATCCCTCAAGCTCAGCGATGAGAGGCCTCATGCTTCTCATCCTTTTTAGGATTTCATAGAGTGCGTCTTTGCCACCTGACGTCAAACACTGCAGAATGCCACTCATCTGGTCTTGCGTGTTGTTTAAAGATCCCAAAGCCTCATAGCTCTCTTCTGAGATCCATCCCCCGTCCTTGAGCTTATTCAGGATGGCTCCTGTATCGCTCACTCTGTTTATCAGATCTGTCTGATGGAGATCCACAAACTGCTGACCTGAAGCAAATAAAAGCAAAGCAAGCGAAGAGTGAACACAAGAAGTTGTTACAGTCATATGTGGAAATTATAACCCAAGGAACAGAAAAACAAACGCAGAACATAACAATCATTTTACTTATCATTTCTCAATCCTATATTTTATTTCTGCACATTTCTTACCTCCAGTGGTATCTTCTGGTGCTTGTTCAGGTTCTGAGCGATCCATCCCTGAGATTTCTTCTGCTACACAGTGTAATGGAATGAGATTTAATTAGTGGTGCACACAGAAATGAAAAATAACATTTAAAAAAATATTCAACAGCAATGTTTATCTCCAAAAACAATGACAACTATTTATGTATTTCCAGATGCAACAATTCGGTAAGGTAGAAACCTTTTATGACCTAGCCCTATTTTTAGGCCTCTGCTCAAAAATTGCATACCCAAACTCAAAAGAGTGCATCTTTGCAAGCACAAGGTCTATTTGAATAATTGGTGTGTTGTAATAAAGGAACACTTGTGAGATTTGTTCAGATGTGTAAATATCAGTGTATAAGTTTCTGGTTAAGAGTAAATGAACATGGCACACAGCTCAAATTGAAAAGTTTCAGGTTCGCCTGAAACTTTGTTATTATTTCATTGTTGTTATTATTGTTGTTATTATTTCATTGAAATGATGCAGCCCCCAGCCTAAAACATCTCCCAAATCATAGCACATATATGTGAACAGTCTCTCTGCAAAGTTTTATTTTGATAAAGTGAAGCAGAACAAAATGAGAGAATTTTTAGTACAGAAAGTTTAGGCGAGATTTCCAAAATGTGCATTTGGGCACCATGTGTGCCATTTGAATTTCCTCATGTACTAAACTACATATTTCACTTATAAATTACTAATGGTGTTAAATACATCCAAATGCAGCAATTTCTGGCTTTTTATGGAAAAAAAAAATATATATATATTTTTTTATATTATATTTTATATTATATTATTTTATTTTATATTATATTTGTAAGTCTTCTGTTTCGACATCTTACTAATTACCGGTAATCCTAAAAATGAACGAACGGTGAAAAGTAACTCAAACGATACTAAAAAAAGGCAGCCGAGACCAAGCTGCAGCTGTAATCAACTGAGCGTAATCAGCTGTGCGTAAAGCAGCTGGCAGCGTGCTCCTCGGTTTTATACTTACGCCGAACAATAACTCTCGCTCCCATTGGCCGACCTCCATGGTACATACCTCTCTGTATTCGTTAGCTCCAATAGAATTGAGCTAATCACTTGTAAATGAGTGACAGCACTGTTAGCCAGTCAAAATCATCAAGTCTCCGAAAATAGTGACTTGCAGGTTCTGGGGGAGAGAGCAGGTTACGCCTTCCCCTGTGGGGTGAAATCACCCCTCCCAACAGAAAGGTGTGTCTCTGTTGCTAGACAGGAAGTCCATTGAACCTTTTCCGGAGAAAAAATGCGGGGATATTCAATTTTTCTTCTTGAAAACGTCAAAAGTGAGTCGTATTTATGATCATAAAGCGATAATGTGATTTGTGTTGCTGGTGTCTGTTGGCTCATATCTCAGCGATAGTATGACGGAGAGAAATGTTACGGTTATGACCGTAACCATCGTGTTCGTGGCGTGCTTTCTGCTATCTCGCTTTGTTTGTTAGCATCAAGCTATGATTGCTAAGTCCGGAATTGTCCAGAGTGTGTACACTCCTGGCGAAATATGAATATGGTGTTGTAGTTATGCTAAGTTTGAGTACTGAGTTGTGTTTGGAGTATGTTCAAATGTCTTTTAAACGATTTTATCCCAGGTTTCTGACGTTTCACGTGGTATGCGACATCATTATTAATTAATATGTGTTCAATGGTCCAAATATGACACAAATGACAGTGTCTAGGGTCCCCTTATTAGGGGACACTCGGCACAAAGACGTTTTAAGTTATAGTACATTACCCGTCTTACCCTCGGCTGCAGGTTTTGTCTGGATGGCAAAGGCTACAGGACCTCTGATGGTAAATCCGAGGTAAAAGGAAACTCGCCGTGGTCTCCAGAGGCTGTTTTGGCGGTTTGCATCCACCTCAATCACTTCGTCATCAATAGATGCAAAGACTCTGTAGTTTCGTACCACTCCTTCAACTTTAACAAGGCGTGCTTGGACCTCGGGAACTTTGAAAATCTTCTCTTTGCTCCAGTCGTTGCTCCAATCTTGTTTTGTTTCCTCATTTTGCTGTAGGAACAAATTTTCGAGGACCTTTCTGTGAACAATTCTGTTCAGGTCTTCACCATTCCCAATGAAGAACAGAGGCCGGAGGTACCGCGATCGAAAGTGTATCTTATACGCAACTTCGTAAGATCGGTGCATCCGCCGAATGAATTCATTGAAGTCGAGGACACATTTGGCTTCGCTGCCTGTAGGCCAGCACAGGAGGAGGGCTAACATGTGGAGCTCAGGTGAATCGTTGGGGATCAGAGGCATTCTCTGTTTGAATTCAGCCAGATGTTTGCAATCAGAAGGAGATATTGCTCCCATATTTCTCAACATGATGTGAGCGAGGATGTAGTTGACCAGAGCTGTGACGGTATCTTTCTGAAGAAAGATCTCTTCCCACCATGTAGTTATTTCTTTAAGGTCCGATTCAGTGCATTCTCTGTCAAGACACGAGAGTACTCCAGCCGACGTGTCCGCGAGGCTTTGTTTGAGCTTCTGGATGAGATCAGCGCCTTTTTGTTTGAAATCTTTGGATGGGGAGTTTCCGACAAAGTACCTGTAGCACTTTAAGGTGTCTCTGGAAATGTACGCGGGATCGTCTTTCATGTCAGGCTTTGAATAAGTCAGATATTTATCGAAGAATGCACATTTTCTCTCGATCTCATCTCTGAGGCTGTTTATCAGATCGTTAAATCTGAAGAGTTTGTTGTCTCCAAGTGATTCCAGGACAGAGCCCAAGGACACATTCTTTGTGAGAACGTCTCTCCAAATATCGTTCTGACTGACAAGCAGGTCATACACAAGGTTGCAGACCTGCACATAACCAAACTGCCCTCTGATGTTGAAAACATTCGAGACTTTGGTATTGCCATCTCCTTTCATCTCCGACCCCCGTTCATTTTCAGCAAGTCTTTCTTCATCTTTGAAAGCTTCAATGGCCTTTGATGCCAGTTGCAAAATTTCTCTTGGTTTGGCAGGACGCTCTTTGTTCTTCAAATGGTTCTTATGGACCTGGCCCAGTGTGTCAGCAACAAAGGAATTCAGAGGATCTCTTAGCTTTGCTCTCTTTGCCCACATTTCAGCCTGATTGTAGTATTTCAGTTCTGTGTAATAAAAACGAGCAAGAGCTTGTGGAAAAAATGGATTTCGCTGAAACAGATGTGACGCGACCTTTAGAACTGACGCACTCTGTTTATTGTTCTCAATCGTTTGAATATCTAGAATGAGCCTAGAATACCTTTCTACAAACTCTGTTCCATCGATTGGATCCTCTTCTTTTTTCATGTCTTTTGGTTTTGTTTCTCTCTTGGTGAGCATGTCTTTGATGAAACCAACCAAAAACGGAGGGGTCTCATCAAAGCACAAACGAGTCAAGAAGTTTCTTGCTGTGTCACTTCTGGTCACACCGGATCTAGCCATCAATTCAGTACAACACTGTGCTATCATAGGGTGAGCCATGCAGACCTTTTTTTCAGATCTTCCATCTTGTTGGAATGTGATGATGAGATGACTGAAGGGCTCCATCCTCTCCTCCAGAGAAAAGTCTCCGTGGCTGTAGTCGTCATGTTTGAAGAAGTCCATGCACTGGGACTCCAGGAGGAATGAGCCTGGTACATAAGCATTGAGCAGGGATAGGAAGGCAGCGAGCTGGGTCTTCTGTGGTCTTTTGGCTTTTTTGGTGGTTTTGAAAACGGAACATGCCTCTTGGATGTAAGCCTGAGAGAAATTAGTTTGCATTATGTTAAAGCCGTGGAATTGTTTGTGTTCATCACTGTACCATGTGCTCAGTTCTTTCTTTTTCTCATCAAATTTTTTCTTCTCTTCTTCAGAAAGTTTCTTTTGTAGGACGATATGGTCACTCTGTAGAACCACATCCTTTCTTACACAGTTGAGTAAAATCGCCACAGGCATATGGCCGCGGACGTGTATCTTCTGCTCAGCAATCGTCATCTTAATGGCGTCTTGCAGTTCTTTCATAATCTTCTCATCATTCACCAACAGCAGCACAGTGTTGTGGTTGCCTCGACTGCCTGCTGTGAAAAGCTGGACCACCTCTTCTGCAACCTTTGTGATGTCTGAGGTTGAGTCCGTTAGAACAGCACTCCTTAAGGTTTTCCTCAAGTCCCACAACACCTTCAAGGCCAATGTGGTTCCCCCGCATCCTGGCTGGTGGAACAGTTGAACAGTTAATATTCCTGGGAGTTTTCTCCTTTGGTGAATTGTACCCACAAGTGTGTTGTATCCATCTCGTTCGATGAAGGGAGTTCCAGTGCCATCTGACTCTCTCTGTTCACTAATGTGGAAGTTTAACCATTTGGGTGGGGCCCCTCTGTAAAAGTTTTTCTCTGTCTGACGACGAAGTTCTGGAGGGAAAGACTCTCCTTCGAACTGATTTGCATAGAGAACATCCAACAGTGAGAGGGAAAGTTTGGTTTCTAATTTTTCACTTTCAGCGGTGGACAGGGCTGCTCCACTTGCCATCTCAGACTTTCAGTTTCTTTTACCTTATTAATGTAAAAAAAAGAAAAGAAAAGTCGAAAAAAGAAAAGTATGTTATCTTGGAATGACAGTGTTCTCAAAGGGGAAGTGTTGCTGGTGGAGATAGCACAGTGTGTCTCGTAGCAGCTGAACAATAACCATGGCAAATAAAGCAACACACACACACACACACACACACACACACACACACACACACACACACACACACACACACACACACACACACACACACACACACAGTATATATACTATATATATAGGACAAACATATATGAAGGAAATAGTGAAAGTAATAGTTATTAGTATAAAATAGTAAACATTTAAAAAGTAGCCACAGGTCAAGGAGTAAAAGAATAATAACCTTTCTGACTACTGTGCATAGCATCATAAGTTCATATATTAACATTACAACAGCACTCATCTTTTTAGACAAATTGAAACCATGTTTACAGTATTAAAATTGTTCTTACCTTTTTCCAAATGTTGCAGAAGTCCTGTGAACATGTCATGCACTACATTGTGAACGATAACTGCTGAAACCTGAAGGGTGTTGGAGGTATATATATGCCACATGCCACACCCACAATGGGTGTGATTACAGAGAGATATGTGAAGCTGTAAATGCCAAATAAAGATATTGTTGTTGCGATCAAACTGTTCAAGGTTCAACTGTTCAAGGTCATTCAAGGTTTCATTTGCTTCCTTCTTGAAAATAAGGCAAATAAAAAAGTTGAATGAGTGAAATCTTGTAGATTTGTGTGGATGACAAATCCAAAGATGTCTTTTGGTATTGCTGTGTTATTTTCAATGTTTGCTGTGAGTATCGTTTTATTGGAAATGCCAAGGGTTTCCTGTAAAGGGAGGGGTGAGGTTATATGATCTATACAATGCAGAGGACAGTGAATAAGTAACTCCGTCATAATCAAAGCAACTTCATCACCACAGCTGTACGAACAGAAAAAAAGTAAAGAAATGCCTTATAATAAAATGAAACAATCTACTGGTTATCATAGTGCACTTTCAGTTTAATTTCCTTTACTCCTCAAGAGGAAACATAACAATGCATTCCTTCATTGACAGTTTGTTCCTGTGGTGATTTAAACCTGTTTGTCAGGTTTCACCAGTTTGATGAATGTCACATGTCTGTGGTTGACTTGTTCAGATCGATGTATGAACATTGAGGTACAAGCACCAAAAGTCCGACATGACACCTTTATAATACTTGATTTGTTGAAACAATAGTTTACTCAAGGAGCTGGTACCAATTTCTTTTTATAAATATCTAATATTGTTTGGTCAGCGTTACATTGACTGTAATCCGTCATCTCTAATCAAACTGTCTGCAGCTGTGTCTTAAAGGGACAGTTCCCCTCAAAATAATAGGGGAACTGTCCTCGTAGCTCTAGTGCAGTAATCTGATTGTTTTGCTGCGAGTTGCCTAGTTTTGGAGAAATCGGTGATAGAGATGGCTGCCTTCTCGCCAATACAATGGTACTATATGGCACTTGTAGTGTGCAAAGTGCCAAAAATATATATTTGAAAAAAAATCACAGCAATGTCTCTTTCCAGAAATCATGACCTGACGACTCAAGATAATCTCCAGAGTCCAAATAAACTGTTTCCCGCTCTTTCCTCAATATGCTATCTTTGGAGTTTTGTCACCTCTCAAACATCTTCGAAAGAAAGCAACTTCACACAGCATAGGTTAGCAAATATATTTTAATATATAATATTTATATTCATTTTAGCACAATGACAATGGCATAATTTCAGTTCAGTCTCATTTAAATCATGACAAAAAGCCACACCTTTGTATTTACTTTGATAATACCCCATATCATATTTTGTTGCAGTCATTACAAGATAAATCCTGAAGTACGTCTTGCCCCATGAGAGGAAAACCTTAAAAGAATTTTCTAACAGCATTGAGCCCATGGCATCCAACGGGGTTATGTTATACGCGAACACAGAAAATGGATGTAATGACGCTCCTCGATGCATCGTTAAGCACAGCAGCACATCCCACGCAATCTTTGTCACTGATCTCAAACCGCAATTAAGCAACGAGCCTCGACTGACACGAAAAACTGGATTGACAGTGAACGTAAAACCACACCTGTCACTTGCTACACCATTTGAGAACGAAGCAACATTACAAAAATAACAAGCGCAATACGAGAGAACACCTCCCACTGACTGACTCTCAAGGCAGTGACTCACGGGACAATTCAAGAATTTAACTCAGCAATGTTACGAGAAACAAAATGATGCTCTTCAAGCCTGCTCTGAATGCTGCCCATCTTCACTATTGGATCAAAAGTGACGGTCAAATCCACAGATGTGTCAACTCTCAAAAGCTATTGAGATATTTTGTGGAACACTCACACATTATTAGACTTTTCAAGTCCAGTCTGACACCTCTGGAAAACAAACCAACGACTCCTCTCACGCCGAGTCAAATAGTTCGATGCCTGTAAACCACAGTGATGTTTTTCCAGCCTTACATTTAAACCTCCAGTTACATTGACCACTCACCGCGCACACAAGCCACAAACGTTACTGTGACCAACTTAAATAAAGATTGTTCACTACAAACATCATGCGACGTCGCTAAAAGTCAAGCAATGGCATCAAGTTCAAGTCCCTTCGCCACTGCAAGTGAATCAAGTCGGTACTTTTTTACCTACGAAGGGAAAGCTTGCTTTTTTTTATGCATGAATTGTAAACTTTATTCGTCAGCTCTGGAGAAACGCAGGTGCGGTTAAAAAGCTTGTATTCAGGAACGGCCGACTTAATGTGACTCACACTGTTCCCGTGATGGTTAAAAGGGTGCAAAGGAAAACACAGAAACAATGCTGCACAACTTCACACGAAGCGACGTCGACATTCAGCATTCCCAACATTAACACTCATGATTCAAAAATGACACCGGCTAGATGCAGAGGTGTGGCATCTTGTACACATACCAGAGATGTTTTAACCTACACCTTTCTTTCTGCTCACACCTCAAACAGCTACAACCCAAACGATTCTTCACTCTACTTACACGACTCTCTACCCAGCACTTGTACTCATGAAGCTACCTCTTCACTCCATGCGCCCTTTAACCATTCACCGACACCTGACGTAAAAAATAAAGCGAATAGGGAGCCTCAAGTGTTCAATATTGAATATATAAATATAGACACAACAATGTATTGACTCTCGACTTCATTGTGATGAAATGTGACACTTAACGTGGTTGCACATGCTACTTACTTGTTGCTAACTAGCTAGACTGGATTGTTTAGCTGTATTAGCTAGCTTCCTGTGCTCTTTTAGCTAGTTTTCTGGCTAGGCAGGTAGCATGTGCGGCCTTCTTAAGCTGAATAACATGTTACAGTGTGTGCGCACACACCTTGCGTGGCAGCTGGATTCTCTCGAGAATCCGGGGATCACTTTTAAACTCAATCAAAAATCGTTTATTTGGTTGAATCAGAATTTGACACTGTTGAAACTCTAGCTAACAGACGCTAACTGGCTAAATTGCTCAATTGATTATTTTACTTATTTATCCAGTTAAAATTGAACATTTTGTGGCTCCATACAGCACTAGAGAGAATTCTTATTTTTCAGAAGAGGGTTGTCAATTGCCTCAATTATATTTTTGTATTTTATTAAGTAGAATAAGAAAATACTGCTAATGATCTGGTCAGAAAGACAAATCCGGGGTCAACATTTCTTGAACTTTCCACACACACCTGGCCCAACATTTTAAGACTTTAGGTTACACTTCACATTTTCTTTCTCTTGGTGCAATGTGCAAGTGACAACACGTCTCGTACGAACAAAATGGCAGATTATGACTTTGTGACTGCTTTTATCTTTTGTCATGATTTGGAAACTCTCTGAATAAAATCATTTCACGAGCAGTGACCACGACACATCTGATCAAATACGACACAGTAAAACAGAATATGTTACATATCAGTTAATACAATGAAATGAGTATCACTTCTTTTTTTTTTTGTTTTTTTTTTTGTAAAATCATCACCCAAAGCCGAAACAGCAAAACATGAATGAAGAGAATAACATGAGTTATAAAAGTTTTGATGCATGTAAGCAACACGTTTCCCTCCCCTTGATTTGCTTCCAGTTAGTAAAACAAAATCAGGACACATAAAAACAACAATATATAGGCATTAAATAAATTAATCAAGCTCAAAACAAACAGTGATATATATTCAAAATACATATTTACAACCTAATAAAATGGAAAAAAACAAACAAAGAAAGCACAGTCTTATCCTGAAGGGAAAACAATACTCTTGATTGAATGACTTTTAATTGACTGTTAGCATTACATGCTGAACACCTCCACACAATATCCGCCTCTTCAATTCCTACTTTATCTATACTCATGTGTTGGTTATAAATACATATATATATATATATATATATATATATATATATGTTAGTAGGTTTATACTGTTGCAGCATTTACTTAGTTGATATGTACTTGGTACATGGAAATCCAGATTTGACATCATTTGTGACTGATATGTTGATATGTGCCAATTGGCGAGAGAAAGCTAAGCAACG
The DNA here is from genome assembly GCA_028022725.1 of Lycodopsis pacificus. Classification (NCBI taxonomy): domain Eukaryota; kingdom Metazoa; phylum Chordata; class Actinopteri; order Perciformes; family Zoarcidae; genus Lycodopsis; species Lycodopsis pacificus. The sequence goes on along the minus strand of CM051710.1, from coordinate 14,183,878 downwards.
GCAAACATTGAATCCACCTGGTGATGAGGTCAGGGAGGCTGTGCCATGGTTAATATGGTGACTTTAGAAAGGTAGGAAACATAAAGTGGATATTAAAAGCAAAAACAATGAATGGAGAAAGGTGCGGCACATTTCCCTGCTGACAGAAATTGTAACACTCCAGTGAATACGCTGCTAACCAGGAGCGTCTAGTGCATCACGCGGTTTGATTTTTTGTCTTTTTTGATGTTTACAGATATTGCATGGACAAACTACTGACACACTACCACACGACTGTTAACTGTTGAGTCCATGGCCTACCCTACTGAAATTCAGAGAGAGATTAAAACAAATTATAAGTCACTTGGTCACATACATCTAAATTCACAATTTGCTATTCAAAGAGCACGTCAAATAAAAAGAGAAGGAAAAAGGAAAAATAAAATACAATGGCCCAAATCCTCCCTCGCTCATATTTTTCATGGCTAAATTGTAAGTCACTCATTTCAAGTCATTTATTTCTTTAATCAGTGATTGGCTAAGCTGCTTATTAGACCCGTCTTCCTTGGGCCAAATCGAGCCAAATCGTTCTGGCCCCGGCACATGTACGCGCAGTAGAGACTTGCATGGGGACAGCTGAGAGGTGCACCAGCGGAGAGGACAAGCAGGGAAAAGCATTTATTTTGCGCAGATATCCTATTTTACAAATATTACTGGGTATATTACATAGCTCAAAAACACAAACATTGACAATTTGTATAATTTATTAATATTTTTAAAAAATATATATATTATAATATTATAATTTTTTTTTTTTTTTTTTTTGTGGCTCAAGGTGGGTGGGGCCAGGCCCCGTGGCCCTCTATTGGCCGGCCGCCACTGCTAAGATGCTCTGAGTAGTTGTGTCTGTAGGAGACACAACTAAAACACTTTGAGCTGAGCAAACACTTAAGACCTCTATTATTTGGGGAGTGAAAACATGCCGACGCTGTAAAACGTTGATGTAAATGTTAGTTCCCCTGCGGCCTCAATAACTTGACTGTGTTACGTTAACTGCACTCGAGAAAGTAAGTACAAATGTAATCACTAATTGTAGTTTAAATGGGGACATTTTTATCCTTAAAGGTTTGATTCTCTGTCTTTTGGCGACATAATTTATTATAGTTATTGTCGGGACAAACTACAAAAAAGCATGACAGTTAATCCCGATAACATCCTGTGTTCTTCCTCTTTTCCTCCTCCTCCTCCTCACCTCCCTCATCTAGAAGTTCATGGACGACTCTGAGCAGTGCTTGACCCGGCTGGGGGAGGAGATGAAGGCTAAAGTACTCCGCTTCGTCAGCAGATTGCGAGCATGCGCCCGCAGTCACTGTGACGCGAACGGGCCGACGATTCAGAAGAACATCTCCAGGATCTGCCAGGACCAGGCCCGTCTGCGGGAGGTCCGCTGCGGCATCGAAAGCCTCGCGCAGGAGAGCGACCCTTTCCGCTTCATTGAGGTGAGAACACATTTATTCCCAGTCGACCTTGCCCATTGTGCATAGAATTACACCAATTACTACTAGTTATTTATATGTAAATCTACTAACATCTGTTGTTTTGTCCCTTTTTCAGGCATACAAGACAACAGGAAAACAGTAAGTACTGCTTTTATATTCAATAACTAACAATTCATTTCATTAGCGATTAATCCACAGATGATTTCCTCCATTGATTGTTTAATTGTTTTGTTTATTAAATGTCAGAAAACAAAACGTCACTGTCGCACATCACAAGTAACATGAAGTCCTGACATTTGAGAAGCTCCGAGCAGCATATGTTTGGCATTTTTGGTTAAAAAAAAAAAAGGACAACCTATTAATGAATTATCTAAATAAATGCACTTCCTGTTTATTAATGTGGTGCGTGTGTTTTTTAGGTGCCGTAAGCAGCTGAGAAAAATCATGTTCTACCCAGAATACGTGGACACGGAGACGGAGGTCCTTGGTGTGATGATGGAAGAAGAGATGAGGAAGTTCCTTGATGAGGAACTACCGTGTCACATTGCGGCTGCCATTAATTCCGTCTGTAAGGAGTTTTCGTTTTTCTTTTAATGTCATTTTGACCGTAACGATGTCGGCTACATGCTAACGCTATTTTATAGAGGTGTTGGGTCTTGTGTTGCATCACAAAGCGGGGTGTTTCTGTTATTTACTCTACCCTCATGCAATGCGGATCCCACACAAATGTGGTGGACAAAATAGTAGAAACGGCAACAACACCTCTCTAAAATGTCCAATCAGATCTTTTTGATTCTGTCAGGTCCATTATCATCAGGTCATCTTTCAGATCTCCAGGAGGAGGAGGAGCAGGGGGAGAACGAAGAAGAGACTGTGGAGGAGGAGGAGGAAGAGGAGGAGGATGACGATGACGACGACCTGGATGACAGCAGCGTGGAGGAAATGAGGAGCGAGGGGGAGGAGGAGGAGGAGGAAGACGAGGAGGAAGACGATGACGACGACGAGGAGGAAGGACGTGACCAGAGTGAGCTGGCTGACGATCTTTACAGCCCGGAGGAGGGCGACGATGAGGAGGAAGATGACGAGGAGGATGAGGAAGATCCAGGAATTTAACTTGGGACAGGATTTCTATACTTGTATTTTTACAGTTATTAAAGCACTTTGGACAGATGTTAAGGTTGTAACATCTGTTTCGGTGTTGCACTCATCGATTCGAATGTCCCATGTACAGTTCAGGACTCGAGCAGCTACCACGTTTTGCCTCAAACTGGATGATGACGGAGCTTCGACACAGCTGGATTTAAAACGGACTGTGCACTGAGAATGTGCCGGTGTGATTGCTCAACCTGTGTCGCTAACTGCTGAACTCAACTACGGTGCTTTATAGTTGAAGACGTTTGCTGTATTCGTCAACACACGAATGTATAATGAAAGAATGTGGCTGGAGGACTCGGAACACCTCAAACTGAATTTGGCGAAACCCTCTGCATGTCTTTGATGCCAGATTTTCTACCACGTTCACCTGCATTTTTATATATAACGGGTGCTCGGCAGAGAGAGCTTCTGAAGTAACTTTCCAAGCATACGGAGGAAGATGTTTGGATTCCTGGAGTTTCCCAGTTTTCCATCACCACAGAAAGCCTTTTGACCGGCATCCGTAAAGAGGCCGACATATTAGACCTGAAGGAGTCCTGCGTGTATGGATTGTTGTGATTGTCTCGTTCATGCTACAGTTAAACATTGCAAGCCAAAGAGTAAGAATGTATGGGGGGGGGGGTGCGCATAGATACTTTTAAAAGTTTTGTTTGCTTAGCATGACATTAGAAAAATAAATGCGATGTTTTAACAACAGTCTACGTAGGCTATATGATGACTTTGCTTTTCATAGTTGTGCTTTAAGAGCAGTTAATGCATTGTTTAAAAAAGTCCTATGCACAGTTCATACATTATTCTCAAAATATCAGTTTCAGGTGATGAGGAGTTTTGCACTTTATGTAAGACCTGAAGTATTTGAATGTTAAAAGTTAATTTTTTTTTGTTGATACGAGTGATTTTTGGAGGGGCCAAACTGAAATGATGAATCTATAATAATAAAGCCTGTTGAAATGTGCAAAGTTGACTAGATGTCCTTTTTGGAAATATGACAAATGCAAGAAAGTACATCAAACGTAGAGCTGGGAAATAAAGCAATAATAGATAGATTTTGATTCATAAAAAGTGCTTTTAAGAAGGATATTCTCATTTAATTTAAAGAAAACTATTATATAGTAATAGGAGATTGTCATTGAGCCAGCAGTCTCGTATAATGGCGTTATTTTCCACAGTTTCTTCTCAAACATTCTCCACATTGTTAAACGCAGAAATACGCAACATATAATAAATTGCACACACAATGTGTCGCTTTAATACAAATATGAACAAAGCTCCAAATATTATTCACCTCCCGGAACGTTTGTTCTGATGTTTGCATACCACGGACATAAAATAGAACTGAGTACCCGGAAGTACTCACCGGAAGCGTCCGGTGAGTACTTCCGGGGTCAGTAGCAGCAGTCGCTGTGCGTGTGTTTTGAATGTTTTAACTGTAATTACATGTACGCAGTGTGTGTTTTCCGCCCAGACCAACAGCAAGAGAGGCTGAGCGATGAATACCGTCTTTCGAAAGGTATATATTATTATTATTTTACTTTTCTCTCCGTTCAATTTTACGTTGTTTCCCCACAGAGGTCATAGCTGCAGCTCTGATAGTCAATCCACATGTGCATGTTACAATAACATAAGTCCGAGTTTATCTGTTTAACTGTTTTGTCTCTGTATGTTTGCGAGCTCGTGTGCAGATTCAACTTGAACTCGCCTAACGCCGGTAATGTTGAGAAGCGCGTGCTGTATCGAAGCTGATTTTATTCTGTGTTCTTCAGTTGCAGGTGTCTGTCACGCAACATGCGTTTGTGTTGAACCAAGCACTTACATTATGCCGGTAAGTCTTTGCATTACTTTATATAATAACGCCTTCAGTTAGCCATGCAAAAAAAAAAAAAAGAGTAAAGTATCACTTGGGTATTTCACACCTTGTTAGTTATGATATTTTATGCAACTAAGTAACTGCAGAGTCAGGAAGGTATCAACATCACTCCAACAAAGTTTGATGATCAGACGCCTGGTAAACAAGCCCACATTTTTATCTAATGGAAAAAATATATACTTGCAATACAAATACTTTTGATGAACCGGTTAGCCACAAGAATGCAGATGATCAACTTTTTGCCGAGTAGGTCCTAAAGTGACTGGTGATATGAATCCTCTCTTTCTGACTCACACTTCCTGTTTTATTTAAAGGGCCACACCATCCGTCCAGCATCCTGTTTGGAGTGAGTATTTCAAAGACCATTATGAATGAAACACTTTGTCCTTTGCATGTAAAATACTGTATTTGTGTTGCTGCTATCGGACGATCTCTCGCCTGGTAAATGTATCCTCATGGGTAGCATGTTTATACAGAATGTTTCCATCGACACATTTTCTTTTTATTCTCAGCTTCTGTAAACGAAAGACAATACAAAAGCATGCCGACACACGGGATCGGGAGGTGGAGACATCTTTTACCTAGAGAAGCGGTAAGACTCTTAAAACCTCAGTTATTTCTTCTGCACACTCTGCCTCTTGATGATCAGGCAGAATAGTTTGAGGGGATGCAGTTACCAAAAACAAGTACTCACTCAAATCTCTTTGAGACTGCATTCATTCTGACTGTGTTTAGATTAATAGACATGCAGCTGATGGTGAGTTTTAAGAGCGCCCTCTGCTGGACCTCAACACAAACTACTTCAACTGATCTGTCGGGCTCCTCGACTGTCCATTTTCAAATGTTTGAGTATTTTATATCCTGTATGTCCAATCTGGACAAGAGGAAATGTAAATGTCCGTTGTAGTGTCTCATGTTTCAGTTATTTTTTTTATTTTTATTTTTAGCCAAAGAAAAAGAAAGACCGACACCAGATGAAGGAGATCCTGGCAGAGACGGACACAGCCTACGGGACTCTGAATGTGAAAGTGTCGGGTTACGACATGACGTTGGTGGAGCATTACTCCCAGTACATCCACAACCTCTGCAACCGGCTCGGCATCAAAGTGGCAGAAAGGTGAGGATATTCAGACAAACACACATGTATTTATTATGTTTCGCTCAGTTATGGAATTGGTTCACTTCATATGGAGGCTGACAAGAAACTGTCAGGATAAGCCGGAGACCTGCAGCAGTTTGTTTGAAATGGTCCCACATAAATACGTCATTCAACAGCACAAAGTATTTTTTCTCTCAATGGTTGTGTTTCACATGCAGCTATGCTTTGCCGACCAAGACCACCGAAGTCATGCTGCTGCAAGAGCAAGGCACCAAGATGTTTGTTGACGCCGTCCTGAAGACTCACTCACGAGTCGTCCAGGTAAAACCGAGCCGCTTCAAGGTTCCCTTTTACCAAGAAGGGCTGTATTTTCTTTACCTGAGGAACTGCGATGACCCGACCAGTGAACTGCGTTTCATTCGTCTGTTCGTCTAGTTGAGCAGCCTGAACGCCACAGCGTGTCCCGTGTTCATAGACGTCCTTTTGAAGAATCAACCAGAGGGAGTTCAGCTCTCTGTGCAGGAGGTGAGTTCATCCTGACGCCCAAAACATTCCACCCATACGTTAGGATTTTTGTGTGGAAGGACATGATTATCTTTTAGACCCTAACCTCATGGGAGATGAATTCTGATTGATGACACTCGTCGTCAATAGATCCCTTAAACACGTCACCTTCCTCTCTTAATCTAGGCCGACAGATTTGAAATATTGTGAAGTGATTTAGTATACAGTCATGTGTCCACATACCTTTGGTCACATATTGTACATGAACAAGAACCCAAATTAAAGACTTCTTCATGATGCAAGCCCCGAGCGGTTAAACTAACACGGGTCTACATTAAATGAAGCACAGATACGTTTAACTTTAACGCGTAAAGATCTCTCCTCTTCCCGGTTTCCCTCTCAGCACACCGAGGCCGATTTCCATGCGCGGTTCAAGGGCCGTCCGGAGCTGGAGGGGCTGATGGCTCAGATGGGCAATTAAGACCCGTGACGGTCTCAAGTCTGATCTTCAGAGGATCCACCTCGTTTACCTGTTTGGTTTTCTTTATTTATTCTCCGGCATTTCTTAACTGAACGCCGTCAAAGGTGATCATTTGCATAAAATGTAAAAACTGTTCTTTTGTGACCTCTGGAAAATAAAACTCTCCCTATTTTTTTTCCAATTTCAGTTGTTGTCATTTTTAATGCTTCAATTCTGTTTCTTCAGAGTAAATGTGCACAAAAAATGTCAAGAAAAGTGGCATCTGCTTTTTCCATAGAGTTGTGTGACCTTCCAACACTTCTACAGTCCTGTTACTGTGCCTTGATAAATCAATGTCACATTATTCTGGTTTAACCATTTAGCTGAAGGGACCCTGTTGGTTTTTTTGGTGAAACAAAAACAAACAAACCAGCCTTCAATATTTTCCTGAATAATACAAATCTAACATTTAGTCCAGCTCTTCAGCAACACGTGTGTTCTTGTCTTCAAGTTTCCTCCTGAACTGCCCGATTCCTCTGAAGTTAATAATTCAAACGAGTCAAGTGGAGTTCAATATGTTTACTGCAAGTTGAAACAGATTACATGTAAATCAAGCTGGTCCATGGAGCACCTGGGTTTAGAAAATACACACATTCATAACGTTCAATACCTCCTGCTTTTGTGGAGCTTGTGGGGAAGAACATGCCCCCAAAACGTTTAGTTTCTGTTCCATATTCAATGGCATCTTATCGAGTGCCTCTAGGTTTCGTTTCTTAGTCAATCCCTCCCGTACATTTTCCCATTCAAGGTTTTTAGCCTCTCAAAGCCACAGTGAGGATGCAATTTCATTAAAATCTCTGCACACACCAACCTGCCCTGCACAGGCCAGTGATTTAACATCGTATGGAGATATTATAAAATATAAGCAGTGAAAACAAAAAGTATGTGCTAAAAAAACGAGTTAATATATTGACTGATTATTGGTTATGCATTATTATATACTCCACATTCTTACAAATTTACTTTTTTTGACACCGTCGGTGGAGCTCTGCCCAGTTTCTGGCTAGATGAAGAAGACAAATCTACGCTTAAAAGCTTTGTAACAGTCAGACAATTTAAACAACAGAATATAAAAAAGGCCCCCATGTGTGTCCTTTACATTGGGTTTGCGTGACCCATATCGCTATTTTCCACTGAGAGAACATCTTTCTTTGGTTGTTGCTTCATATGTTTCATGAATCCATAAATGCTTAAATAGATAAATGTTTAAAGTTCTAGAAGCTTAATCTCCTAACAGGTCTAGCGTGTGTAGGACTTGGTCAGGTTGCAGATTACAACCATGTGAAGAATCTCAGTGTGTAGGAGAACTTCAGGGTCTGACGTCAACGGCCCTCTGTAGAGCGAGTGTTTGGTTCGTCCGTTATGGGCTGCTGTATGGCCCGCTTCCCTTTGTATATATAAACGTCCCATTCTAATGTAACAAAAACACAACGATTCACAACTTCAGGTGATTATACACTAAAGAAAACATACCTTTTAATATTATATTCCATTTCTCCAATAGATCCCCCTAGATGCCACACACCGTTCCTTTAACGAACTCACTCTTTTCATCTAAACTAAAAGTGATTTCCTGTTTGACCAGTATTAAGGATGCTAAACATTGTATGGATAACATTGTGCCCACTTATTGTCCATAGCTACAGCGATTCGTTTTACTTTTACGCTTCGTTCCTTTACTCAGATCCCTCAAGCTCAGCGATGAGAGGCCTCATGCTTCTCATCCTTTTTAGGATTTCATAGAGTGCGTCTTTGCCACCTGATGTCAAACACTGCAGAATGCCACTCATCTGGTCTTGCGTGTTGTTTAAAGATCCCAAAGCCTCATAGCTCTCTTCTGAGATCCATCCCCCGTCCTTGAGCTTATTCAGGATGGCTCCTGTATCGCTCACTCTGTTTATCAGATCTGTCTGATGGAGATCCACAAACTGCTGACCTGAAGCAAATAAAAGCAAAGCAAGCGAAGAGTGAACACAAGAAGTCGTTACAGTCATATGTGGAAACGATAACCCAAGGAACAGAAAAACAAACGCAGAACATAACAATCATTTTACTTATCATTTCTCAATCCTATATTTTATTTATGCACATTTCTTACCTCCAGTGGTATCGTCTGGTGTTTGTTCGGGTTCTGAGCGATCCATCCCTGAGATTTCTTCTGCTACACAGTGTAATGGAATGAGATTTAATTAGTGGTGCACACAGAAATGAAAAATAACATTTAAAAAAATATTCAACAGCAATGTTTATCTCCAAAAACAATGACAACTATTTATGTATTTCCAGATGCAACAATTCGGTAAGGTAGAAACCTTTTATGACCTAGCCCTATTTTTAGGCCTCTGCTCAAAAATTGCATACCCAAACTCAAAAGAGTGCATCTTTGCAAGCACAAGGTCTATTTGAATAATTGGTGTGTTGTAATAAAGGAACACTTGTGAGATTTGTTCAGATGTGTAAATATCAGTGTATAAGTTACTGGTTAAGAGTAAATGAACATGGCACACAGCTCAAATTGAAAAGTTTCAGGTTCGCCTGAAAAAAAAGCCCCTTTATTGTTATTATTTCATTGAAATGATGCAGCCTCCAGCCTAAAACATCTCCCAAATCATAGCACATATATGTGAACAGTTTCTCTGCAAAGTTTTACTTTGATAAAGTGAAGCAGAACTAAATGAGAGAAGTGTTAGTACAGAAAGTTTAGGCGAGATTTCCAAAATGTGCATTTGGGCACCATGTGTGCCATGTGTGCCATTTGAATTTCCTCATGTACTAAACTACATATTTCACTTATAAATTACTAATGGTGTTAAATACATCCAAATGCAGCAATGTCTGGCTTTTTTTGGAAAAAAAAATATATATTGTTTTTTTTTTTATATTATATTTTATATTATATTATTTTATATTATATTTGTAAGTCTTCTGTTTCGACATCTTACTAATTACCGGTAATCCTAAAAATGAACGAACGGTGAAAAGTAACTCAAACGATACTAAAAAAAGGCAGCCGAAACCAAGCTGCAGCTGTAATCAGCTGAGCGTAATCAGCTGTGCGTAAAGCAGCTGGCAGCGTGCTCCTCGGTTTTATACTTACGCCGAACAATAACTCTCGCTCCCATTGGCCGACCTCCATGGTACATACCTCTCTGTATTCGTTAGAGCCAATAGAATTGAGCTAATCACTTGAAAATGAGTGACAGCACTGTTAGCCAGTCAAAATCATGAAGTCTCCGAAAATAGTGACTTGCAGGTTCTGGGGGAGAGAGCAGGTTACGCCTTCCCCTGTGGGGTGAAATCACCCCTCCCAACAGAAAGGTGTGTCTCTGTTGCTAGACAGGAAGTCCATTGAACCTTTTCCGGAGAAAAAATGCGGGGATATTCAATTTTTCTTCTTGAAAACGTCAAAAGTGAGTCATATTTATGATCATAAAGCGATAATGTGATTTGTGTTGCTGGTGTCTGTTGGCTCATATCTCAGCGATAGTATGACGGAGAGAAATGTTACGGTTATGACCGTAACCGTTGTGTTCGTGGCGTGCTTTCTGCTATCTCGCTTTGTTTGTTAGCATCAAGCTATGATTGCTAAGTCCGGAAATGTCCCGAGTGTGTACACTCCTGGCGAAATATGAATATGGTATTGTAGTTATGCTAAGTTTGAGGACTGAGTTGTGTTTGGAGTATGTTCAAATGTCTTTTAAACGATTTTATCCCAGGTTTCTGACGTTTCACGTGGTATGCGACATCATTATTAATTAATATGTGTTCAATGGTCCAAATATGACACAAATGACAGTGTCTAGGGTCCCCTTATTAGGGGACCCTCGGCACAAAGAAGTTTTAAGTTATCGTACATTACCCGTCTTATCCTCGGCTGCAGGTTTTGTCTGGATGGCAAAGGCTACAGGACCTCTGATGGTAAATCCGAGGTAAAAGGAAACTCGCCGTGGTCTCCAGAGGCTGTTTTGGCGGTTTGCATCCACCTCAATCACTTCGTCATCAATAGATGCAAAGACTCTGTAGTTTCGTACCACTCCTTCAACTTTGACAAGGCGTGCTTGGACCTCGGGAACTTTGAAAATCTTCTCTTTGCTCCAGTCGTTGCTCCAATCTTGTTTTGTTTCCTCATTTTGCTGTAGGAACAAATTTTCGAGGACCTTTCTGTGAACAATTCTGTTCAGGTCTTCACCATTTCCAATGAAGAACAGGGGCCGGAGGTACCTCGATCGAAAGTCTATCTTATACGCAACTTCGTAAGATCGGTGCATCCGCCGAATTAATTCATTGAGGTCGAGGACACATTTGGCTTCGCTGCCTGTAGGCCAGCACAGGAGGAGGGCTAACATGTGGAGCTCAGGTGAATCGTTGGGGATCAGAGGCATTCTCTGTTTGAATGCAGCCAGATGTTTGCAATCAGAAGGAGATATTGCTCCTATATTTCTTAACATGATGTGAGCGAGGATGTAGTTGACCAGAGCTGTGACGGTATCTTTCTGAAGAAAGATCTCTTCCCACCATGTAGTTATTTCTTTAAGGTCCGATTCAGTGCATTCTCTGTCAAGACACGAGAGTACTCCAGCCGACGTGTCCGCGAGGCTTTGTTTGAGCTTCTGGATGAGATCAGCGCCTTTTTGTTTGAAATCTTTGGATGGGGAGTTTCCGACAAAGTACCTGTAGCACTTTGAGGTGTCTCTGGGAATGTACGCGGGATCGTCTTTCATGTCAGGCTTTGAATAAGTCAGATATTTTTTGAAGAATGTACATTTTCTCTCGATCTCATCTCTGAGGCTGTTTATCAGATCGTTAAATCTGAAGAGTTTGTTGTCTCCAAGTGATTCCAGGACAGAGCCCAAGGACACATTCTTTGTGAGAACGTCTCTCCAAATATCGTTCTGACTGACAAGCAGGTCATACACAAGGTTGCAGACCTGCACATAACCAAACTGCCCTCTGATGTTGAAAACATTCGAGACTTTGGTATTGCCATCTCCTTTCATCTCCGACCTCCGTTCATTTTCAGCAAGTCTTTCTTCATCTTTGAACGCTTCAATGGCGTTTGATGCTAGTTGCAAAATTTCTCCTGGTTTGGCAGGACGCTCTTTGTACATCAAATGGTTCTTATGGACCTGGCCCAGTGTGTCAGCAACAAAGGAATTCAGAGGATCTCTTAGCTTTGCTCTCTTTGCCCACATTTCAGCCTGATTGTAGTCTTTCACTTCTGTGTAATAAAAACGAGCAAGCGTTTGTGGAAAAAATGGATTTTGATCAAACAACTCTGACGCGACTGTTAGAACTGACACACTCTGTTTATTGTTCTCAATCGTTTGAATATCTAGAATGAGCCTAGAATACCTTTCTACAAACTCTGTTCCATCGTTTGTTTCTCTCTTGGTGAGCATGTATTTGATGAAACCAACCAAAAACGGAGGGGTCTCATCTGTGCACAAACGAGTCAAGAAGTTTCTTGCTGTGTCACTTCTGGTCACACCGGATCCAGCCATCAATTCAGTACAACACTGTGCAATCATAGGGTGAGCCATGCAGACCTTTTTTTCAGATCTTCCATCTTGTTGGAATGTGATGATGAGATGACTGAAGGGCTCCATCCTCTCCGCCAGAGAAAGGTCTCCGTGGCGGTAGTCGTCATGTTTGAAGAAGTCCATGCACTGGGACTCCAGGAGGAATGAGCCTGGTACATAAGCATTGAGCAGGGATAGGAAGGCAGCGAGCTGGGTCTTCTGTGGTCCATTGGCTTTTTTGGTGGTTTTGAAAACGGAACATGCCTCTTGGATGTAAGCCTGAGAGAAATTAGTTTGCATTATGTTAAAGCCGTGGAATTGTTTGTGTTCATCACTGTACCATGTGCTCAGTTCTTTCTTTTTCTCATCAAATTTTTTCTTCTCTTCTTCAGAAAGTTTCTTTTGTAGGACGATATGGTCACTCTGTAGAACCACATCCTTTCTTACACAGTTGAGTAAAATCGCCACAGGCATATGGCCGCGGACGTGTATCTTCTGCTCAGCAATCGTCATCTTAATAGCGTCTTCCAGTTCTTTCATAATCTTCTCATCATTCACCAACAGCAGCACAGTGTTGTGGTTGCCTCGACTGTCTGCTGTGAAAAGCTGGACCACCTCTTCTGCAACCTTTGTGATGTCTGAGGTTGAGTCCGTTAGAACAGCACTCCTTAAGGTTTTCCTCAAGTCCCACAACACCTTCAAGGCCAATGTGGTTCCCCCGCATCCTGGCTGGTGGAACAGTTGAACAGTTAATATTCCTGGGAGTTTTCTCCTTTGGTGAATTGTACCCACAAGTGTGTTGTATCCATCTCGTTCGATGAAGGGAGTTCCAGTGCCATCTGACTCTCTCTGTTCACTAATGTGAAAGTTTAACCATTTGGGTGGGGCCCCTCTGTAAAAGTTTTTCTCTGTCTGACGAAGAAGATCTGGAGGGAAAGACTCTCCTTCGAACTGATTTGCATCCAGAACATCCAACAGTGAGAGGGAAAGTTTGGTTTCTAATTTTTCACTTTCAGCGGTGGACAGGGCTGCTCCACTTGCCATCTCAGACTTTCAGTTTCTTTTACCTTATTAATGTAAAAAAAAGAAAAGAAAAGTCGAAAAAAGAAAAGTATGTTATCTTGGAATGACAGTGTTCTCAAAGGGGAAGTGTTGCTGGTGAAGATAGCACAGTGTGTCTCGTAGCAGCTGAACAATAACCATGGCAAATAAAGCAACACACACACACACACACACACACACACACACACACACACACAGTATATATACTATATATATAGGACAAACATATATGAAGGAAATAGTGAAAGTAATAGTTATTAGTATAAAATAGTAAACATTTAAAAAGTAGCCACAGGTCAAGGAGTAAAAGAATAATAACCTTTCTGACTACTGTGCATAGCATCATAAGTTCATATATTAACATTACAACAGCACTCATCTTTTTAGACAAATTGAAACCATGTTTACAGTATTAAAATTGTTCTTACCTTTTTCCAAATGTTGCAGAAGTCCTGTGAACATGTCATGCACTACATTGTGAACGATAACTGCTGAAACCTGAAGGGTGTTGGAGGTATATATATTCCACATGCCACACCCACAATGGGTGTGATTACAGAGAGATATGTGAAGCTGTAAATGCCAAATAAAGATATTGTTGTTGCGATCAAACTGTTCAAGGTTCAACTGTTCAAGGTCATTCAAGGTTTCATTTGCTTCCTTCTTGAAAATAAGGCAAATAAAAAAGTTGAATGAGTGAAATCTTGTAGATTTGTGTGGATGACAAATCCAAAGATGTCTTTTGGTATTGCTGTGTTATTTTCAATGTTTGCTGTGAGTATCGTTTTATTGGAAATGCCAAGGGTTTCCTGTAAAGGGAGGGGTGAGGTTATATGATCTATACAATGCAGAGGACAGTGAATAAGTAACTCCGTCATAATCAAAGCAACTTCATCACCACAGCTGTACGAACAGAAAAAAAGTAAAGAAATGCCTTATAATAAAATGAAACAATCTACTGGTTATCATAGTGCACTTTCAGTTTAATTTCCTTTACTCCTCAAGAGGAAACATAACAATGCATTCCTTCATTGACAGTTTGTTCCTGTGGTGATTTAAACCTGTTTGTCAGGTTTCACCAGTTTGATGAATGTCACATGTCTGTGGTTGACTTGTTCAGATCGATGTATGAACATTGAGGTACAAGCACCAAAAGTCCGACATGACACCTTTATAATACTTGATTTGTTGAAACAATAGTTTACTCAAGGAGCTGGTACCAATTTCTTTTTATAAATATCTAATATTGTTTGGTCAGCGTTACATTGACTGTAATCCGTCATCTCTAATCAAACTGTCTGCAGCTGTGTCTTAAAGGGACAGTTCCCCTCAAAATAATAGGGGAACTGTCCTCGTAGCTCTAGTGCAGTAATCTGATTGTTTTGCTGCGAGTTGCCTAGTTTTGGAGAAATCGGTGATAGAGATGGCTGACTTCTCGCCAATACAATGGTACTATATGGCACTTGTAGTGTGCAAAGTGCCAAAAATATATATTTGAAAAAAAATCACAGCAATGTCTCTTTCCAGAAATCATGACCTGACGACTCAAGATAATCTCCAGAGTCCAAATAAACTGTTTCCCGCTCTTTCCTCAATATGCTATCTTTGGAGTTTTGTCACCTCTCAAACATCTTCGAAAGAAAGCAACTTCACACAGCATAGGTTAGCAAATATATTTTAATATATAATATTTATATTCATTTTAGCACAATGACAATGGCATAATTTCAGTTCAGTCTCATTTAAATCATGACAAAAAGCCACACCTTTGTATTTACTTTGATAATACCCCATATCATATTTTGTTGCAGTCATTACAAGATACATCCTGAAGTACGTCTTGCCCCATGAGAGGAAAACCTTAAAAGAATTTTCTAACAGCATTGAGCCCATGGCATCCAACGGGGTTATGTTATACGCGAACACAGAAAATGGATGTAATGACGCTCCTCGATGCATCGTTAAGCACAGCAGCACATCCCACGCAATCTTTGTCACTGATCTCAAACCGCAATTAAGCAACGAGCCTCGACTGACACGAAAAACTGGATTGACAGTGAACGTAAAACCACACCTGTCACTTGCTACACCATTTGAGAACGAAGCAACATTACAAAAATAACAAGCGCAATACGAGAGAACACCTCCCACTGACTGACTCTCAAGGCAGTGACTCACGGGACAATTCAAGAATTTAACTCAGCAATGTTACGAGAAACAAAATGATGCTCTTCAAGCCTGCTCTGAATGCTGCCCATCTTCACTATTGGATCAAAAGTGACGGTCAAATCCACAGATGTGTCAACTCTCAAAAGCTATTGAGATATTTTGTGGAACACTCACACATTATTAGACTTTTCAAGTCCAGTCTGACACCTCTGGAAAACAAACCAACGACTCCTCTCACGCCGAGTCAAATAGTTCGATGCCTGTAAACCACAGTGATGTTTTTCCAGCCTTACATTTAAACCTCCAGTTACATTGACCACTCACCGCGCACACAAGCCACAAACGTTACTGTGACCAACTTAAATAAAGATTGTTCACTACAAACATCATGCGACGTCGCTAAAAGTCAAGCAATGGCATCAAGTTCAAGTCCCTTCGCCACTGCAAGTGAATCAAGTCGGTACTTTTTTACCTACGAAGGGAAAGCTTGCTTTTTTTTATGCATGAATTGTAAACTTTATTCGTCAGCTCTGGAGAAACGCAGGTGCGGTTAAAAAGCTTGTATTCAGGAACGGCCGACTTAATGTGACTCACACTGTTCCCGTGATGGTTAAAAGGGTGCAAAGGAAAACACAGAAACAATGCTGCACAACTTCACACGAAGCGACGTCGACATTCAGCATTCCTAACATTAACACTCATGATTCAAAAATGACACCGGCTAGATGCAGAGGTGTGGCATCTTGTACACATACCAGAGATGTTTTAACCTACACCTTTCTTTCTGCTCACACCTCAAACAGCTACAACCCAAACGATTCTTCACTCTACTTACACGACTCTCTACCCAGCACTTGTACTCATGAAGCTACCTCTTCACTCCATGCGCCCTTTAACCATTCACCGACACCTGACGTAAAAAATAAAGCGAATAGGGAGCCTCAAGTGTTCAATATTGAATATATAAATATAGACACAACAATGTATTGACTCTCGACTTCATTGTGATGAAATGTGACACTTAACGTGGTTGCACATGCTACTTACTTGTTGCTAACTAGCTAGACTGGATTGTTTAGCTGTATTAGCTAGCTTCCTGTGCTCTTTTAGCTAGTTTTCTGGCTAGGCAGGTAGCATGTGCGGCCTTCTTAAGCTGAATAACATGTTACAGTGTGTG
This sequence comes from Lycodopsis pacificus, assembly GCA_028022725.1. Lineage (NCBI taxonomy): Eukaryota > Metazoa > Chordata > Actinopteri > Perciformes > Zoarcidae > Lycodopsis > Lycodopsis pacificus. The sequence continues at coordinate 14,167,328 of CM051710.1, read as the reverse complement.
CGCACACACCTTGCGTGGCAGCTGGATTCTCTCGAGAATCCGGGGATCACTTTTAAACTCAATCAAAAATCGTTTATTTGGTTGAATCAGAATTTGACACTGTTGAAACTCTAGCTAACAGACGCTAACTGGCTAAATTGCTCAATTGATTATTTTACTTATTTATCCAGTTAAAATTGAACATTTTGTGGCTCCATACAGCACTAGAGAGAATTCTTATTTTTCAGAAGAGGGTTGTCAATTGCCTCAATTATATTTTTGTATTTTATTAAGTAGAATAAGAAAATACTGCTAATGATCTGGTCAGAAAGACAAATCCGGGGTCAACATTTCTTGAACTTTCCACACACACCTGGCCCAACATTTTAAGACTTTAGGTTACACTTCACATTTTCTTTCTCTTGGTGCAATGTGCAAGTGACAACACGTCTCGTACGAACAAAATGGCAGATTATGACTTTGTGACTGCTTTTATCTTTTGTCATGATTTGGAAACTCTCTGAATAAAATCATTTCACGAGCAGTGACCACGACACATCTGATCAAATACGACACAGTAAAACAGAATATGTTACATATCAGTTAATACAATGAAATGAGTATCACTTCTTTTTTTTTTTGTTTTTTTTTTGTAAAATCATCACCCAAAGCCGAAACAGCAAAACATGAATGAAGAGAATAACATGAGTTATAAAAGTTTTGATGCATGTAAGCAACACGTTTCCCTCCCCTTGATTTGCTTCCAGTTAGTAAAACAAAATCAGGACACATAAAAACAACAATATATAGGCATTAAATAAATTAATCAAGCTCAAAACAAACAGTGATATATATTCAAAATACATATTTACAACCTAATAAAATGGAAAAAAACAAACAAAGAAAGCACAGTCTTATCCTGAAGGGAAAACAATACTCTTGATTGAATGACTTTTAATTGACGGTTAGCATTACATGCTGAACACCTCCACACAATATCCGCCTCTTCAATTCCTACTTTATCTATACTCATGTGTTGGTTATAAATACATATATATATATATATATATATATATATATATATATATATATATATATATATATATATATATATATATATATATATATGTTAGTAGGTTTATACTGTTGCAGCATTTACTTAGTTGATATGTACTTGGTACATGGAAATCCAGATTTGACATCATTTGTGACTGATATGTTGATATGTGCCAATTGGCGAGAGAAAGCTAAGCAACGGCAAACATTGAATCCACCTGGTGATGAGGTCAGGGAGGCTGTGCCATGGTTAATATGGTGACTTTAGAAAGGTAGGAAACATAAAGTGGATATTAAAAGCAAAAACAATGAATGGAGAAAGGTGCGGCACATTTCCCTGCTGACAGAAATTGTAACACTCCAGTGAATACGCTGCTAACCAGGAGCGTCTAGTGCATCACGCGGTTTGATTTTTTGTCTTTTTTGATGTTTACAGATATTGCATGGACAAACTACTGACACACTACCACACGACTGTTAACTGTTGAGTCCATGGCCTACCCTACTGAAATTCAGAGAGAGATTAAAACAAATTATAAGTCACTTGGTCACATACATCTAAATTCACAATTTGCTATTCAAAGAGCACGTCAAATAAAAAGAGAAGGAAAAAGGAAAAATAAAATACAATGGCCCAAATCCTCCCTCGCTCATATTTTTCATGGCTAAATTGTAAGTCACTCATTTCAAGTCATTTATTTCTTTAATCAGTGATTGGCTAAGCTGCTTATTAGACCCGTCTTCCTTGGGCCAAATCGAGCCAAATCGTTCTGGCCCCGGCACATGTACGCGCAGTAGAGACTTGCATGGGGACAGCTGAGAGGTGCACCAGCGGAGAGGACAAGCAGGGAAAAGCATTTATTTTGCGCAGATATCCTATTTTACAAATATTACTGGGTATATTACATAGCTCAAAAACACAAACATTGACAATTTGTATAATTTATTAATATTTTTAAAAAATATATATATTATAATATTATAATTTTTTTTTTTTTTTTTTTTGTGGCTCAAGGTGGGTGGGGCCAGGCCCCGTGGCCCTCTATTGGCCGGCCGCCACTGCTAAGATGCTCTGAGTAGTTGTGTCTGTAGGAGACACAACTAAAACACTTTGAGCTGAGCAAACACTTAAGACCTCTATTATTTGGGGAGTGAAAACATGCCGACGCTGTAAAACGTTGATGTAAATGTTAGTTCCCCTGCGGCCTCAATAACTTGACTGTGTTACGTTAACTGCACTCGAGAAAGTAAGTACAAATGTAATCACTAATTGTAGTTTAAATGGGGACATTTTTATCCTTAAGGGTTTGATTCTCTGTCTTTTGGCGACATAATTTATTATAGTTATTGTCGGGACAAACTACAAAAAAGCATGACAGTTAATCCCGATAACATCCTGTGTTCTTCCTCTTTTCCTCCTCCTCCTCCTCACCTCCCTCATCTAGAAGTTCATGGACGACTCTGAGCAGTGCTTGACCCGGCTGGGGGAGGAGATGAAGGCTAAAGTACTCCGCTTCGTCAGCAGATTGCGAGCATGCGCCCGCAGTCACTGTGACGCGAACGGGCCGACGATTCAGAAGAACATCTCCAGGATCTGCCAGGACCAGGCCCGTCTGCGGGAGGTCCGCTGCGGCATCGAAAGCCTCGCGCAGGAGAGCGACCCTTTCCGCTTCATTGAGGTGAGAACACATTTATTCCCAGTCGACCTTGCCCATTGTGCATAGAATTACACCAATTACTACTAGTTATTTATATGTAAATCTACTAACATCTGTTGTTTTGTCCCTTTTTCAGGCATACAAGACAACAGGAAAACAGTAAGTACTGCTTTTATATTCAATAACTAACAATTCATTTCATTAGCGATTAATCCACAGATGATTTCCTCCATTGATTGTTTAATTGTTTTGTTTATTAAATGTCAGAAAACAAAACGTCACTGTCGCACATCACAAGTAACATGAAGTCCTGACATTTGAGAAGCTCCGAGCAGCATATGTTTGGCATTTTTGGTTAAAAAAAAAAAAAGGACAACCTATTAATGAATTATCTAAATAAATGCACTTCCTGTTTATTAATGTGGTGCGTGTGTTTTTTAGGTGCCGTAAGCAGCTGAGAAAAATCATGTTCTACCCAGAATACGTGGACACGGAGACGGAGGTCCTTGGTGTGATGATGGAAGAAGAGATGAGGAAGTTCCTTGATGAGGAACTACCGTGTCACATTGCGGCTGCCATTAATTCCGTCTGTAAGGAGTTTTCGTTTTTCTTTTAATGTCATTTTGACCGTAACGATGTCGGCTACATGCTAACGCTATTTTATAGAGGTGTTGGGTCTTGTGTTGCATCACAAAGCGGGGTGTTTCTGTTATTTACTCTACCCTCATGCAATGCGGATCCCACACAAATGTGGTGGACAAAATAGTAGAAACGGCAACAACACCTCTCTAAAATGTCCAATCAGATCTTTTTGATTCTGTCAGGTCCATTATCATCAGGTCATCTTTCAGATCTCCAGGAGGAGGAGGAGCAGGGGGAGAACGAAGAAGAGACTGTGGAGGAGGAGGAGGAAGAGGAGGAGGATGACGATGACGACGACCTGGATGACAGCAGCGTGGAGGAAATGAGGAGCGAGGGGGAGGAGGAGGAGGAGGAGGAAGACGACGAGGAGGAAGACGATGACGACGACGAGGAGGAAGGACGTGACCAGAGTGAGCTGGCTGACGATCTTTACAGCCCGGAGGAGGGCGACGATGAGGAGGAAGATGACGAGGAGGATGAGGAAGATCCAGGAATTTAACTTGGGACAGGATTTCTATACTTGTATTTTTACAGTTATTAAAGCACTTTGGACAGATGTTAAGGTTGTAACATCTGTTTCGGTGTTGCACTCATCGATTCGAATGTCCCATGTACAGTTCAGGACTCGAGCAGCTACCACGTTTTGCCTCAAACTGGATGATGACGGAGCTTCGACACAGCTGGATTTAAAACGGACTGTGCACTGAGAATGTGCCGGTGTGATTGCTCAACCTGTGTCGCTAACTGCTGAACTCAACTACGGTGCTTTATAGTTGAAGACGTTTGCTGTATTCGTCAACACACGAATGTATAATGAAAGAATGTGGCTGGAGGACTCGGAACACCTCAAACTGAATTTGGCGAAACCCTCTGCATGTCTTTGATGCCAGATTTTCTACCACGTTCACCTGCATTTTTATATATAACGGGTGCTCGGCAGAGAGAGCTTCTGAAGTAACTTTCCAAGCATACGGAGGAAGATGTTTGGATTCCTGGAGTTTCCCAGTTTTCCATCACCACAGAAAGCCTTTTGACCGGCATCCGTAAAGAGGCCGACATATTAGACCTGAAGGAGTCCTGCGTGTATGGATTGTTGTGATTGTCTCGTTCATGCTACAGTTAAACATTGCAAGCCAAAGAGTAAGAATGTGTGGGGGGGGGGGGTGCGCATAGATACTTTTAAAAGTTTTGTTTGCTTAGCATGACATTAGAAAAATAAATGCGATGTTTTAACAACAGTCTACGTAGGCTATATGATGACTTTGCTTTTCATAGTTGTGCTTTAAGAGCAGTTAATGCATTGTTTAAAAAAGTCCTATGCACAGTTCATACATTATTCTCAAAATATCAGTTTCAGGTGATGAGGAGTTTTGCACTTTATGTAAGACCTGAAGTATTTGAATGTTAAAAGTTAATTTTTTTTTGTTGATACGAGTGATTTTTGGAGGGGCCAAACTGAAATGATGAATCTATAATAATAAAGCCTGTTGAAATGTGCAAAGTTGACTAGATGTCCTTTTTGGAAATATGACAAATGCAAGAAAGTACATCAAACGTAGAGCTGGGAAATAAAGCAATAATAGATAGATTTTGATTCATAAAAAGTGCTTTTAAGAAGGATATTCTCATTTAATTTAAAGAAAACGATTATATAGTAATAGGAGATTGTCATTGAGCCAGCAGTCTCGTATAATGGCGTTATTTTCCACAGTTTCTTCTCAAACATTCTCCACATTGTTAAACGCAGAAATACGCAACATATAATAAATTGCACACACAATGTGTCGCTTTAATACAAATATGAACAAAGCTCCAAATATTATTCACCTCCCGGAACGTTTGTTCTGATGTTTGCATACCACGGACATAAAATAGAACGGAGTACCCGGAAGTACTCACCGGAAGCGTCCGGTGAGTACTTCCGGGGTCAGTAGCAGCAGTCGCTGTGCGTGTGTTTTGAATGTTTTAACTGTAATTACATGTACGCAGTGTGTGTTTTCCGCCCAGACCAACAGCAAGAGAGGCTGAGCGATGAATACCGTCTTTCGAAAGGTATATATTATTATTATTTTACTTTTCTCTCCGTTCAATTTTACGTTGTTTCCCCACAGAGGTCATAGCTGCAGCTCTGATAGTCAATCCACATGTGCATGTTACAATAACATAAGTCCGAGTTTATCTGTTTAACTGTTTTGTCTCTGTATGTTTGCGAGCTCGTGTGCAGATTCAACTTGAACTCGCCTAACGCCGGTAATGTTGAGAAGCGCGTGCTGTATCGAAGCTGATTTTATTCTGTGTTCTTCAGTTGCAGGTGTCTGTCACGCAACATGCGTTTGTGTTGAACCAAGCACTTACATTATGCCGGTAAGTCTTTGCATTACTTTATATAATAACGCCTTCAGTTGGCCATGCAAAAAAAAAAAAAAAAGAGTAAAGTATCACTTGGGTATTTCACACCTTGTTAGTTATGATATTTTATGCAACAAAGTAACTGCAGAGTCAGGAAGGTATCAACATCACTCCAACAAAGTTTGATGATCAGACGCCTGGTAAACAAGCCCACATTTTTATCAAATGGAAAAAATATATACTTGCAATACAAATACTTTTGATTAACCGGTTAGCCACAAGAATGCAGATGATCAACGTTTTGCCGAGTAGGTCCTAAAGTGACTGGTGATATGAATCCTCTCTTTCTGACTCACACTTCCTGTTTTATTTAAAGGGCCACACCATCCGTCCAGCATCCTGTTTGGGGTGAGTATTTCAAAGACCATTATGAATGAAACACTTTGTCCTTTGCATGTAAAATACTGTATTTGTGTTGCTGCTATCGGACGATCTCTCGCCTGGTAAATGTATCCTCATGGGTAGCATGTTTATACAGAATGTTTCCATCGACACATTTTCTTTTTATTCTCAGCTTCTGTAAACGAAAGACAATACAAAAGCATGCCGACACACGGGATCGGGAGGTGGAGACATCTTTTACCTAGAGAAGCGGTAAGACTCTTAAAACCTCAGTTATTTCTTCTGCACACTCTGCCTCTTGATGATCAGGCAGAATAGTTTGAGGGGATGCAGTTACCAAAAACAAGTACTCACTCAAATCTCTTTGAGACTGCATTCATTCTGACTGTGTTTAGATTAATAGACATGCAGCTGATGGTGAGTTTTAAGAGCGCCCTCTGCTGGACCTCAACACAAACTACTTCAACTGATCTGTCGGGCTCCTCGACTGTCCATTTTCAAATGTTTGAGTATTTTATATCCTGTATGTCCAATCTGGACAAGAGGAAATGTAAATGTCCGTTGTAGTGTCTCATGTTTCAGTTATTTTTTTTATTTTTATTTTTAGCCAAAGAAAAAGAAAGACCGACACCAGATGAAGGAGATCCTGGCAGAGACGGACACAGCCTACGGGACTCTGAATGTGAAAGTGTCGGGTTACGACATGACGTTGGTGGAGCATTACTCCCAGTACATCCACAACCTCTGCAACCGGCTCGGCATCAAAGTGGCAGAAAGGTGAGGATATTCAGACAAACACACATGTATTTATTATGTTTCGCTCAGTTATGGAATTGGTTCACTTCATATGGAGGCTGACAAGAAACTGTCAGGATAAGCCGGAGACCTGCAGCAGTTTGTTTGAAATGGTCCCACATAAATACGTCATTCAACAGCACAAAGTATTTTTTCTCTCAATGGTTGTGTTTCACATGCAGCTATGCTTTGCCGACCAAGACCACCGAAGTCATGCTGCTGCAAGAGCAAGGCACCAAGATGTTTGTTGACGCCGTCCTGAAGACTCACTCACGAGTCGTCCAGGTAAAACCGAGCCGCTTCAAGGTTCCCTTTTACCAAGAAGGGCTGTATTTTCTTTACCTGAGGAACTGCGATGACCCGACCAGTGAACTGCGTTTCATTCGTCTGTTCGTCTAGTTGAGCAGCCTGAACGCCACAGCGTGTCCCGTGTTCATAGACGTCCTTTTGAAGAATCAACCAGAGGGAGTTCAGCTCTCTGTGCAGGAGGTGAGTTCATCCTGACGCCCAAAACATTCCACCCATACGTTAGGATTTTTGTGTGGAAGGACATGATTATCTTTTAGACCCTAACCTCATGGGAGATGAATTCTGATTGATGACACTCGTCGTCAATAGATCCCTTAAACACGTCACCTTCCTCTCTTAATCTAGGCCGACAGATTTGAAATATTGTGAAGTGATTTAGTATACAGTCATGTGTCCACATACCTTTGGTCACATATTGTACATGAACAAGAACCCAAATTAAAGACTTCTTCATGATGCAAGCCCCGAGCGGTTAAACTAACACGGGTCTACATTAAATGAAGCACAGATACGTTTAACTTTAACGCGTAAAGATCTCTCCTCTTCCTGGTTTCCCTCTCAGCACACCGAGGCCGATTTCCATGCGCGGTTCAAGGGCCGTCCGGAGCTGGAGGGGCTGATGGCTCAGATGGGCAATTAAGACCCGTGACGGTCTCAAGTCTGATCTTCAGAGGATCCACCTCGTTTACCTGTTTGGTTTTCTTTATTTATTCTCCGGCATTTCTTAACTGAACGCCGTCAAAGGTGATCATTTGCATAAAATGTAAAAACTGTTCTTTTGTGACCTCTGGAAAATAAAACTCTCCCTATTTTTTTCCAATTTCAGTTGTTGTCATTTTTAATGCTTCAATTCTGTTTCTTCAGAGTAAATGTGCACAAAAAATGTCAAGAAACGTGGCATCTGCTTTTTCCATAGAGTTGTGTGACCTTCCAACACTTCTACAGTCCTGTTACTGTGCCTTGATAAATCAATGTCACATTATTCTGGTTTAACCATTTAGCTGAAGGGACCCTGTTGGTTTTTTTGGTAAAACAAAAACAAACAAACCAGCCTTCAATATTTTCCTGAATAATACAAATCTAACATTTAGTCCAGCTCTTCAGCAACACGTGTGTTCTTGTCTTCAAGTTTCCTCCTGAACTGCCCGATTCCTCTGAAGTTAATAATTCAAACGAGTCAAGTGGAGTTCAATATGTTTACTGCAAGTTGAAACAGATTACATGTAAATCAAGCTGGTCCATGGAGCACCTGGGTTTAGAAAATACACACATTCATAACGTTCAATACCTCCTGCTTTTGTGGGGAAGAACATGCCCCCAAAACGTTTAGTTTCTGTTCCATATTCAATGGCATCTTATCGAGTGCCTCTAGGTTTCGTTTCTTAGTCAATCCCTCCCGTACATTTTCCCATTCAAGGTTTTTAGCCTCTCAAAGCCACAGTGAGGATGCAATTTCATTAAAATCTCTGCACACACCAACCTGCCCTGCACAGGCCAGTGATTTAACATCGTATGGAGATATTATAAAATATAAGCAGTGAAAACAAAAAGTATGTGCTAAAAAAACGAGTTAATATATTGACTGATTATTGGTTATGCATTATTATATACTCCACATTCTTACAAATTTACTTTTTTTGACACCGTCGGTGGAGCTCTGCCCAGTTTCTGGCTAGATGAAGAAGACAAATCTACGCTTAAAAGCTTTGTAACAGTCAGACAATTTAAACAACAGAATATAAAAAAGGCCCCCATGTGTGTCCTTTACATTGGGTTTGCGTGACCCATATCGCTATTTTCCACTGAGAGAACATCTTTCTTTGGTTGTTGCTTCATATGTTTCATGAATCCATAAATGCTTAAATAGATAAATGTTTAAAGTTCTAGAAGCTTAATCTCCTAACAGGTCTAGCGTGTGTAGGACTTGGTCAGGTTGCAGATTACAACCATGTGAAGAATCTCAGTGTGTAGGAGAACTTCAGGGTCTGACGTCAACGGCCCTCTGTAGAGCGAGTGTTTGGTTCGTCCGTTATGGGCTGCTGTATGGCCCGCTTCCCTTTGTATATATAAACGTCCCATTCTAATGTAACAAAAACACAACGATTCACAACTTCAGGTGATTATACACAAAAGAAAACATACCTTTTAATATTATATTCCATTTCTCCAATAGATCCCCCTAGATGCCACACACCGTTCCTTTAACGAACTCACTCTTTTCATCTAAACTAAAAGTGATTTCCTGTTTGACCAGTATTAAGGATGCTAAACATTGTATGGATAACATTGTGCCCACTTATTGTCCATAGCTACAGCGATTCGTTTTACTTTTACGCTTCGTTCCTTTACTCAGATCCCTCAAGCTCAGCGATGAGAGGCCTCATGCTTCTCATCCTTTTTAGGATTTCATAGAGTGCGTCTTTGCCACCTGACGTCAAACACTGCAGAATGCCACTCATCTGGTCTTGCGTGTTGTTTAAAGATCCCAAAGCCTCATAGCTCTCTTCTGAGATCCATCCCCCGTCCTTGAGCTTATTCAGGATGGCTCCTGTATCGCTCACTCTGTTTATCAGATCTGTCTGATGGAGATCCACAAACTGCTGACCTGAAGAAAATAAAAGCAAAGCAAGCGAAGAGTGAACACAAGAAGTCGTTACAGTCATATGTGGAAATTATAACCCAAGGAACAGAAAAACAAACGCAGAACATAACAATCATTTTACTTATCATTTCTCAATCCTATATTTTATTTATGCACATTTCTTACCTCCAGTGGTATCTTCTGGTGTTTGTTTGGGTTCGGAGCGATCCATCCCTGAGATTTCTTCTGCTACACAGTGTAATGGAATGAGATTTAATTAGTGGTGCACACAGAAATGAAAAATAACATTTAAAAAAATATTCAACAGCAATGTTTATCTCCAAAAACAATGACAACTATTTATGTATTTCCAGATGCAACAATTCGGTAAGGTAGAAACCTTTTATGACCTAGCCCTATTTTTAGGCCTCTGCTCAAAAATTGCATACCCAAACTCAAAAGAGTGCATCTTTGCAAGCACAAGGTCTATTTGAATAATTGGTGTGTTGTAATAAAGGAACACTTGTGAGATTTGTTCAGATGTGTAAATATCAGTGTATAAGTTTCTGGTTAAGAGTAAATGAACATGGCACACAGCTCAAATTGAAAAGTTTCAGGTTCGCCTGAAAAAAAAGCCCCTTTATTGTTATTATTTCATTGAAATGATGCAGCCTCCAGCCTAAAACATCTCCCAAATCATAGCACATATATGTGAACAGTTTCTCTGCAAAGTTTTACTTTGATAAAGTGAAGCAGAACTAAATGAGAGAAGTGTTAGTACAGAAAGTTTAGGCGAGATTTCCAAAATGTGCATTTGGGCACCATGTGTGCCATGTGTGCCATTTGAATTTCCTCATGTACTAAACTACATATTTCACTTATAAATTACTAATGGTGTTAAATACATCCAAATGCAGCAATGTCTGGCTTTTTTTGGAAAAAAAAATATATATTGTTTTTTTTTTAATATTATATTTTATATTATATTATTTTATATTATATTTGTAAGTCTTCTGTTTCGACATCTTACTAATTACCGGTAATCCTAAAAATGAACGAACGGTGAAAAGTAACTCAAACGATACTAAAAAAAGGCAGCCGAGACCAAGCTGCAGCTGTAATCAACTGAGCGTAATCAGCTGTGCGTAAAGCAGCTGGCAGCGTGCTCCTCGGTTTTATACTTACGCCGAACAATAACTCTCGCTCCCATTGGCCGACCTCCATGGTACATACCTCTCTGTATTCGTTAGCTCCAATAGAATTGAGCTAATCACTTGTAAATGAGTGACAGCACTGTTAGCCAGTCAAAATCATCAAGTCTCCGAAAATAGTGACTTGCAGGTTCTGGGGGAGAGAGCAGGTTACGCCTTCCCCTGTGGGGTGAAATCACCCCTCCCAACAGAAAGGTGTGTCTCTGTTGCTAGACAGGAAGTCCATTGAACCTTTTCCGGAGAAAAAATGCGGGGATATTCAATTTTTCTTCTTGAAAACGTCAAAAGTGAGTCGTATTTATGATCATAAAGCGATAATGTGATTTGTGTTGCTGGTGTCTGTTGGCTCATATCTCAGCGATAGTATGACGGAGAGAAATGTTACGGTTATGACCGTAACCATCGTGTTCGTGGCGTGCTTTCTGCTATCTCGCTTTGTTTGTTAGCATCAAGCTATGATTGCTAAGTCCGGAATTGTCCAGAGTGTGTACACTCCTGGCGAAATATGAATATGGTGTTGTAGTTATGCTAAGTTTGAGTACTGAGTTGTGTTTGGAGTATGTTCAAATGTCTTTTAAACGATTTTATCCCAGGTTTCTGACGTTTCACGTGGTATGCGACATCATTATTAATTAATATGTGTTCAATGGTCCAAATATGACACAAATGACAGTGTCTAGGGTCCCCTTATTAGGGGACACTCGGCACAAAGACGTTTTAAGTTATAGTACATTACCCGTCTTACCCTCGGCTGCAGGTTTTGTCTGGATGGCAAAGGCTACAGGACCTCTGATGGTAAATCCGAGGTAAAAGGAAACTCGCCGTGGTCTCCAGAGGCTGTTTTGGCGGTTTGCATCCACCTCAATCACTTCGTCATCAATAGATGCAAAGACTCTGTAGTTTCGTACCACTCCTTCAACTTTAACAAGGCGTGCTTGGACCTCGGGAACTTTGAAAATCTTCTCTTTGCTCCAGTCGTTGCTCCAATCTTGTTTTGTTTCCTCATTTTGCTGTAGGAACAAATTTTCGAGGACCTTTCTGTGAACAATTCTGTTCAGGTCTTCACCATTCCCAATGAAGAACAGAGGCCGGAGGTACCGCGATCGAAAGTGTATCTTATACGCAACTTCGTAAGATCGGTGCATCCGCCGAATTAATTCATTGAAGTCGAGGACACATTTGGCTTCGCTGCCTGTAGGCCAGCACAGGAGGAGGGCTAACATGTGGAGCTCAGGTGAATCGTTGGGGATCAGAGGCATTCTCTGTTTGAATGCAGCCAGATGTTTGCAATCAGAAGGAGATATTGCTCCCATATTTCTCAACATGATGTGAGCGAGGATGTAGTTGACCAGAGCTGTGACGGTATCTTTCTGAAGAAAGATCTCTTCCCACCATGTAGTTATTTCTTTAAGGTCCGATTCAGTGCATTCTCTGTCAAGACACGAGAGTACTCCAGCCGACGTGTCCGCGAGGCTTTGTTTGAGCTTCTGGATGAGATCAGCGCCTTTTTGTTTGAAATCTTTGGATGGGGAGTTTCCGACAAAGTACCTGTAGCACTTTAAGGTGTCTCTGGAAATGTACGCGGGATCGTCTTTCATGTCAGGCTTTGAATAAGTCAGATATTTATCGAAGAATGCACATTTTCTCTCGATCTCATCTCTGAGGCTGTTTATCAGATCGTTAAATCTGAAGAGTTTGTTGTCTCCAAGTGATTCCAGGACAGAGCCCAAGGACACATTCTTTGTGAGAACGTCTCTCCAAATATCGTTCTGACTGACAAGCAGGTCATACACAAGGTTGCAGACCTGCACATAACCAAACTGCCCTCTGATGTTGAAAACATTCGAGACTTTGGTATTGCCATCTCCTTTCATCTCCGACCCCCGTTCATTTTCAGCAAGTCTTTCTTCATCTTTGAAAGCTTCAATGGCCTTTGATGCCAGTTGCAAAATTTCTCTTGGTTTGGCAGGACGCTCTTTGTTCTTCAAATGGTTCTTATGGACCTGGCCCAGTGTGTCAGCAACAAAGGAATTCAGAGGATCTCTTAGCTTTGCTCTCTTTGCCCACATTTCAGCCTGATTGTAGTATTTCAGTTCTGTGTAATAAAAACGAGCAAGAGCTTGTGGAAAAAATGGATTTCGCTGAAACAGATGTGACGCGACCTTTAGAACTGACGCACTCTGTTTATTGTTCTCAATCGTTTGAATATCTAGAATGAGCCTAGAATACCTTTCGACAAACTCTGTTCCATCGATTGGATCCTCTTCTTTTTTCATGTCTTTTGGTTTTGTTTCTCTCTTGGTGAGCATGTCTTTGATGAAACCAACCAAAAACGGAGGGGTCTCATCAAAGCACAAACGAGTCAAGAAGTTTCTTGTTGTGTCACTTCTGGTCACACCGGATCTAGCCATCAATTCAGTACAACACTGTGCTATCATAGGGTGAGCCATGCAGACCTTTTTTTCAGATCTTCCATCTTGTTGGAATGTGATGATGAGATGACTGAAGGGCTCCATCCTCTCCTCCAGAGAAAGGTCTCCGTGGCTGTAGTCGTCATGTTTGAAGAAGTCCATGCACTGGGACTCCAGGAGGAATGAGCCTGGTACATAAGCATTGAGCAGGGATAGGAAGGCAGCGAGCTGGGTCTTCTGTGGTCTTTTGGCTTTTTTGGTGGTTTTGAAAACGGAACATGCCTCTTGGATGTAAGCCTGAGAGAAATTAGTTTGCATTATGTTAAAGCCGTGGAATTGTTTGTGTTCATCACTGTACCATGTGCTCAGTTCTTTCTTTTTCTCATCAAATTTTTTCTTCTCTTCTTCAGAAAGTTTCTTTTGTAGGACGATATGGTCACTCTGTAGAACCACATCCTTTCTTACACAGTTGAGTAAAATCGCCACAGGCATATGGCCGCGGACGTGTATCTTCTGCTCAGCAATCGTCATCTTAATGGCGTCTTGCAGTTCTTTCATAATCTTCTCATCATTCACCAACAGCAGCACAGTGTTGTGGTTGCCTCGACTGCCTGCTGTGAAAAGCTGGACCACCTCTTCTGCAACCTTTGTGATGTCTGAGGTTGAGTCCGTTAGAACAGCACTCCTTAAGGTTTTCCTCAAGTCCCACAACACCTTCAAGGCCAATGTGGTTCCCCCGCATCCTGGCTGGTGGAACAGTTGAACAGTTAATATTCCTGGGAGTTTTCTCCTTTGGTGAATTGTACCCACAAGTGTGTTGTATCCATCTCGTTCGATGAAGGGAGTTCCAGTGCCATCTGACTCTCTCTGTTCACTAATGTGGAAGTTTAACCATTTGGGTGGGGCCCCTCTGTAAAAGTTTTTCTCTGTCTGACGACGAAGTTCTGGAGGGAAAGACTCTCCTTCGAACTGATTTGCATAGAGAACATCCAACAGTGAGAGGGAAAGTTTGGTTTCTAATTTTTCACTTTCAGCGGTGGACAGGGCTGCTCCACTTGCCATCTCAGACTTTCAGTTTCTTTTACCTTATTAATGTAAAAAAAAGAAAAGAAAAGTCGAAAAAAGAAAAGTATGTTATCTTGGAATGACAGTGTTCTCAAAGGGGAAGTGTTGCTGGTGGAGATAGCACAGTGTGTCTCGTAGCAGCTGAACAATAACCATGGCAAATAAAGCAACACACACACACACACACACACACACAGTATATATACTATCTATCTAGGACAAACATATATGAAGGAAATAGCGAAAGTAATAGTTATTAGTATAAAATAGTAAACATTTAAAAAGTAGCCACAGGTCAAGGAGTAAAAGAATAATAACCTTTCTGACTACTGTGCATAGCATCATAAGTTCATATATTAACATTACAACAGCACTCATCTTTTTAGACAAATTGAAACCATGTTTACAGTATTAAAATTGTTCTTACCTTTTTCCAAATGTTGCAGAAGTCCTGTGAACATGTCATGCACTACATTGTGAACGATAACTGCTGAACCCTGAAGGGTGTTGGAGGTATATATATTCCACATGCCACACCCACAATGGGTGTGATTACAGAGAGATATGTGAAGCTGTAAATGCCAAATAAAGATATTGTTGTTGCGATCAAACTGTTCAAGGTTCAACTGTTCAAGGTCATTCAAGGTTTCATTTGCTTCCTTCTTGAAAATAAGGCAAATAAAAAAGTTGAATGAGTGAAATCTTGTAGATTTGTGTGGATGACAAATCCAAAGATGTCTTTTGGTATTGCTGTGTTATTTTCAATGTTTGCTGTGAGTATCGTTTTATTGGAAATGCCAAGGGTTTCCTGTAAAGGGAGGGGTGAGGTTATATGATCTATACAATGCAGAGGACAGTGAATAAGTAACTCCGTCATAATCAAAGCAACTTCATCACCACAGCTGTACGAACAGAAAAAAAGTAAAGAAATGCCTTATAATAAAATGAAACAATCTACTGGTTATCATAGTGCACTTTCAGTTTAATTTCCTTTACTCCTCAAGAGGAAACATAACAATGCATTCCTTCATTGACAGTTTGTTCCTGTGGTGATTTAAACCTGTTTGTCAGGTTTCACCAGTTTGATGAATGTCACATGTCTGTGGTTGACTTGTTCAGATCGATGTATGAACATTGAGGTACAAGCACCAAAAGTCCGACATGACACCTTTATAATACTTGATTTGTTGAAACAATAGTTTACTCAAGGAGCTGGTATCAATTTCTTTTTATAAATATCTAATATTGTTTGGTCAGCGTTACATTGACTGTAATCCGTCATCTCTAATCAAACTGTCTGCAGCTGTGTCTTAAAGGGACAGTTCCCCTCAAAATAATAGGGGAACTGTCCTCGTAGCTCTAGTGCAGTAATCTGATTGTTTTGCTGCGAGTTGCCTAGTTTTGGAGAAATCGGTGATGGAGATGGCTGCCTTCTCGCCAATACAATGGTACTATATGGCACTTGTAGTGTGCAAAGTGCCAAAAATATATATTTGAAAAAAAATCACAGCAATGTCTCTTTCCAGAAATCATGACCTGACGACTCAAGATAATCTCCAGAGTCCAAATAAACTGTTTCCCGCTCTTTCCTCAATATGCTATCTTTGGAGTTTTGTCACCTCTCAAACATCTTCGAAAGAAAGCAACTTCACACAGCATAGGTTAGCAAATATATTTTAATATATAATATTTATATTCATTTTAGCACAATGACAATGGCATAATTTCAGTTCAGTCTCATTTAAATCATGACAAAAAGCCACACCTTTGTATTTACTTTGATAATACCCCATATCATATTTTGTTGCAGTCATTACAAGATAAATCCTGAAGTACGTCTTGCCCCATGAGAGGAAAACCTTAAAAGAATTTTCTAACAGCATTGAGCCCATGGCATCCAACGGGGTTATGTTATACGCGAACACAGAAAATGGATGTAATGACGCTCCTCGATGCATCGTTAAGCACAGCAGCACATCCCACGCAATCTTTGTCACTGATCCCAAACCGCAATTAAGCAACGAGCCTCGACTGACACGAAAAACTGGATTGACAGTGAACGTAAAACCACACCTGTCACTTGCTACACCATTTGAGAACGAAGCAACATTACAAAAATAACAAGCGCAATACGAGAGAACACCTCCCACTGACTGACTCTCAAGGCAGTGACTCACGGGACAATTCAAGAATTTAACTCAGCAATGTTACGAGAAACAAAATGATGCTCTTCAAGCTTGCTCTGAATGCTGCCCATCTTCACTATTGGATCAAAAGTGACGGTCAAATCCACAGATGTGTCAACTCTCAAAAGCTATTGAGATATTTTGTGTAACACTAACACATTATTAGACTTTTCAAGTCCAGTCTGACACCTCTGGAAAACAAACCAACGACTCCTCTCACGCCGAGTCAAATAGTTCGATGCCTGTAAACCACAGTGATGTTTTTCCAGCCTTACATTTAAACCTCCAGTTACATTGACCACTCACCGCGCACACAAGCCACAAACGTTACTGTGACCAACTTAAATAAAGATTGTTCACTACAAACATCATGCGACGTCGCTAAAAGTCAAGCAATGGCATCAAGTTCAAGTCCCTTCGCCACTGCAAGTGAATCAAGTCGGTACTTTTTTACCTACGAAGGGAAAGCTTGCTTTTTTTTATGCATGAATTGTAAACTTTATTCGTCAGCTCTGGAGAAACGCAGGTGCGGTTAAAAAGCTTGTATTCAGGAACGGCCGACTTAATGTGACTCACACTGTTCCCGTGATGGTTAAAAGGGTGCAAAGGAAAACACAGAAACAATGCTGCACAACTTCACACGAAGCGACGTCGACATTCAGCATTCCCAACATTAACACTCATGATTCAAAAATGACACCGGCTAGATGCAGAGGTGTGGCATCTTGTACACATACCAGAGATGTTTTAACCTACACCTTTCTTTCTGCTCACACCTCAAACAGCTACAACCCAAACGATTCTTCACTCTACTTACACGACTCTCTACCCAGCACTTGTACTCATGAAGCTACCTCTTCACTCCATGCGCCCTTTAACCATTCACCGACACCTGACGTAAAAAATAAAGCGAATAGGGAGCCTCAAGTGTTCAATATTGAATATATAAATATAGACACAACAATGTATTGACTCTCGACTTCATTGTGATGAAATGTGACACTTAACGTGGTTGCACATGCTACTTACTTGTTGCTAACTAGCTAGACTGGATTGTTTAGCTGTATTAGCTAGCTTCCTGTGCTCTTTTAGCTAGTTTTCTGGCTAGGCAGGTAGCATGTGCGGCCTTCTTAAGCTGAATAACATGTTACAGTGTGTGCGCACACACCTTGCGTGGCAGCTGGATTCTCTCGAGAATCCGGGGATCACTTTTAAACTCAATCAAAAATCGTTTATTTGGTTGAATCAGAATTTGACACTGTTGAAACTCTAGCTAACAGACGCTAACTGGCTAAATTGCTCAATTGATTATTTTACTTATTTATCCATTTAAAATTGAACATTTTGTGGCTCCATACAGCACTAGAGAGAATTCTTATTTTTCAGAAGAGGGTTGTCAATTGCCTCAATTATATTTTTGTATTTTATTAAGTCGAATAAGAAAATACTGCTAATGATCTGGTCAGAAAGACAAATCCGGGGTCAACATTTCTTGAACTTTCCACACACACCTGGCCCAACATTTTAAGACTTTAGGTTACACTTCACATTTTCTTTCTCTTGGTGCAATGTGCAAGTGACAACACGTCTCGTACGAACAAAATGGCAGATTATGACTTTGTGACTGCTTTTATCTTTTGTCATGATTTGGAAACTCTCTGAATAAAATCATTTCACGAGCAGTGACCACGACACATCTGATCAAATACGACACAGTAAAACAGAATATGTTACATATCAGTTAATACAATGAAATGAGTATCACTTCTTTTTTTTTAGTTTTTTTTTTGTAAAATCATCACCCAAAGCCGAAACAGCAAAACATGAATGAAGAGAATAACATGAGTTATAAAAGTTTTGATGCATGTAAGCAACACGTTTCCCTCCCCTTGATTTGCTTCCAGTTAGTAAAACAAAATCAGGACACATAAAAACAACAATATATAGGCATTAAATAAATTAATCAAGCTCAAAACAAACAGTGATATATATTCAAAATACATATTTACAACCTAATAAAATGGAAAAAAACAAACAAAGAAAGCACAGTCTTATCCTGAAGGGAAAACAATACTCTTGATTGAATGACTTTTAATTGACTGTTAGCATTACATGCTGAACACCTCCACACAATATCCGCCTCTTCAATTCCTACTTTATCTATACTCATGTGTTGGTTATAAATACATATATATATATATATATATATATATATATATATATATATATATATATATATATATATATATATATATATATATATATATGTTAGTAGGTTTATACTGTTGCAGCATTTACTTAGTTGATATGTACTTGGTACATGGAAATCCAGATTTGACATCATTTGTGACTGATATGTTGATATGTGCCAATTGGCGAGAGAAAGCTAAGCAACGGCAAACATTGAATCCACCTGGTGATGAGGTCAGGGGGGCTGTGCCATGGTTAATATGGTGACTTTAGAAAGGTAGGAAACATAAAGTGGATATTAAAAGCAAAAACAATGAATGGAGAAAGGTGCGGCACATTTCCCTGCTGACAGAAATTGTAACACTCCAGTGAATACGCTGCTAACCAGGAGCGTCTAGTGCATCACGCGGTTTGATTTTTTGTCTTTTTTGATGTTTACAGATATTGCATGGACAAACTACTGACACACTACCACACGACTGTTAACTGTTGAGTCCATGGCCTACCCTACTGAAATTCAGAGAGAGATTAAAACAAATTATAAGTCACTTGGTCACATACATCTAAATTCACAATTTGCTATTCAAAGAGCACGTCAAATAAAAAGAGAAGGAAAAAGGAAAAATAAAATACAATGGCCCAAATCCTCCCTCGCTCATATTTTGTACAATAATGGAGAGACATGCTAAGATCTGGAAAGACAAACCTGCCTTTTGGTTCGTAAGGTCACCAAAGGTCTTCTATGAAACTGGTGAGCGGCAAATATTTTTGGCCAATAATCACATCCATTTTAACGCCGGGAAAGACCATTACCCAGAGGTCATAGCAGTAAGTATAACTGCCTCCCTTTGCCTGACAATAAGCTCCCAGTTCAGCTCTGTGACAAATGCAGTGGTCCCACTTTGTGTTCACTAGGTTGAAGCTACAGGAGGGCAGCTACCGCTTCACTTGGGGTCAGGCCTAGCGAAGGGACAATCCACCCAGAAATACTTCAGACACTGTTGTACATGACCAATCTGAAAAGATCAGTGCATATGCCAGGATACATTTTAAAATCACGTTGCATTTCGACAGTTTTTGGTACGACCTTTTGGAAACACCAGATAAAGAGGACTATGACTTAGAGAACTAAGTGCTTTGAGCAGAGGAATCACTTAAGTTATTATAATTCATAAACAACAAACATCAAACTGTTCGCGGCGCTAGAGGTAAAGTCAGACGATCACCAAAGTCATCAGGAGTCAGCCTCTGACGACCATGAATGTGAAACTTTGAGGCAATCAATCCAATAGTTGTTTGGTGGTTTACGTTTTTAATTAGTCTTCGTTGGGTTTATAGTAGCCGAAGACAATTGTTCGTTGCCTTTCTTGAGGTAAGCTGGGAAAATGCTGATAGGCCCTACATTCGTGGAGACATAACAAACTGTTGACCTCTTACCATACAGAGACACAGTCATAACGCCGGATCCCTTTTAGGGTTACAGGCATCCAGTTTCCTTTGTTCGATGGTTCCATGTCAAATATCCTGAATATCCTTATGTAGGCAGGTAGTACGTTCTGTAAGGGGTTAAACATTCCCTGCAGGGATGATAATCCCCAGATTTGGGATGGCACTACGCGGTTTCCACTAGTGTATATATAACAGTGTTAGAGTATTTAAGGGTGGAATAATCCTGTCAAAGCACAAAGAAACATGACCACTATTGGATTACTGCAGGCATTAAAGGACTATTGGATGCTTGTTACCTTAACACTTTGCTTGCAAAGCAGTAGAATAGAGTTCTACAGTATAGTTGGTCAAACAATGCCCCCCAATACAAAAGAAAACGGATCACAGAAACTGTGATCGAAATAAAGGTCTCGGTCGTCGTTGGCACTGGGGTTGGAGTGGAGCGTGTTGGTGAGGGAGAAGAAGCCGGGAAGTAAAATGACACACCGATAGATTTTTATGTGGGGTTTTTTTTTCCCGATCCTACAGCTTCAATAACGTCAAAGATGGGGGCCGAAGTAGATCCACCGACATTCTGAAGTCCTTAGCAAATTTCAGAATAAAAGTACTCTCTGTAAAAGTGAGAGACGTTTTTTCATTGACGTGTGTGCCGGCGTCCGTCTTCACGCGAATTTCGGGGATAAACACAAAGTCTGCTAAGGCTTCAATGCGGGGGGGGGGGGGGAGAGAGAGACACAGTTATTATGGTTAAGTTTCAACAGTCTTGCTAGTTATTATGTTGGTGCATGGAGGGAATGGCATCGTCAGCTGGTTATGAGCCGTTGGGTTTAGTAGAGATCTACTCTATGTACAGTTTTTAATTGAAGGTCACGTTTCTATCGTCACACGCCGCGTTAGCGCTCTGACGTTTTCCCCCTTTCTTTCACTTTGATCTGCGCTTATTCGTTTTATTCAGTTATTTTCAGCAGTGCAACAAATAAAATAGTGAAAGAAAGTTTTTTAAGTGTCACGCAACACATTTTTCACAAAGTGAATGCAATATCCAATACGATTGCTCAATATATACTTTTGTTTCTCTGCACTTTTACTGTTTTCTTTCATCTCAATTTGTCACAGATATGTTGAATAGTTTCAGATTAGGTGAAATTAGGCCCTTTAGTTACAAAGGTGAAGTTAACATACAGTTGAAATCCGAGTGTCCTCTATGGAACACACACTGCAGGTAAATATATATTATTTCTGCTGTACTTTCTTCCAATATATTATTTGTATATTTACACCTCTAGCCAGCTCATGCGACAGCCCTTCATGCTCACTGGTCCCCTTGATGAAACGAGGACCTACAGACAGGGAACCTCCATAGTGTAGAAATAATTACTCAACTTTCCCGTCTAAATAACTCCGCTATGATTATACGCTAAAGGCAAATATTGGCTTTTCCTATGAAAATCAACTTTAAATATCTTCTTCTAAAATGTTACTTTTTTTAGTTGTTCTTTAATACGATATAATTATCTGTGTAAGAGTAAAGGGAATGCATACAGCACCTCTAGCTGAGGAACAGTGACCGCCCTGTCCTTTAAGTTTGACTTAAAGTTTAGTTTAAAATACAGCTAGCTCATGGCAATACGGCCAAAAGAGGCAGAAAGATGGTAACGTGGTAACTGTACTTATTTGTATTGAACTATATGGACTTTCAAGGAATAGTTTGACATTTGGGGAAATTCTTTCATTTGCCCTTTTTACCTAGAGTTAGATGAATGTGGCATATTTTCATCACACCCAAAATGTTGACTGTTTTCCCCCCAAATGTTGAAGTATTCTTTCAAATTACAAACGCACCTGAACTATTAGAGCAGCTACACACAAACACAAGAACCCTCATAGAAAACACCCAAAGCCGTACGTGGGAGATTCAGATTCATTTTTAAATTAATTTATTTTTCTCACGCATTAACTTCAGCCGCAGTTTTGTTTAAAAATGTGTTTTTGATAATATAAACCATGTAATTACATGGTTTAGTTTCAGTATCTTAATCTGAAAGTTTTCATTCCATCAGTTTTTGACATTTTGGCTGTTTTGCATATTCAAATTGACTTGAAAAACACTGCTGAATTATTAGTCATTGTCATGCATCACTGCAGACAATGTATCCAGCTTCATATGAACTTTGCCATTTCGATTTGTTGTCAAGTGTTTCAAGGCGGGGTTTGTAGTTTTAAATGATTGTGGATGTAGTTATCGTCTTAAGTATAATTAACTACGCTGACACACACACAAGCACAGCATCACAGATCGAACAGTGTTTACAGATTACTCTCATTCTGAACTGACCCATCAGCGTTTGAAACGAGAATAGACTTTCTCTCCATCACTCTCTCTCCTCACACACACACACACACACACTGTCGTCCCGTCTCCAGATTTCTCTCTTTTTCCGCAGCTTCCCGTCTCCCCTCAGCTTGGGAAGAGGCTGCGTCGCTACAATCCGATTCGTTGCTTGGTTGGTGTCCGCGGTTATGTGGTCACGGCTTGTGTTAGTGCAAGGAGGGTGCGTTGCTGGATGTGTGTGTGTGTGTGTGTGTGTGTGTCTGAGGGAGGGGGTGTGAGGTGGGGGAGTGATGGGGTTGGTCAGAAACGGTTGGTCGGTTGATTGGAGTGCCAGGAGTGAAGAAATCAAGGTGCAAAGATCAGGGTTGCGGGTCGCGACCTCACACTTTTTTAGGGGGAGGGGCCAACTTGATGATCTCATCTTCAGAGGGCTGGCGGATGATGTCTTTTAGGGGGGAGGGGTTGGAAAAAAGGGTAGAGAGAGAGAGAGAGAGAAATCTTAAGAAACCTATGCTTTAAACAAAGAAAGTTTTAGCCAAAACAAGTCAACTTATTCTCATGCAGACCAAAGCTGTGGAAGAATCTGCCCATAAATATCACACATGCAACTTAAAGTTACAATCCTTGGTTGGCATTTCTTTCAGGAATAGCCATTTATCGTAATTGCATTCTGTAAATACCTCTATATAGTAAATCTATTTGTTAGTGGCGGACTCCGCCATTTGTGCGCGGGACTCAATTCCTCTTCAAAAGCGTTTAACTGGTGAAAAACTGGATGGCTTTTATTGTGAAGCAGCCATAGAAAACTTGCCTAAATGTGTCACTGATGTTAGAACTGGCAGCGATTGTCCATCAAAAATGCATCTAGAAAACCTTATTTACTCAGTTTAACTTGTTTGAATGCATTTCATATTTTAGGCACTTTGAGCTGCGATTTAACATGTTGCTGTATTAAAAGGTTATTTTACATTTACTCTAATTCAAAGGAAATACATTGACTTTCGACAAAATATTAAAACGTTGAAGCTCTGAGCTTATTAGTTACATTTACGGTACATTAAACACACTTCGTAATTAAAAAATCATGTTCAGTATCACAAGCAGCCTGAAAAGCTTGAGGCTGAAAAGTACAGAACGTCTGATGGGAAAATGCATTCAGCCTTTTGCTCGTCTGGGCTCAGCTCGTATTGTCAAGTTTTATTTATAGAGCCGCTTTCATGCAAGATGCACAAAGTACTCTCCAGAGTGGTGAGGATGAAACGCAGTGACAGGACGAGAGCATCAGAAGGAGATAAATAAAGCAACAAATATTAATATGACATCGTTAAAAAAAAGCGTTCATAACAAGATTTATATAAAACTATCGGTGTAGAAATAGCCAAATGACAGTAAACGATAAAAAAACAAGGATTTGAAGTTGCAAAGTTATTTTCTTTTACAGATGACGCCATAAAAATGCTGCTTCCTCAATAGAACTGAGCTCAGCAGACATTTCGTCTTTTAATAGCAGAGGAGCTGATGTTCTTCATTGGGCCAGTGGACCTGTGACTTTATGTCCCCGTGAACTGAAGCGAACTGCAATAACAGTTGTAGAAAAAAAAAAAATACACATATGAATCTGATGTTATAGATGTTTAAATTCTGGACTGGTCGACTATTCTTTACAGCATCAATCCAGATGTTTATGCATGTTTGATAAATATGTACATTGATCCGCATGATATTATTTGGTTTGAGCCATTAGAGGGCTGAACTAGATTGGATTCGGCGGAGCAGAAAGCCAATCAGAGTAACTTCTTTCAAGTCAAAGATGCATAAATATCCCCCAAAGTGCTAATATTAGCCTAATAATCCAGAAACCTGACGCATAAACATAACCCCGCATCTACGTGTGGTTGAGATGAAGCTCGTCACCTTTGTATTTCTTGGCCGAGGGGATGCGCGTGAGCTTGGTGTCGATCTCGTCATCCTCGGAGATCTTCAGCACGGTGGTGCGGTACTCGATCACCCTCGTCAGCAGGTCCGGTCGCCGCGAAATCTCGAAGATGTGCTCGATGTACGACAGATTATCTGCGCGGGAAAACTTGCCATTAGAGTCAGTTTATAGCAGACTTTCCCACACTGGTAGGTAAAATAAAAGCTTCATATTTTGAGAGATTATTTGAGTCTGTGCGTCTCACCTTGGGCCAGCTTGTCGTTCTTCTCCAGGTAGCTGAACCACTCCTTGCAGGAGGTGATGTTGTTGCTCTGGTCCTCGGGGATGTCCTCCTTGCAGGCCGACTTGAGCTGCTCCAAGTCTTCGTTGGTGATGTTTTCAGACAGGTCGCTGAGCAGAGAGCTGTACTCCGCCATGGTCTGGGCAGAGACAAGAGAGAGAGAGGAAACCGTTAGATATGCTGATCCATGCACTCAGTGAAGGACTTTACTCAGCATTCGGCTTTTGCTTTCCATCACAAGGTTATCCATTTATATGGACTTTTATTATACTTGAACATTTCTGTCAACTGAACCCAAAAAAGTCTCACAAAAGATCCATTTCCTGTGTATCCAAAGCACGAAGGAGCGTATTCCTCTGTGCCATAGAGCTCCATCAGTTCTCCAAAGAAATATGTATATAATTGAACTGTAAAGTATTGAAGGATGACTTTTTTGGCTTTAAAATGTTAATGATATATAGAAAATGATTGATGAATATCTACTCCTAATCTTTTAAACTCTGTTCTGTCCACATAAGTTAGCATTTATTAAGCTGCTTTTCATGAAATCCACTCAAGCTCTAATACACATCTCTACTGATCTCTGTCTCCCTCTAGAGGACTCCGTGAGGAACATTTCTGTGCTACAGTAGAATCACAAAAGCAAGGAATTGGTCAGATTTAGGTTAATCTACGCGTGTTGGAGGAGAGGCAGGTCTACCCCTCTGTGATTCATCCGTTGTATGCATGCGAGGTACTCAAATGATTTCAGATTTAGACCTGAAAGGGGAAAAGGATTCAGTGCACAGGCATGCAGTGGTTAGGGATCAGGCTCGTGTTAAAGAATGAGTGTTGGGGTTTAGGTTATCTGTGTGTGTGTGTGTGTGTGTGTGTGGGCATTCGAGTTGTTCAGAGACAGAAAAAGCACAGTGACAGAGAAGAGGAGCAGAGAGATTGCATCAGTTTGGAAGAAGCAAAGGAAACGGGTCAGGATGCAGACGCAGGTTTCGGCTCATATCTCGGTTTATTAACATATTTTGGGTCAAGCTATTATATATATATATCTGTGCATGCGTTACTTCAAACGTTATGGTGATTTGCACAATGCGAAGAGTTACACAAGAACAAAAAGATCTGTAATTAGTGCCGGGTGTGTAATAAATGCTTATACAAGATCAGAAGATATTGGCGACCATCAGGATGATTCTTTAATCGGTTTAAGTAGATTCACTGGTTCTAAATCCACTCTTGTTCCAAATTTGAACACGCAGTCTACAAAACATCAAGATGCAGTGAGAAAATGTCCCTGGAAATGTCCCCAAGTGTCTCGTTTTGTCCAACCTGCAGTCCAAAACCAATGCTTTAGGCCCTGCTATCCCAAACGTCCTGGTGAGATATTTCCCCAGAGGTTAACGAGGCTTCGGTTTAGCTATGTGCGAATGATTAAGGTCACCCAACAAACAGCTGCATGGGATCCTCCGTGTTGCTCGGGGACACTTCGGCAACTCTGGGAAGCGACAAAAGTTGCAGAAGGACCGCCCCTCCCTTCTACCCATCTCTTGTAACCATAAGCTTCCCACGGCATGAATGCACATCTCTTTTCTGTGTCACACAGCAACCCCCCCCCCCCCATCCCTGGCATGCCGTTGAATGCAGTGCATCATGGGCAGTGGCACGAGGCTCCGTCTGCCTCTGATCCCCTCGGTCTCATCACAGAGAGAGACCCAGGAGAGGCTCTGTGATGAGCGGTGTGACCTATATAACCGAGCTGCTGTCACCTGCAGCGACCACCAGGGGGCCCCCGACCCGCTGCCGAGCATTACGCGCAGTAGCGGCAGCTCAATGCAAACCATGCCATCGTCTTCAGCATGCTCACAGGGACATGTGGGATGGGAGCTGGTGCTTTCTAGCTGAGCAGCTCAGACAACAGTGATGGGGGGGAAATAATAAGTGGCGACTCGATGAATAGGTCTGTACATCTCTAAGTCAGCATGTGATGTTTGGGATGCTGCAGTCCCAGACGCTGTTCTGTGGTTTGTACGTCTGGCCTCTAATGGCTAATTGGTGGCGTTTGGTTTGGTTTTGTCTGATCCTCGATCTCAGCCTCAGGGCGAGAGCACAATGATGACAGGGCGCTTTTACTGTGCATGTTGGGGGGGGGGGGGGGGGGGGGAGAGTGAGAGAGAGAGAGAGGGTGTGTTATATCAGTCTTAAATGTCACATTCATCTCCTCTCTCACCAGAGCAACTTGCTCAATCAACACCAAGCGCCGCGTGGGAGAGAGCACGGATATGCACCGTAACTCCAGTGAATACAATAAGGGTCTGAATCCTGTGTGTGCGTGTGTGTGTGTGTGTGTGTGTGTGTGTGTGTGTGTGTGTGTGTGTGTGTGTGTGCCTCCTCTCTCGACCCTGGTCGCCCTGCCTGCTCTCTGTTTTGCACCACAATGGACCGGCGCTGCTTTTGTGGACTTTCAGAGGAGAACGGGGGAAACAAAAAACAACAATGGACAGAGTGGCTACATGTAGTGTTTCTCTCTCCCACCACCTCCTTCTCCCCGTCGCCTTTAACTCTTCCTCAACCAACAGATAAAACATGTTTCTGTTACATGAGTCCGTGATCTCACATGCGAGGATCGGCTTCTTTTCTCCTTCATATTTATACATGTAACAGTGATGATCTTTGGGGTTTGCGTTGTTGGATGGGTTGAATCGATTCATCCTGCAGCCCGAATCATGGCAGAGTAAAGTCATAATTCTGACAGTCACAGGACTTTGTATGTCGTCTGCAAAGACAGAACATTATGACGATGATTGAAAACACCTGAAATTGCATTTTCACCTACAACGGACCGAATGCATGATCACAGAGAGGAGGCAGAGGAAGTGTGTTTTAGTTCACATTCATCTCTGTGAAGGCCGACGAACCTGCATGAAGTGTTTGGTAAAAACATTCAGAGACACAACTGGCAGCTATGTTCCTTTTTTAAATCCCTGTGCGACGTCGTAGTCATGCTCTCAGTAAAAGAGTTCGTGAAATCCCCCCCCCCCCCCCCTCTAGTCTCTCTGGGACGAGCCAGACACTGCTTCCATACATAGAGACCCACTGTGCTTCACATTCTCATGAACACAAACATGCTTTTGTCTGCTCGTTCCTCTGTCTCTGCTGCCTCTGTGTGTGTGTGTGTGTGTGTGTGTGTGTGTGTGTGTGTGTGTGTCCTTCAATATGAGCCAGAGAGAGAAAGAGTCGTCACTGAAATTATAATTACAAAGTCAAATTCAGCTATATATTAAATTGTTCAAGGAGGTTGAACAATAAAAGATGACTTGGCGCAAAGAAAGAAAACAGAAAAAAAAATGACGAGCAAGTCAAGACTTTCGCTTCATAACGATATACTATCAATGCTGCATGTGTGGTGGGTCAAAAGCGGACGTTTATTAGCGCCAAAACATTCGGATAAACAGTCATTTAATTCAAGCTGTGATCAATCTGCAAGGGGAAGCGTTGCGCTTGTAAAAGGAGGTGTTTATGCTCAGTTTGAACTCTTCCCTCGCAGTTTGCTCTCGCAGTTTTGGGCGAGCTGATCAATAACACTTGAGTGAAATACACTTGTTTGTTGCAGAACGTTCGATTTTGGTTTCAATCAGTGTGGTGATCAAGCAGCAACCTCTGGTACACTGAGAAATGAAGTCAACGCGAATGCCAGTCATTGCACTTTCTGGAATGGCTCCTTGATGCAGCGAGTCGATCCCCATAGACACCAATGTTAAAATGGCCAACTTTACAGCAAAATGACGTGTTTACAGCTGCTACAAAAAAGTTTTTCATCTCTAGAACTAATTTTCTCCCACCTAAACTACACTGAGGCTCACTAGTTAAGCAAGTTAAAGCAGCCAAGCTTAGCATTGCATGTGCTTGTTACCAACAATCTAAATGGGAGTCAACGGCTGCATGAAGGGTTCGGACTCTTTTAAATGAAAAAAAACAGCTTTAATTACTTTTGCACTGGTTCAGTAGTTTTGGCATTAATACACTGCCATAGAACTCAAGGCGTGAATGGATGCCAAGCAGTCCCCCCCCCCCCCCCCCCCCCCCACCACCATAGTCTGCTTTACATTGTGCAATCAGGCCATTATCCATCTCGACCAGACCCACTGTTCTCCCTTTGCTGCTCTTTTCTCCCTCCTTCACACCTCCTTTCTCCTCTCTTTTCCTGTTCCGTCTTCATCTCCGTGTCCGATTTCAAAAGGGTTTCACGAATGCGCAGCCAGCACATGCGAGCGCAGAGCGACGGCACAGATGCATGCTGTTGTACTTAAGAGTATAGACGCAGCGTCGATCAATATGTTCTGTCAAGTGCATGAGTGCAGTCCTGAGGCGGCGTGTACAAATGGAGATGATGTCAAGCACAGGTGAGGAAGACCTCGGCCTGGAAGCCGTGATCCTCAAGCACTTAAAGAATCCATCACTTTATTTCACAACACTTTCATTATTCACGTTATTCCAATTTCAACTGCACTGACGATCAACCTGCTGAGTGTTTCTCTTTGTTGAGAGCACACACACACACACACACACACACACCACAACCACCAAAACTCCATTCACCCTCCGCACCAATGCCGTTGCCATGGAGACCAGGCGAGGCTTTGCTGTTTTAGGCCTGGAGACTGTTACCTAGCGACAGATGGCAGAGACCATCCTCCCTCCCCTTTCTCACTTCACCTCGCACCCTCCCCAACCCTTTCAGAATAAAAGCCCCGACGACAATGACTGACACAAAAACACGCACACATGAGAGGTGTGCCATTTGAGTCATATGTTGAATATTAATCATGGAATGTCTATTTACAGAAAACACTGTCCACACACACACAAGTGGGTAGAGAAAGACAATATGAGACATCCTGACAGTCACATGATCAATCTACAGCCTTGCGCAACTCTAACTCCTCTGTCTCTTTGTATCAAAGCCATGCACACACACACCTTCAGATTTCTCCATGGCAACACAACCACCGGGATAGCAGCTCAAGAATATCTCCGACAGAGATCTGGATGGAGGAGCAGACTCGCTTGTACTGTTGTCTACACAATATATCCAGACCTTGTGTGTCTGCGGCTCCTTTACTCCATCCTTTCTTCTCCTCACATGTCGTTTTTTTATCAGCAAAGTTGCTCGTCACTCCCTGTATGCTTATCTTACTTTTACTTTTCTAAAGTATTATTATAAAGTATTATCATTCCTGTTTTATTCTGCTGTGAAACAAACTCACAACTTTCCCTCATAAACCTGACAAAGTGGCATCAAACAGGAAAACATAGCTTAGTGGCCAACACAGGCTGTGATACACTAACGTGTCAAAATAAATGTGGTGAATCATAAGAAATCCTGCACAACTTCTCTACCTCCTTATTCTTTCCTCTAATTGTCTCAGTCCCGTCCCGTCGTGTTCTCCTCGGTTAGTCTCCGTCGCCGTCATTAAATCTCTCATTAAATACACCCTGACATTTCACAACCCTCTCTCTCTCTCTCTCTCTCTCTCTCTCTCTCTCTCTCTCAGGATATGTTTTGTTATTTCACTCAGATGGACTGGGAGGCAGAGTGTAGGAGTCCCTCCCACTCTCCATCTTTAAATCTCCCACGAAACTCACCTCGACTTTACAAAAATCGGTTCGGCTGTCCGTGTAAAAATCTATCTCTAAGGCAACGCAGCAGCAGTTTGCAGGATGTTGCATCTCTTCCTCTCTTTTTAACTGTTTTTCTGTGCGCTCCTGAACACATCTCCAGTCTTGCAGGAGCAGTAGGAGGTGAGGGGAGTAGAGAGTAGGAGGCAGAAGCGCTCACATTGCAGGTCGAAGCGAATGTCCGCCTCCAAAAATCTCCCTCTCAGGTCAGAAGTCTCTCCTAAACCCATCCACTCGCATCAGTTTGCGTTTCTGAGCGCGTGACTAATTGCCTGTTTTCTTTCAAGCGTCTCACTTCAACCCACGTGCTCCGCTCACCACTCTGAAAATAAAGACAAATCTTATTGCGCTGAAACGATTCTGAACACTCGGAGACTCGGAGGGAGTTACATTTATGTTTGCGCTCATCCTTCTGTTGCTGTTGGCCTGCTGCCGCAGTTTACTGAGGCGACTGCATCATTACAGACAAGAAGGAATGAAGCATATATTAAAGCAGAGGGAGGTACCAGCCTTCACAGATAATACACTCTGGTTTACAGGCATTTGTTGCATTTAATAATGCAAATCACACGCTGCATGCCCTCTACTCCTTCATACCAATCTCACTGGCTCTCAAGCAGCAGCCGGGCATTGATCGGTGGTTGCCTCAGGCGCTGAAGCGATCCAATCCGCCTCTCTGCAGGTGTTCCTTTCCAATAGTAAACAACAAGCAGACGCCCCCCTCCGCGTAACAGCTCCGTCCATCTCTGCAGCTCCACAAGTATTCAGAGGGGAAAGCAGTCGACGCAGAGAAACGGCTCCAGTGAGTGTGACACTCTATTACTGCCGCGTTAATATAAGTTACATCAGATTGTGTCAGCTTAGTTTGTTTTGTGTCCAGCTACTACATGCGTCGAACTATGCAGCGGAGAAGAGAGCGGCATGAAAAGTACACTCAAGTACTTGCGTGCATTCTGTCACGACAACTCCGCTAATGCACTTTCGAGGCCGGCAAATGTCAAAACCTTGCCGACACGATTCATAATGATCACTTAATGTGAAAGGGGTTCAGTAATGGAACTTGTTATGATTTATTCATACCGGCGAAGAGCTAACAGTTCAGTCAGTCTGCAGACTTCTGGCTGTTATATGAGCAGATGTTTACGGGAGGAGGATGACATTCATGTTGCTTTTACAGGATGTCATCAATTCATCTGGTACATGCACACAGAGACACCTCAAATTAAAACACAATCCTGCCGTCCAAAGGTCAAACACACTGCTCCCCTCTCCTCATCCCCACAGGCCTGGTCAGCGAACAGAGGGATGTAGAAGTGAAGAGGAAGAGCGCAGGGAGTGATGTTGTGCACAGGATTATGGGACGAGAGAGGGGGATAGATGACGGAGGGCAATAAGGAGGTTTGGTCCTTTTTTCCTTGCAGACGGCCTCGTGTCCAATGAGGCGGCGAGTACTGCCAGCACTCATCAGCTCAACAGCCGAGAGCGAGAGAGCGAGAGAGCGAGAGACAGAGGAAAAGAGGAGGCGCTAATCTGGGGAGAATATAGGCCACTGGCCCATTTCTCATTGTGGAGAAAAGAAGATTTGCTGTGTGTAAAAATAGTGCAGTTGATTTAAATACTTCTCTTATTGGATTTGCCCCCCCCCCCCCCCCCCCCGGCAATCATCTGTGACATTTTCAAATCAATGAATCATTATAAGTTTCGCATTTGCAAGTTTGTTTCTAGAGTAAATAGAGAACCGGAGGAGTTGGCATGAGTGGAAATAGAGAGAACCTCAAACTTTACCGACTAGACTTCAGCTCTTTGGCACACTGGTGCTTTGAGGTAGCCAACAGGCAACATGCTAAAATATTTCTCACCTTTTAAAGTGCACAGAATTCTTCTTTTGTTTTCATATAGAGCTTCATGACAACTGGGCAACTCCATCTGCTGTGGAAGATCCTCTAACACGGTTTAAAGCTGGCGCGCCGGCCTGATCCTTTAAATCCTCGTCCGATACCGTTAGTCTGCTTTCAGTCACACATGTTTAAAAGTATCGCGTAAAAGCCAACATATACATATATATTTTCATATGGCCACGCTAAATTAAATACAGCATCCAACCAAGAATCCTCTGAATTTATCAATGTTTTCACTCATGAGCCTATAATCTTGTTTTGATGTACATTCATGTAATTACACCTACGGTACATGTGTGTATTTTGCCGTTATGTTGGTATTTTCCTCCCTCACATTTGTCTCAGAGCTATAGAAGAACGTCGGTGAGGAGTTTGTGTAGGCGGAGCTAACAATCAATACTCCCAAGTGACACACAAAACACACTCGCACAGCCTGTGGGCACCGTGTGAATGTGCCCTGCATACAGATGCCCCTTACTTTGTTTTGGCACAAGCTTGCGTGAAGCCAGAGGCTAAAAGGTCAACGAAAGAGAGAAAGGAAAGCACGGCGGGAGACTTTCAGCAACTAAATCGAGGCGTGAAGACAAAATGTGGAAAAGCGAGTGTGAACGCATGTTCAAGAAGGAAAAAAGACGTGTTGTTCAGCGGTGGAAGAGAGCAACATGTGCTGTTCTGTACAGGATTCGTGAGTAAAACCACGAGAGCTTGAGTGCATCTTCACCAAAACTTGGACTAAATGATGCAAGAAATGCAACATTCAGGGCGTCTGAGGGCTCAGTTGAATGAGAAGAAACGAGATGTTTCAAGGAGCTGCCGACAGTGTGGAGACCTGGCTGTGTGTGACCAGCCGAGCCCTTTACTTCCTGCCGTCACCATGGACACACTTCCTGGCCCCGGGTGTAGGGCGGCGGAAAAAACAGCAGCCGCCAAGTGAGAGAGAGAGAGAGAGAGAGAGAG
The DNA here is from genome assembly GCA_028022725.1 of Lycodopsis pacificus. Taxonomy (NCBI): domain Eukaryota; kingdom Metazoa; phylum Chordata; class Actinopteri; order Perciformes; family Zoarcidae; genus Lycodopsis; species Lycodopsis pacificus. The sequence goes on along the minus strand of CM051710.1, from coordinate 14,133,975 downwards.
GGGTGAGAAAGGGAAGAGCAGAAAGAAAGGATGGAGGAAGAGAATAAACAAAAACTGGAGCTAATCCCTTCTGTTTTGCCCAACACAACCCTCCTCCTCCTCTTCTCTCTGCAACTCTTCCCCCTCAGGGATTTACGGAGAGACACTTTGCAGTTTTTCTATTGAAGGTTCTGAACTGTGAATGAACACTGGAACATGTTGTCCCTGATGTTCTTCCTTCAAAAGTAATCACATATGCACATGTGTAGGCTGAGAGATCCTATATTTAGCATTATTTCTGCACAGGGCAGTAGTGTAATGTGAAATATCTAGCCTTCACAGAAGTGCTCCAGGCCAGCATGCTGCACGAGGGTCGACAATGTGATAAACCGTACGCATGAATATGAACGGCTGCACGTGGCACACCATCTCCTGTCACTGGAGCGGCCTCCTGCTTCATCTAAATGGCAAGCGCTTCATCGTGGCTGCAGGAAAAGACCAGATGGTCACGACTAAAACCAGAGCGAGAGGCCAGATGTGGTGTGTAGAGATACAGGAAGATGCCGGCTAAATAAAAAGGGGAGAGATGTTCAGGAGGGCTGACATGGAGGACATGAAGGGGTTAATAGCATGTGCAGAAACACCAGGAGTGAGTTATTGAGCCTCCACATGTGCAAACACACTGAGATCCACGGCCCTTTGTGTGCTTCCTCCAATCAAAGCAAAGCTCTGTTTATTCTGGGAGAAACGTCTGGACTCGGTGGCCCCGCAGTGACGGCGGTCAGGCCGAAACAAGGCGGCGGCGGCGGCGTGCAGTCACGCAATGCAACCCAACCTCCAGGTTTAATTCTCTAATCCATTAAAAACCCTCTTTACGTGCTAAGCTACCAGAAGCAAGTCAGTAATCTTCAGCAGCTGATCAGTCGGCCCCGTCAACAGACATTACCAGCTGTTATGCTTCAAGGTAGTTTTAAGCTGCTGGTGCTGCCAATTTGTGATGTCATTTCCTTTTTGTTTTGATGATTTTGGAGATTTCATGAATGCGATCATACGAGGAGTATGGTTGGCGCACACAGCATGAACACCCTGATGAACACACAGAAGAGAGGGAAGGTATCCGGGCAGAATCCGCCGCCCGGCACAGCGCAACAGATTGAGCCCGCGAGGCGTTGCATCGTGCATGTCGCGTGTTTGCAGAGGATTAACCGACATATAATCCTAACAGCTGAACAACCAGAGGACAGGCACACTACACCGCCTCGGTGCGATGTGATGGCACAGAGGAGGAATGGTATCATGTGCTGCAAGGCTGTAGTCTGTGGCCGTATACGGTATATAATATGCATGCTGTATGCTATTGCATCACGCACACTGAAAGCACATCCCTCGATGCCGACGGCACGATCGGACATCTCTGAGTTTGTGTCAAAGGTGATCGATTTGGGATTCGAAAAATTCAGCAATAAAGGACATAATACCTTGTTTAAAATATTGTGTCTGCAGCTAAAGATATCGATTCAACAAAATATACCCAAGTAAGCAAAGTGAAAAAACAACAAAAAAACACTTTGCGCTTTCTGCCCTCTAATCACAATCACAGGAGCTTGTTTCCCTGAATCTCCAATGCAAACACAATCATTTGAAGAATTCCCTTAAACAAAGTGTGTGTGTGTGTGTGTGTGTTGTGTTGTGTGTGTGTGTGTGGTGTTGGGAAGGTGTTATTTCATGACACAGTCAAATGTGCTCAAAACGAGTAAATGGACCTGAAATAAGTGGGATCCTCTCACCTCGCTGCCCTCTCTCAACCGAACGCAATTTTAAGACCGAGTGCTTTAAATTAAAGGGTTCTTTTAAATGCACAATAATGAGTGAAATCATCTCGATTCTCATGCTCTGCGACAGTGTTTCCCGACAGCAGGCAGAGATGCTGCTGCGGCGTGTCACAGCAGCGGCGGTAGAGGAACCGAAAAATAAATCATGGAAATGTATTTGTGTCGTCGACGCTTCATTAGCGTTTGGGGCTTTAACGGGAGATAAAAATATCTTCGTGCCTCTAGGAGGATGAGGAGGAGGGAGGGGCTGTGTGTGTGAGTGTGTGTGTGTGGAGACAAAATGAGGATATTTTCTGGTCTGGTTTGTGCACAAGCGAGACTGCAACCTCGCTATTGAGCAAAACTTCCAGGTCAAAGATGTGACAAAAGGTGCAAATCACGAGCTGACGTCAGCCTCTCCAGACATCCCGCTGTGAAGTCAAAAATATCTCTCCTCCTGATCTCTTCCTCCCTCGCTCTAGCTCTTCCTCATTTCTTCCTCCTCCTCTTTTTTTTTATGTAAGAATGTGTGCAGCGGGTGCATGGGAAACGTGCGTTAGTGACCACGGGGCGAGAAAAACAACCAAAAATGGAGCAGCTTCGTGGCAGAAGACTGTAGAAACATCTTCCAGAAACATTCATATTAAACGGCTAATTCAACCACCTGGAACCAAACCGCAGCACCCATTTTCATCCATCTCTGTCTGATTGCTTTCCAGTCTCATTAGAAGAGCAGAAATGGCAGCAGGGCTCTGTGACTAACACACCTGTCTGGCCCGTTCTTCTGACAGTGAACGAACGAGACAATTGGGCACCATTTACGCCAAATTGTGCTAATTTCAGAAGCATTTGCTTCGCCGTGATCCGCTGGAAAACGATTGTGCAGTAAACAGCTTTTTAACAGCTGTCGCGTCTCAAATGAGCAGTTGAAGGGGAATGCTGGAACAAGCGGATGAGAGGCTTCGCAATGCTGTGACGCCGCTTCAGGCCGGGGATACCAGTTAAGACTTCATGGGACCCCAAACCAATGAATGTTTTGTTCTTGTGGTGGAAATCTCTGAGCAAATACACCGAAAATCACACAGAACAAATAAGAGGACATTTCAGAACGTCCACACTGATATACGAGCATTAAAAATGTGTCCTTCTGCTGTCACAGTCATGCTGCACTTCAGGGCGACGTCACTAAACGCGAGACAAAAGAAAAAAAACACGTCCGTTCGTTTTCCCTCTTCTCACATCCTCACAGTCTCCAACACCTTTTCTTCCACCCCACCACCCGACCACCCGACCATCTTTGGCACTTCCTGTTCACTTCCTGTTCACTTCCTGTTCACTGGGCCCACTTTGACGTTGACGGTGCAGCGGTTTGTTTCTCACTCTCTTTGCATAAATAACTTCAAGACGCTGACTGAACAAAAAAAAAACAAGGAAAAGAAAAAGAGTTCCTGTTTGGCTCCTGCCTGATCCCAGATGGAGAAACGGCAAGATGGAAAAAATGCTGCTGGAAGCACTTGGACAAGACGGGAAAGAAAACCGTCTCCATATCGTGTCAGAGTTTCTTTTGTGCTTTTTAGTCCTTCACCTCATCCGCTGCACGTTGTCACACCGCGTAGGTGTATTTGTGCGTTTTCAGGTCTGCATTTGACAGACACCTGCACAAACAAAACCCACGTTCTCACCTCTTTTCCGAGCCGCTATCATCGGGCGAGCGTCGTGCCCGCGACAACACACGTTGGCCTCCCCTATTGTTGGCCCGCGAGTGTGAAGCATACGCGGGAGTGTTAGCCCGCGACACACACACACACCAACACACACTCTCTGTTATGCAGACATAACCAAACATTTCACACCAACACACACACACACACACCACTGTTGTTTTTCTCTTGATATTTAAGCAAAACTACATTTCCTAATAAAGAATGAAATGGAAATGTCAAGTAACAGACCCCCCCCCCCCCCCCCCCCCCCCCCCCCCCGCATTCTCCAATTCTCCACACTGATAATGGGTCTGTATCCCCACTGTAATGCACAGTTCACTGAGGCTGGCTCGGCTCCAGATGGAGAGGCAGTGAGGAAAAGGAACAGGATGCCATAACCTCGCCTCACACAGTGGACAAGAGCCACAGCTGCAGACACACACACACACACACACACACACACACACACACCACACACACACACACGAATAAACAGGCCGGAGCACCCACGCCTGTATCAACCCACATGAATGCTTGCACACATCTTACTGCATGTTGTCGTGAATCACGGACATGCTCAGAGACACGCATCGTCTCTCGCACCGCCGAACACAACCGAAACCCGGTCTCCGTGCACGCCGACACCACACACACCCTTACGTGAAGTAGGCTTCATAAAGGAGCGTTGGCTGTAATCGTGCAGAAAGTAAAAAGGAGGTGGGAGGGGGGAGAGAGGTGGGAGGGGGGGGGGGGGGGAGAGAGTGTCGTATTTTTCAGGCTCGTGCAACAAGAAAGGATCAGCGATGTGCGAGAGGATTTGTCGCTGAAAAGTGATAATGTTATTCCCGCCCCGTTCTGACCCGTTTAGCCAAAAAAAGCCTCTTTGCAGCTCTGCCCCGGAGGCCGTAACAAGATCCGCACAACGCAGGCTTTTTAACTCTCCTAATCAGTTCTATGTTTCTAATTCGGTGCTGCTATTATTCCTTTCCGCTGTTTTACTCATGCAGGTGCACATCTGTTCAGGCCCCGCTAGCAGCCACTTATATTAGGACAGAAATAACTCAACAATGGTCGGATGAATGGCATTGAAATGTGATAAAAGACGTTCATGGTTTCCAGATGACGAATCCGACCGACTCCGGTGATCCCCCGACGTCTTTCTTTTGACGCAAACAAAAGGATGGAATTATGAAATAGCTTAAAGTTCACAGCTACCAAAATTAAGAGCAAATTAACGGTGGAAATAAATGCTGCAGGTTATATATATATATATATATATATATATATATATCTCAAAATAACCTTCACATTTGGAAGATTTTGTTGGTAAACTAGTTGCAGGTAACACAATAATTGCTGTACATCCTTATTTAAATACTTTACACTAAAATAGGACGACTATGAAAAATAGTTATTGTATCAATGAAGTCTTTAGCCTGTAAAAAAGTGTTTTAATTGAGGAATTTAGCAACAATCTTGATCTTAAATTGTCAGAGAAGATAAAAGGACAAGTGTGCAGAGAGCATCTATCCCCTTATCCTTAATCTACAGTAACTGCCACTATAACGGCTGCTTTGATGAAGAAAGGATGGAGGAGACATGAGGGATAAAATGAAGAGGAGGTGAAAGGAAAGAGAGGGAGAGAAAGGGGGGGGGGGCAGGATGAGGAAGAGGAAGGAGAGGAGGGGGGCGGAGGGGGTGGGGTGCCGTCTGCGTCATCGTCAGATTACAAGCATCATCTGAGCCGAAGGGGCAGGAGAGACAAGACACACAGCTTCGAGAGGCAGCTCCCCCCTCGCTGTCACTCAAGGGGGACATGGAGTCAAACGGTCAGGGACTGTTGGGAATGCTTGTCCATATTGGAGCCATTGACCCCTCTCTAACACACGAGTCCCCAAACTGTCCATCAGAGATTAAACAACTTGTTCAGTCTATGTTTCAGACTCCAGGCGTGAGTGAAAAATTCCTCCTCCTCCTCCTCCTCAGAGGAAATTAAACTCGGTCCATCACTCTGCATCGGGGGGTACGCAACACATCTGACTGGCGTACTTTACCTGCTTGCCTTTCCTCGCCTCTACTCATTACAGCTCTATTATGGATTTCTGTAATAACACAGCAGCTGATGGACTCCGTGTGCAGTCCTGCTATTTCGCCTCCACGTTCTTGAGGTAATAACTCAGAGCTAAGTGAGCGTTGGCGATGTTAAAGCAGGACCGATGTCCGTGTTCATGCTGGCACCTGTTGACCGACGAGAATTCAACGGCAAGAGTGCCGCCTCATTCTGTTGGACAAGAGTCTACAGCTACGCTAACGGCTAATATGAGCATCAGCTGATTCCGTTATAATGTTTTCAATATTTGTGTTAGCATAACAACATTTGCAAAGTAGCACTAGACACACAGTACATCTGGGGCTGATGGGAACGTCAGGTAAAAGTAATTACCAAACACACGTTTCCTGAAGGGGAACATGAATATCTTTATCAAAATTCATGGCAATCCATCAAACCGTTGTTGAGACATTTCATTCAAAACCACAAGCACATAATCAACTGGCTGGTTCGGAAAGATGAAAAGCAGTGGGGTACATCCTCTGGAAGCCATGAATGTCTGTTGAAATTCATGGTCATCAACCAATGTCCATGTCTGTCCAAAATGTCATCGCTTCCTTTTATCCTATCGGAAAATTGTATGAAATTGACACTAGTGGCCTATGAATTCTTGAGTTATGGCCAAAAACACGTGTGTTTTGTGAGGTCACTGCGACTTATAACCACCAAAATCACCAAGTGGAAGCTTGTGTCAAAGTTGAAGATGTTCTCAAGGAGCTCCTGAGGGATCATGAGAATGAGAACGGGACGGACATGGAGTCATTACGATCAATCCTCTGGGCACCATGGACATCGACCAATATCATCCCGAATCATAATGTCCTAAACCCTTGAGAAAACATCCTCTTTCAGATACGTGGTACTGTAGTAATGTTACATAAAGAGCAGTTACGCAGCCAACAAAGTGCCCACAATTACAACGCAGAACAACCTGAAGGATATTGCCACTTTCCCCCCGTATCATTACATGTGAGCTGAATAATTAGAATATGTAGTAAGAGAATACGAAAGGTTGGCTCCTCGGTTACCTTCGCAAACCCCAAACAGCTCGCAGTCTTCCGTCTTCTCACAATAATCATCAGCACGGCTGAGATGTAACTTTCATCCCCATCGTTGCTGTGATTCAATTACTGCTTATGCAATACACCATTAGAGATCCATCTGCGCTGTTACACATCGTTGTTGTCGTCTTAATGTGAGACTAGTTGCTGTGTGAGGTCTTTAAAGAAAGGAACGGGGCTATTTGATGTTTCCCTCCTCATTTCCTCATTTTGGTGATGCTGTCGTTATTTCCGTCTGTGCTTTGCCTTTCCCGTTAATGATCAAGTCAAATTGACTTTCCTGCTCGATAGTTCCCCATCACCACCGAGAGACCGAGGACAATAAGAGACACAGTGCAGCCCTGCGATGACTAAGATGTTCTGGTTTCTCTGTAATACGGAGTGCACATACGGCAGAGCTTGAGCCAGCAAACAAAATCGAGCTGCAAGGCGAAGACTGCAGGAGGTTTTTTACGGGAAACGGCTATGAACAATAAACTGGACGTCATTCCTGAGCTGGAGTCTGGAAACTGAGTTACTGACACTTTTAATCAATGTAGAGCGATGTTAAGATGTTTGTACTAGGGTTGCACAGGCCCAGGGTTTAAAGGTTTGCACACAGTGTTCATTATTTTAAATACACACAAAGAGAAACACAAGAAAACAAGATTGGTTATCATGTCATGAATTCATCTCTTGAACCGAACTTCACTCAGAAAGCAGAGATGACGCAGGCAGGCTGAAGTAGTTTCGAAGCCCTGAGACAAATTCAATTCAAAGTCCTCAATGAGAACATTGAGGTTATTGCAGTTCAGGAGATTTTTTAAATTGTTTTTATGAATAACAGTGATTGTATTTTAAAGGCTTTTGAGCAGAAGCACTTGTCCTGAAATGTCAGTGCAACATTTTGTAAAATAGACTTATTTGCTTTGTTACCAAGATGAGAAGATGGATACCACTCACGTCTATACCAGGAGACAATTAGCTTAGCTTAGCATAACGATTGGAAACAGCTAGTCTTGCTATGTCCAAAAGTAACAAAATTTGCCTACCAGCACCTTTATCGCTCACCAACATGTGTAATCCGCTCAAAAAGAAACTAGATGTAAAGTGAACCAGGCTAGCCTTTATGCTAAGCTAACCACCTCCTGGGCGTAGCTTCATATTTTACATATGGATGTGTGGTATCGATCTTCTCATCTAACTGTCGGCAAGAAAGCTAATTAACATAATTCCCCAAAATGACAAACTATATCCTCAGTGATTGCAGAAAAATGCTCGTTTGTCATTTAAGTGTCATTTTGCAAAGACTGCAGCTTGTCAGGTTCCTTTGGTCCCTACAAAAACTGTTGACACTATTTTCAGCACAACAAACAAGAACCCAGTTACCTCCATTGTTCAAAAAATTAATGCGAAAATTTTTATTAAAATGAATCTACGTGGTGCATTCAGGTGCACCACCTAGATTCGTTTTCTCAGCTTAGTGAATTTACTGGAAACCAACGGCTGCTTGGAAGTTATTGCAGGAAACCTGACCTGTATGGTAAAGCCATTGTGACTTGTGCTTTTGTGTGTGTGTGTGTGTGTGTGTGTGTGTGTGTGTGTGTGTGTGTGCACACGGGATCTGTGCAGATGTAGATGTGAAATGCATCGGCTCGACGGCACCGAGGGGGACGGAGCAGCTCCACCCAGGAAGTGGCGGAGAAAAAACCCATTTGATTGTTACAGCGGATGTGAGCGAGAGAGGGCGGGCAGACAGAAACAGAGGCAACACTTCGAGGTGACTCTTGACAGAATATCCTGTAACACACACACACACACACACACACACACACACACACACACACACACACCAGAACTGTGTTTCAATCAAATCAACACTTATCAAATCCAATCAGGCCCACTGAGGCATTTCATTTCGGAGTTGAGCGGCAGAGTAGCTTATGCGCACGGTTGTGTGTATGCAAGTGTGTGTGCATGAAAAACAGGGAGAAAGACAGTATGTGTGTGTGTGTGTGTGTGTGTGCATATCCACGTGTTGTGTGCATGTGTGCGCTTCAGCCCATCTGCACCGTTGCCGTTTGTGTGGCTCTGTCCGTCTGTGCAGGCTTAGGTGTACTGCGTGTGTGTGTGTGTGTGTGTGTGTGTGTGTGTGTGTGTGTGTGGATCACTACATCCATTACTGTGGCCACTGTGAAACACTGCCAGTCACACAGAGTGGGCTTATGAAACACTTCCACAGTTGCATTTAAAATACAGTCCACATTTCCTCCCTCCATCTGTAAAATCAGCGGAGTCACTCCTGTTTTGCACGTAACCCGCGCTGAAGTCGTGCCTTTTTTTTTCCCCTTTTCTTCTCCATCCTCACAACACCTCTCCAAAAGTGGAAGCAAGCATTTCTTTTTTAAAAGTTGTTTTTTCCGCTTGTGTCGGCGTCACTTGTAGCACAGCAACTGAACAACCACGCAACCAAGCAGTTGCTGGAGGGATTAAATGTGTGTTTTGTGTCCATGTGGCTGCAGCCTGAGAGAGGCAGCTTAACCTTTGCGGCACTGGGGGGGGGATTTAAAATAAATCATTGCACATGCTCCAGATATGCAAATACTGTAACAGGGTAAATCTCTCCTTTCTGGTTAAAAGATAAATTGTAACCAGCTGCTCATTTCCTCTTCCAAACAACATTTACATGGTTATTGATGCTAATCGTCAACATAATCGTCTCAATAAATACACTAACCTGCCAAAAACATGGTACATATTCATATACTGGAGGCTTGTGGGTGGATTTGGATGATAAAACCCACGAAATAGGACCATCTGTATCTGGAATCTAAAAATCTGTGACAGGAATAATAATCGATTATGACCCGTGATGTAACTGGAAATGCGGACTTCCCCTTAAAATGCGTTACTTCCCGTTTCCTAAGGAGCAGAGCTTCCAGTGCTCCGGGTGAGCGCAACACAATACCCAGTGTTTGCTGCAGACATTCTAATAGACAGCGGGGGGTAAGCTTAGCTCTGGGTGCTGGTTTCACTCTTCCTACTTTGTCACTGTTCTCAGTATCCTGTGACCCCCAATGACTGAGACGTCGGGCTCAGGTTTCGTTTCACAGCTGCGAGTATCAGGGCTTTGTGTAATGCAGCAGTTAAAAAAAAAAGACAAAGTGCAGTGATTTGACTGACAAATGAGGTTTCGCTCTGGGGGGCTTTTCAACTGACGATTCACGTCATTGAAGTTCAGGTGGCAGCCTTTCGTTTAAACCCAGGTAGGTCAATGGAAACCAAAGTCTTTGAGGCAATTAGTCAACGATGTATTTAACCTTTATTCTGTTTGGCAGTTTGCTCTTTTACAATGCCCCGTCCCATTAAAAACACAGGACCAGACGGAGTCGTTAACAGAAAGACGACATTTTTGTAGCCAGAGGATCGTTGTCGCCGTCGAGGAGGTTTTCGTTCGGTTCTTTGATTTGTTCGTTTGGTCCGTTTGTAAGCTGGGTTACGGAAAAACTGCTGCACCGATTTTCATGAAACTTGGTGGAAGGGTGTAGCATGTGCCGAGGTATCCGAGCGCATCGGAACCACACATTACTTTTCACTTTTGGGAACTGCAATGGCCCCTGTAGTTCCGTAATGTCACCGCTCTCTGGGTCACTTCAAGCTCTGCATCGGTTGTGGGCTGCAGGATAACGGTGCTAATTTTAGTTATTTTTCTTGTTCTACGTCTACAACGTAGTTGTTTCCCTTCAGAAACATTTTTCCTGTTGAGTTAGAGGAGGGCATCTGCTCCAACGGTTTAAAAAGGGATGCCCAGAACAGACCCGAGGCAAGTAGCTTCCTAAGAGACCGGAAAACAAAGGCTGGGGACTGCCAGGGACGTATCAGGAGGACCGTCAGAGGATCCACGGCTGCAGGAGGCGATCCATTCAGAGCGACGGGTCGTTTCCATGACATCCGAGTCCTCACTTTGACACAGACGTGCGTGTCGGTTTTCAGCGCCACTGTGATCTTCATTACCCAGCGTGCTGCGTCGACGCGCATTGTTGTCGGATCAGGCCGATGCACGGGCTCGATGTCAGTGCGGACGCCGTGGAGGTCAGCCTGGGTGTCTTGATGATATAAAAGGCTTTTTCAGAGACTTTTCTACACTGACAGCAATGCAGGCCTGTAGCGAAGCCTCAACCCTGACAGTAATGGAATATATATTCAAATAAAAGCACTGAATATAAGCAAAGTCAGTGACCTAATTCTAGTCCTTTCAGGACACAAAACTGAATAGCGAGAGCTACATTTGGTTTCATAGAAATCAAACCTTTCTTGCTCTCTTCATCCTAAAAGGTTGAAAAAGCTTTCAGTTGGCTGACTGAAGGCTTTGTGATGCCCCCCCCCCCCCCCCCCCCCCCAGCTAATCTGTGATGTTTCAAAACAAAGAAAACCTAAAAGAGACGAGAGAGGAAATAGATCAGATGTCGGCGAGTCCAGTTTCGTCTGAACAAAGACTCCATTCCTCATTTCCTGTGGTTGCAGAAGTGAATGTTCTCAACACCAGACTTTCCCATTTTTGGGTAAACTTGAGAGTGAAGTTCTGGCTTTTCAGTTGCAAAAGTTCTGCTCTAGTATCTGCTGTCTGGAACGTGTGCGAATGAACAGCTTGCTGACAAGTGAAGTCCATATCAGGAAAGACCCGCATGTTTTTATTTTGTTTTGATTTGCGTCAAGTTACACCAAGTTTAACGCCGATCTTCCGAAAACTGTGTTTGACTCAGCGGCTGTAAACAGCCAACCACAAACATTCCCCCGGCGGCGGCGGCGGCGGGACAACCGACACCGCGGACAAAACACAGAGAGGAAGTGAAGCCGGGAGAGGAAGCACATTTCTGCTGCGCTGCCCACTTTTCTTTTCTTTTTTTGTTGCTGTTGCTCGGACGGATCGATTTGTATCAGAGAGGAGACCGCCTCCCAAAAAGCTGAGTCAAGGCACAGACACACACACACACACATTAAATAAATGGATAAATGGATTCACTGTTGCTAGCATTGCATGAAAGACTCTAAGCTACCACATCAGTTACTGTTTGGATGAAGTACAGTTGCCTCTGCTCGGCTGTGCTGGGATTGGTTAGCAGCCTGTACAATGTGCAGCCTGCGGTGGGACGATACGACTGGAATGCAGCCTCGCAGGAAGCGGACGGACAGCTGCCGTGCTGTGCAAACGTCACCCACGCTGCAGTGATCGCGTGCAGCGTGTGGATGGACGGATGGATGCGTGTGTCACATAGGGGTCAGGGTGCAAGAGGAGGACACTGAAATGAGTAACGATTAAGGAATCAAGCAATTGTTTCGATGACGGATGAATCCGGTTGTCATTTTCATGCAAAGGTTTTGTCTTCGTGCTTTCCTTATGTCTCTGTGACATCGTGATGCTCACTTTTCACTATTTTCTGACGTTTTAGACCACGTTTTTACCCCAAACGAGAAAATAAGAAAGTCAATGACGACAGAGAGTTCTGCATCGCAAAACACACCATCGCACGTGAACATGTAGCTTCATATTTACCGCTGCTAGTCTATTTATGGCACAAGTATGAGCTCCTAAGGATTTAGACAAATTTTAATGCAAAACAAAAACTATTTTCAGTTTAAACAGAATGTCGGCTTTGGCTTAAAAAAATAAAAATAAAAAATTC
>CM051710.1:14095611-14121448 GCA_028022725.1 Lycodopsis pacificus | reverse complement strand
CACCACAACTTGACACTTAACAGTCAGGTTCAAAGCTGCAGTCGTGTCAAGTCAACAAGGCTTGCACGGTTGTCATGGCTCCTTACTTTTTTTTTTACATCAACAATAAATTTCTTTTTATTCGATTTTTTTTTGGTGTGGAAATTTTTCAGTTCTGGTCCGAATCGGTTTCAGATAACAGGAAGAAAGTCTCCATACGAGTGGATTTCATTCATTTCATGAATATGTCAATCCACGAGGGGCCATGAACGCCCCGTTGCCTCAACTTTTCCTCCTGCTGCGTAATCGACCCACTTGATGCCAACACGAGCCGGAAAACTACATTTCACATGCAGGCTGTGAAGCACCATGTAACGGTATGCTCCATATGAATGAATGAGGGAGGCCTATTAATGAACTATTAATAATAACTGTCAAGAAAGAAAGCGTTTGCATGGGAGAAAAACTAACAGACGTACTCACCTCGAGCGCAGCAAATTGAGGTCAGGGAGAGATGCGGGAGTCTGCGGGAGGATAATCTCCTCTCGGAATGTGCTGCAGGGAAGAAGAAGAAGAACAAAAAGTCCACTCGAGTCGTTCAGTGATGAATTTGAGTGCGTTTTCATCTGCGTGGGTGAACGCGGCCGTGAAGGGGACACGGGGTGTTTGGAGGTTATGGAACAGAAAAGCCGGGTTCAGGGTGGTCGTGACTCCGCTCGCTGTCTGGCTGCCTCCGCTGTGCGCTGCTCAGTCACCGGCTGCTGAACCGTGGAAACGCCCTTTTCCTCTCGCGCTCTCTCTCTCTCTCGCTCTCGCGCTCGCTCGCTCTCTCTCTCTCTCTCCCCCCCCCCCCCCCTCTCTCTCTCTCTCTCTCTCTCTCCCCCCCTCGCTCTCTCTGTCTCTCTCTCTCGCTCTCGCTCGCTCTCTCTCTCTCCCCCCCCTCTGTCTCTCCCCCGCTCTGTCTCTCCCCCCCTCTCTCTCTCTCTCCCCCCCCCTCTCTCTCTCTCTCTCTCTCTCTCTCTCTCTCCCCCCCCTCTCTCTCTCTCTCTCTCTCTCTCTCCCCCCCCCCTCTCTCTCTCTCTCTCTCTCTCTCTCCCCCCCTCTCTCTCTCTCTCTCTCTCTCTCCCCCCCCCTCTCTCTCTCTCTCTCTCTCTCTCTCCCCCCTCTCTCTCTCTCTCTGGCTCTGTCTCTCTCTCTCTCCCCCCTCTCTCTCCCCCCCCCTCTCTCTCTGTCTCTCTCTCCCTCTCTCTCCCCCACCCCTCTCTCTCTCTCTCTCTCTCTCTCGCTCTCTCTCTCCCCCCCCTCTCCCCCCCCCTCTCTCTCTCTCTCTCCCCCTCTCTCTCTCTCTCTCTCTGTCTCTGTCTCTCTCTCTCCCCCCTCTCTCCCCCCCCCCTCTCTCTCTGTCTCTCTCTCCCCTCTCTCCCCCCCCCCCTCTCTCTCTCTCTCTCTCTCGCTCTCTCTCTCCCCCCCCCCCCTCTCCCCCCCCCCCTCTCTCTCTCTCCCCCCCCCCCCTCTCTCCCCCCCCCCTCTCTCTCTCTCGCTGTCTGATTCGTCAGAGATCGTCTATTGAAAAACAACAGCTCACTCTGTCAATAAACGACACATGGTTGAATAAATGAATGAAATGTAGAATAACTTTATGTGGATGACAGCAACGGTCACAGGAAAGGGCCACGTGCAGGCCCTCGGCCTTCACCTGCAGAATGTCACTTCACAAACAACTCAAATTGACCACAAAGAAACATGCGATGACAAAGAGATGCAAAACAACCACAAACGGATGCATAACAACCAAAAAAAGACACAAAACAACCTAAAGAGACACAAAACCACCAAAAACAACACAAAATAACTACAAAAAGACACAAAATAACCAAAATAGATACAATATGACTACAAAAAGGGACACAAAACAACTAAAAGAGACACAAAATGAAGGATAATAACAAGAAGATAACAAGCAGCCATGGACACCACCACTCTCAGCCAAGCTGTGAATTCATCAAAGTGTATCAAATGACCTGAAATTCAGTTCTATCTTTCATTTCATTCGGGATTGTCAAAAAGCATTTTTTAAAACATCAGCTTTTTAATCAAAATAGTTTTCTGGGTCTCCTAAGTTTTGTTCCGGAGAAAAAAAGAACAAAGTGAGAGCTCTTCCTCTCCTGCTTCCTCCCGATTCCACTCACACACACACACACACACACTGAGAAACACACACACATTTTTCCCAGCTGATGTCACCGGTGCTATCCGGACAACAAGATCCAAAGCAAAAAAAGAAAAGTTGCCCTTTAGTACAATTTTAAATGGATAAGTAGGACAAACAGGACCGTACTCATTCAGAAATAGAGTTTGAGATCTTCCACGTGACTGTTTCAGACGCGACAGTAGAAAATATGCAGTCTGCAGCCCAAAGGATGAGCGAAATGTTTCTTTATTTCCTTCAAAGCGTCTGCGATAAGAGCAGTACTTTCTTTACTCTTAAAGTCCTAACCTGCGTGGGTGTTCACTGTCATAGCTTCAGTTCAAGCAAGATTTCGGAGGCCATTTTCAATGAAGCAGATAATATGAATACAACAAAAGAAGTATATTTTAGAGTAAAGAATGACGGAAGTGTTTTTGAACTCTTGTGATATTCTTTCCCTTTTTCCTTTCATCTTGATATCCGTGCGTTTTGAAATGACTCACCCTCAGCACTATTTTTGCGGTGCATCTCATGACTGTGTCTCATTCCACATCCACATTAACTCATGATGAGGCAGATCTTCAAACTTCTGGACATGAATTAGACTTTTGTTGTGAGGTCTGTGACCCTGAGAGAGGGATGAATACACAAACACACATCCTTTAGCACACACACACACACACACACACACACACACACACACACACACACACACTACCCTTTTTGACTATTTTTGATTTCATTATACGGCATTGCCTCAATTTACAATACAGACATTTAGCAAAAAGTACTTTTTTGACGACCCTTTTCTCACATGATATGAGAGTACAGAAGATGGTCTATGAAAGAGTTGTTTATAAGGTTATGAGCTCAGTTTGTTTGCAACACATTATCACATAATGATCATGTCTGTGGCTGCCTCTTAATGCACTTTGTCACAATGGTGATTCAGTGTAGTCAGTTCAGCTTGAAGATCTGGGACTCATTCATACGTCCATCAACAGGGGGACGGATTTTAACTGTTGATAGCACCACCGCTGCACTCACAATACAATACAATACAATACATTAAAATAAAATACAATAAAATAAAATACAATACAATACAATACAATAAAATACATTAAAATACAATACAATCCAATACAATAAAATACACTACAATACAATACACTACAATACACTACAATACACTACAATACAATACAATAAAATAAAATACAATAAAATACAATACATTAAAATAAAATACAGTAAAATACAATAAAATACACTACAATACAATACACTACAATACAATACAATACAATACAATACAATACATTAAAATAAAATACAATAAAATAAAATACAATGCAATACAATACAATAAAATACAGTAAAATACAATAAAATACAATACAATAAAATAAAATACAGTAAAATACAATACAATAAAATAAAATACATTCAAATACAATACAATAAAATACAATACATTCAAATACAATACAATAAAATACAATACAATACAATAAAATACATTAAAATACAATACAATAAAATGCAATACAATACAATACAATACAATAAAATACAATAAAATACAATACAATAAAATAAAATACAGTAAAATACAATACAATAAAATAAAATACATTCAAATAAAATACAATAAAATACATTAAAATACAATACAATAAAATACATTAAAATACAATACAATACAATAAAATACATTAAAATACAATACAATACAATACAATAAAGTAAAATAAAAGGTTTAATTCCTCCATGGCTGAGGTGGAGAAGTTGGTGTATCAATGGGAACCGACTTAGTGAATAAATTAGCGAAGCATGTGACTTAAACGTCACTCAAACGTCCCGTTTAACCGAAGAGACAAAAAAAGTGTGAGAAAACAAAAACACCAGACACGTGCGCACATAAAAAAAGACATTTAGTGAAGGAATGTTGCTGATCACAACGATCACTGCCGCTGCTAAAACAATCTAAATTTCCTCCACCTGTGACCGGCTAAATGAATTGGAGCCCTCTCACCGGCTGGCTTCCCCGAAACAATAAGCACATTGTTGTTAATATATGCAAATAAGCACACAGCCATTTGCATTGGAGCAACAGAAAGTGCTCTCTGGATTCACATCGACACAGACACAAGCATAAAGAAATCTAAACTGGATTATTGTTCTTCCTTTATGGCTGTAACATACAGCGATACACAGTTTTCAGTGTTTATAATAAATGTGTTCGTGCCAACATTTGGCAAAAACTGAATCACTAAAATGAAAATGAAGTGGAAAACAATCTATTTTTCTCACTTCACACGTCAGACAATCAAAAAGCTCTCAGCGGGTGATGTATGAGTCAGCTGATGATCTTTGGCTGCCTGGGAGGCCTTATGTTCACGAGCATGCTGGGATTTAAACGCTCTCAAGATTACAGCCAGAGAGGAGATCACAAAGTCTGCTCCTGCGGCAGTATCGCTGCTGACATCGGTGCATTTGTTCGGGCTCGCTTTGGTAACAAAAAGCTTTCCCGTGGAGAGTGAACTGTAGGAAATGGAAGTGGAAAAATGGCAGCTCACAGTGAAGAAAACACTGCCACAGTACGGAGCATTAATCCGTCTGTCGGCCTATAAGAGCCTCACAACATGATCGGTTTACAAAGGATCAAAAAAAAACCAATCTCTCACTGAACTGGCTTTAACCCTTAAGCCTCAGTGATGACATGCTGGCCAGTACAAACCCATCTTTGTCCAAACGCACAGATTCAAATTAGAATAAAACGATTCAAAAGGCATCTAGAATGCTTTTCATTGACGATGTGATGCATCAATGAAGTGATGGTGTTTGAATATTTCTCTAAGCAGCATGCAGCTTCAAGGAAGAGTCGCAGCAAAGTGATACAGAATATATATGAGTATGCTATTATCAGACAATTTATTCTTATTATATTCTATGTTTTTATTCTTATTAATAAATCCCTCAAAGATTTAGACATCAACAATGAAGCATATTGTCTGTGTATCCAAAAGTATATAAACCCTTTGTGCCATTGATCTCCATCATTGTTTGAAACTATTAAAAACACTTCAATGAGCACCAAACGTGTATTAATCCACAGATGAAAGGAGTCCCGCAAAAAACGCACTATTTACCAGTGTTTGAGTAACATGACCAAAAAAACTACATTACTCCGAGACGTTCTACTAATTGAAACTATATTTGAGATATTATTTATCTCATCAGCAGGAATTCAATGCGTTTAATATCGAGAGATATCAAAACCATGTTTTGAAACCTGTTGCACATTTTTGCACATAAATACAGAGAACATGCGTGTGTGTGTGTGTGTGTGTGTGTGTTTCCTGGGGAATGTGGAAGTGGTTGTCCTGACTGACAAACAGGATCCAGATCGAACACAAAGCCAAGCTCTCTCTCTCCCCCCCTCTCTCTCTCTCCCCCCCTCTCTCTCTCTCCCTCCCTCTCTCTCTCTCCCTCCCTCTCACATGCATGACGTGTTTGGGTTAAACCACATTTCAATAGAAAAGCACATGCACTGTGTATTTGTGTGAATCTGTACATGGGCCTGTGTGTGTGTTTTCCCTCACAGAAGACTAAAATAGGGAAATTCTTGTTTTTCTCATCACAGGACTGTTTTTTTGTTTTTAGACGAAAGACCCACAGAAAGGAAGTTCTCCCGAACAAAACACCGCTGACGATTCAGCTGGAGAGAAAGGAAGGAGGGAGGGAGGGAGGGAAGAGAAATGGATGGGGAGAGAGAGAAGACAGGAGGAACGACAGAAAAGAGACAGACAGACAGAGACTGTTGTGTCACCGTGTGTGAATGTGCTTGTTGAAAGGGATGAGTCAGTGGAAAGAGCAACAATGAAAATGCAGAGTCACTGCGCTCCTTTCATTCAACTCTCTTATTCTGCTGCTCTTACTTTCTCTACGTCTGGTTCTCTCTCTCTGGCGATTAAAGGCTTCACTCACGTTTCAGCTCAATGTTTCCCTTTTGGATTAGTTTGTCGATCAGTGTGAAAACGTTTCAAGGAGTACTAATAATTAACCTTGAGGTATTCAAGGTTTGTAAGGAAACATTGGTACAGTTGAGTATCGCGATACTCTGCTTTTTGATCCTGTATTGATTATCAAAAACTATGACTTTTCAACTATTAGTTTCAATGCAAATATTTGCATAATCCCCCATAATGCACCGCAGCGTTATGTTATACAGCTATTGGCCACGTTTCTTGTCACAGATGAAGACAAGCATTTGCGCGTTTTGAATCCTCGCTTTATGTCAGAAGTTATTGTGCAAAGAGCGTTTCAACAATCCACTCAGGGCATCAACTCTTTTTAAAAGAAAAAACGATTTCTCAATATGGTTTCAACATTCCACACCACCAGTGTAGAGCTTCGTCTTCCTCTCTCCTCGTCTTCCTTCCAGCAGGTGTCTTCTGTCATCTATCATTCTGCCACCTGCAGTCACAACTCACTGCCTGTTCACCTCATACCCTCCCTCATAGACATGTTTCTGCCTTTACGCACTCCAACTCGGAGAGGCGCTCACCCGTATTTTCCTAATCTAATCTTTGCTCGCCATCTTCCCTCTCCCCCTCTCCCCCTCTCCCTCCTCTCCCTTCCGACGCGATGACACCGACTCTGCGGCGGAAGTTAAACGGCGAGGCCTAATCACCGGCAGCACTGAGTGCAGGCCGGCAGCCGAGGGCATCAGACCCCATTATGAACACGGAGACGGTGGAGCTCAGGGCCGCCTGTTGATGACAGAGACAAACCCTGCCCTCCCTTGTTAAACCATGACACCGTTTAATGCCTCTGTGATTAAATTACAAAAACCGCCACGACTACTATGAACAATATGACAGTCATGGTGGTTATTAGGCCCTTTTTGAATTGTTGAAATTACCAGACAACAGGTGTGTGAACGTGTTGCTTTGAGCTCACGTCGATGTTTCATCAATTAATGATGTTTTGTGTTTATTCCTCTTGGTTCTGTTGGTAGGTTTTTCCCATAGTTTGGTGGTAGATACACATGAAGTAAGTCTTGAGCGGATTTCGAGATACTCATCGTGCCTTTGAAAAAACGATGTACACGAAATCGAGATCCGATATCTCCTCGGGGTGACTCGAGCTTTGTTCGGCCTCCTCCTGAAACACTCCTCCAGCCTGGTGTAGATGTGTCACACGTGGCTCTAATCTTGTCCCGGTGACGTTGTCTGGTGCTGTGATGAGCAATGACTGAACCAAAGCATTCTTATCTCCGTACCGTGTCAGGAAAGGGGCTCATCATCACATGACATGTGACACATTTTATTACCACGACAATAAGGATCGGTTTTGAGTTTCTCTTTCGTCGTCAGAAAACTCTTTTATTTATACCCAAGACGTTCGATATCATGTCAAATACGTGAAAAGAGGGCCAAAGAATCGACAAAGACGAACTGATTTAGTCGGAGAAGTCACATTTGATGAAGTCTCCCGCTCGTCTCACATCTCAACACTTTCTCCCGGAGTCATCTTCGTATTATTGATTTGTGCCTCGGCTACCACTTCAGCTGCATGAGGCCAAGTCTGGGTTTCGACATCCGCTCAATGATAACTGGTCTAAATTACCAGCAGTTCCTAAATTATACCATCCCCACAAGGCCCGTTAGCCCGGGCACAATTACAACCTGCAATTACGGCCTGAAAGGGTTGTCGCATTAGGTGTTGCTCAGAAACCTGCAGAGGTGATTGCAGCTCATTAATCACAACACAATTTGTAGCTGCGTGTGTGTGTGTGTGTGTGTGTGTGTGTGTGTGTTGGGGGGGGGGGGGGCGTGCATCGTTCAGCTGGTTTTCTTGAAGCACATGACTGTTTCAGTGGGGCTAGCTCGCCAGGCTGTGCGTGGTTCGTGGGGCTTTATAGAGGGAAAAGAGTCTCAAAGTTAATTTGAGCGATAACGAGAAGGATTATTGTGAATCTGGAACACTAAGCGAGGCGGGCTTTGCAAGAGATTCAACAAGAAATGATCCAGGCAAACTGAAATGAAAGGATCTCGCAAATAAGTTGTGAAGGTAAATACAGTCAAATTCAAAAGGTGCTTTTTAAAAACATGTTCATTCTCTAACGTGTCCCGTATACCGATTCTTGATCTGAGGCTCGAGGATGATGAAGTCCAAACGCAGAGGAAAGAGGTCATGATAGTGCTCACAGTCAGTGGTGGAGGAAGTATTGAGATAACTCACTCAATGTTACTGTGAGGGACACTGACACCACGCTGCTGGAGGTCCAGGCCGTATTGTTGGGCTCACAGGACAGAAGAGAGGCACGGGAGAACCAGAACCAGGACTGAGCGGGGCAGACTGTCAGACCCTGCAGCAGTGAAATGAGAGCTTTTCTAAATAGTCTGGTGCTCGGAAACACTACCACCTTTGTCCACAGGGGGCGACAGAATCAACACGGAAAGGTTCCTCGTAGTAGCTTTAACATATTAAAAGTAAGCACTTGCAGGAACATGTACTTTGTGACTGTAATGCTATTGTATAAATAGATTAATGATTCTCATGCATTAATGTAGAAGCAGGATTTTACTGTTGTAGTGGGTTGAGGTAGTGGAGCTATTTCATATACAGACAGAATGTTGATAATGGACAATTCTGTGAATCTGGCATTATAGCCAAGAATCACTTGTTTATTTATCATTTATTCAGACAATATTAACTCATGGCCACAGAATATGTTTCTCTAATTTACACATGCCATAAAAAAAGACTCTGAACGAACGACCATCTGCTTCAGACTCGATTCGACTTGATTTACATTTGCATTTTCCCCTCACCGTCTCTCGCTACATCCCTTCACACATTTACACACACACACACACACACACACACACACACACACACACACACACACACACACACACACACACACGCTACAGCGCGTATACCCGTCCTACACGCGCCAACTGTTCGGTCTGAAGCTCGATCTGTCAGTCTGTCAGGTTTTTCGGTTCCTAAGCAACATCTCATCCTCCAGTTATCAGACAACTGTCAACGAGTCTTTTCACATTGACATTTCTTGACAGAGACTAAAAATTCTCACAGTATTGGCAAGAAGAGTCAGACATTACCTCCAGCCACAGATGTCCTCTATTCATAAATTGAGCTGCAGGGCCCTGTTAGGTGTGCACTTTCTTTGCATGATAAGATCACATTTTATTCACTGACCAGCCAGATATTCCCAGTGGATACAAACGTCGCCCCGATGTAGGAGCAGTATCGTTATAAAACCACCGCGTCAACAAAAACAAATACACGGCGACTGCAAACATGATGCATTGCAGCCCCATATCTCAGGAAGGATGTCAGTTCCTTTCTTTTTTTGGATATTTTTCATTTATTAGAAAAACTGGGCAAAGCCTTCCTTAAAAGTGAAATGAAATGAAATAAGTGGATGAAAAATGAAATGAAAAGGGGATACGAATTCATCCCCAATTATTACATTATATGAAGCATTGCAAGAGCAGCATCGGCTTGATGATATTTACCTTTGTAAAGATAGAAAAAAAGTGTCAGAAAAGGTAATAATACCATATGTAATAATAATTATTTGCAACTTATACACAAAATTGTATACAGAAATATTTAAGGAAACATGAATGCAGTCTGACAGCTGAGTGTCTCAGCTGAGAGACCGGGACTCCTGAACTGTAAAGAATGTGGCTCGCTGCACACGCCCCCCATTCCCCTGGCGATGTCAACTCCTCAACTGCTAGGGATGTAAAATTGCATGTCAAAGATTTTTTTGCACATACACATACATCCTTTCTGTGCTTTGTGCATGCAAGTGTGTGGTGTGTGTGTGTGTGTGTGAGCAGTCTTTTCTGCCCTCTCTGGTTGCTTGGACACCAGCATTGAGAGGCCGGCCGATGTTTCACAGTGCCAACCCTCCACTTTACCAAGAGAGAGATGTGTGTGTGTGTGTGTGTGTCTTTTACATATATTTATCTTTACATCTACATCTATTTCTACTGTGCATCTATGTGGGTTTTTTTTAACCAGTTCTAAACGTTTGGGCATGTTGGTGTGTGTCGGCGTCGGCGCAGGAGAGCGTGCTGGTTGTGTGTGGAGACGCTGAGCAACATCTCTGCCAGCATACGGACCGTGGGTGTGGGACAGAGAGGGAGAGGACACCAGGGCCAGACCGGTCCTGGTGGGAGGTGGCGATGTGTGTGTGTGTGTGTGTGTGTGTGGGGGGGGTTGTGACTTGGGTCTGATCTGGCATCTTAGTCAGATTACATAAACTATGAGTCAAACTAATCTTTTATCAAAACATCTGCTGGGTCAGCTGCAGTATGTTTATGGGATTCAGAAGAGGAACACGAACACGATGTTTTCTGGTTTTAAAGGCTGCATTACAGTAAAGTTACATCATTTTCTTAACTTGCCAGACTGTTCTGGCTGTTCTACTATTAGCCTTTACCCTCTTAGTTATTGTATCCAAGTTACGGGTGATTATTTATCTCATTGTGTAACTATTTTGTGAAAGCATCAAAAGTCATCGATAGAGATATTTGGTCAAACAATGTTGAGAGTTTCCCTCATTATCGTTGATTGGCACTTTGGCTGCTGTCCGTTGTGCTGAGGCTGCTTTGCATGATGGGAGCTGCATGAGCGTGCTCTTAATTTTAAAGATGAAGGCCCATGAAAAAAAAATCCATTATGCTGTCTTTCAAAATAACATCCAACGAAGTTGAATGGAGCGAGTTGATTTGAAATGCTGTTCTGTCCTGCAGGCCGATCTTCTCTTTCACCCACGCTGTCAAAATCACTGCATTCACAATTCCGACGTTACCGTGTTCAGCGGTTCCTCGAGCCAATCCATCCCATGGTGTCATTCAGTTAATGTTATTCAGACCCACCATTGCTCAACGCACCCACCTCACCACGCACCACAACCTCCAGCATGTCCGGGAAGACTCAGCCCAGAGCTTCCATCCTCCAGCTTCGTCTCAGCTCGGGGGGGAACCGGTAGACGGACTTCATTCTCTTCGCTTCACCGCTTCAAATCCACAACATGAAATATGTTTGCTGTACCGTGTGTGTGTGTTGTGCGTTCACATCTGACAAAGAGAGCTGTGTTAGTCAACGCTCCAGTCGCCGTGGAAACGGCACACAAACACACACACACACTCAGACAGAGTTTAACGACCTCGGCACAAACTGTGCAGATGCTCGTATCGTTACTCATCTCGTGTGAGTCGATTTGAAAAGAGAGTGAAAGGAGGGATGAGAGGGAGAAGACTTATAATGATGCAAAAAATTAAATTAGTGCAACTGCCAGCGGAGGGTGCTATTTACCTCAGAGGTGCAACAGTTGGGGGGGGCACTGTCACAAACATGCATCCACACATACTGGCTCTGGGTCACACGTGTGTGAACATTTAAGGGCAAATGTCAGTGTGTCTGTTTCGATGCCAGAGGGTGTGTGTGTGTGTGGGTGTGTGTGTGTGGGGGGGGCGGGGGCACTGTCAAGTAAAAGTCTTGTAGTAAACCTTTCTTGTAGTAAACCTTTCCCCCCTTGATGAGATGGAGCTGAATACAGTGAAGGTTGTGCTTCTATGACTGTGTTAATCTGTCACCATGTACTCATGATGAGTCTTTGGAAACACTCCTTTAACAAACAGTGAGAGTCTAACAAAAGATGCTCTTCTCTTGCCTGTTTATTAGAGTTTGACTCATTAATTAAGGCCAGAACATTTCCGCCTCTACTGCACAGATTTTGACAATTTTATTCTGTCCCCAAACTTCTCGGAAGTTTAATACAACATTTCTAGATTGCCCCTTTAATGTGATTAAGTAGGACCGTTGTCTTCATAGACACATTCAACCTCCGCCTTTCATCTAAGATATTCAAAAACATCAACAACTACTTATTGTGAATCGCAGAACTTTACGAAACAGACAATTGTTATTTTTTTATTTCTCACACTATCATAATGCTGGAGACCCCCAGCAAGTGCCCCCCCCCCCCCCCCCCCACACACACACACACACACACACACACACCCTCTGGCATCGAAACAGACACACTGACCAGGAGGAGAGCGCCGATCATATTACATATTGTTATTAATAGCCGCCCTCTCCCCTTTCTCATTGTAAATGAATAGCTGACGAGATCTCACACTGCGCCTCACATCCATCTTTCTCTCTTCCAAAATATGCTCCACGTGCACGAGTCTACAGAAACATGAGCGTGACATCGATGCGTCAGCCGTTCCACATGACACATAATGAATCTCCTCTTTTTTCAATTAAACTCAGACAACTCTTGACGGTTTACTGACGAGAGACCAGAAATGAATGCATCCAAACGATAATAACCTCTTGACAGCATTGCTCATGACATTTCTTGGGTTTATTGGTGCCTCTGATTTAAGTTTAAACTACATTTATCATCCGGTCGGTACACGGTGTAATTAGACTACAGCTAACATGAGGCAAAGTTGCATTTTTGACACCAGAGAAGGGTTATCATTTCCCGTATTTTTGCTCCATTTATATGTTTTCAAACCCTGTTTCCAATCTGTGCTTCTATCAAGTTACTGCCAAAGTCAAACATGTTCAAATATTTATACTGGATGAGAGTGCAGTGGTTGCAGCTGTTGTAATCTGACAAAAAAACAACATAATACTCCATAATCTGACTGTTAACTATCCATATTCATGACAAATACTTTGGTAAGACTGGTCAACACCATCTCGTGTTAAACAGTAGTCCAGCAACTTGAAAAACAGATGACATTTAAATATTCACTAAATTCTTTGCATGAAGCCATTCAATGTCAGTGCGACTTCAACAACACACACCCTGCTTGGATTTGCCGTAGATGCACCAGCGAGTGTGTGCACGACTCTATGTCTCCATTCGTCTCCGTCCATCTGCGCCTACGAAGCAACAGGCTACCCTCTGACCCTCTGCGTGGACGCCATCTTTTCCACAGCGTCGTCCCACACGAGGCCTTATTTTTAGCGAGAGTCCGGCTCCTCTGCAAAACTTAATATGGGAATGGCATCTTGGAGCTCCTATTTCCCCAAGCTCTCATCGTACGT
This sequence comes from Lycodopsis pacificus, assembly GCA_028022725.1. NCBI lineage: Eukaryota > Metazoa > Chordata > Actinopteri > Perciformes > Zoarcidae > Lycodopsis > Lycodopsis pacificus. The sequence goes on along the minus strand of CM051710.1, from coordinate 14,108,157 downwards.
CCATCTATACCGTCAGTCCTCCAAGACACTGAGCTGGTATCTGTGGCTCTCCAAACACCCAACACAACCACTGTCCCTTTTCATAGTCACGGCTTTAAACAGGTGGCCGTATGAGCTAAGCATGGCCCCTCCCATCTTACTACCCGTGCTATTTTTCGGACCACTGCTCAGGAGCCCCCCCCCCCCCCCCCCCATCCCACTCGCTGTCGTCTTACTTTTTTGGCAGCCCGTCTGGCTTGTTCACGGCTCTTGGGCGAGTGGGATCTCGACCTACTCACATACTGATGGCCCCTCCCCCATTTTTTGGCAAGTGGCATCAGCAAAACCACGTGTAGCTCTTTTTTAAAGGGGGGAGTGTCACCGTCGGACCTGCTCTTCTCTAGCCGGTGGGGAAAGGAAGCGGACTGTGTTCCTAACGCTCCCTGCTTGACACCAACTTGCATATTTTTTCCCCTTCTACTTAAGGCTCTGAGAAGGTAGCCATGAAGTGGGGCTGGGTGTTTTTGGGGGTCTTCCTATCCTTGGGGACCCTGACCTGGGGGGAGATTGGCTTGGAGATCCCCGAGTACGATGGCAAAGACCGCGTCCATGACCTCAACGCCAAGAACTACAAGTCCGTCATGAAGAAGTACGACGTGATGGTGATCTACTACCACAAAAACGTGGACGGGAACCGCAGTGCCATGAAGCAGTTTCTGATAGAGGAGCTGGCTTTGGAGGTGGGTCGCCGCCAAAGCATGACAGTGGATGGATTGGTGGCCCATGTGGGGCAAGGATCACAGTGGGAAGCTGGGAAAGAAGGGACGGGTTTCACATGGAGAATTTGGCTCCGGTTTGAGATTCCTGGATGCAGTCATGGCTTTTGCACTTAGAGTTTCAGATAAGTGGGTTTACGGATGTTGACAGGTAAGGAAGAAGGCAACAGGTGGAAAATATGGGGCGAGGACAAGTTGGGGTTTCGTGGATCCTTTAGGTGTGGCAGCCTGCCAAGTATGACTGGATAGATGCGGACCTGAAGGAGGCAGGTTGAAAATGTGGGAACAGGAGACAGGCTGGAGGGAAGCATCGACTATGAGAATGATTCCGACCATTATTTCAACTCTCTGTAACAGAAAATCCCACAATGTGGCCTTCGGAATAGCTATAAAGACTTTTGCCTTTAGATGTGATCACAGGACACTTTGTACAACCTCGTTTCTTTCAAGCCTTCCTCGGCCTTCTTCATGCTCGTCAGGATAGCCTATAGCTCATGAAGCTACTGTAGAGTCCGTTTGGTGACTGCCAATGAAATGACAGACCTCAAAGAGCCTCACACATCACTTATATCTCCTTTTTGTCTGTTTGGTAATTGTGCAAGTTCTTCACTTTCATGGCATTCAGGAAGCGTTTCACGGCAGGGTCAGACCAAGTCAATCATTGCTAACCAAATAATCTAAGATACCATAGATGGATGTAGTCCTGTGATTGGATACTACATTAGTACAATACCTAATCTAAATCCATATTCAAATGAAAGTTAAATTTATCTACATTGAGCAAAATTCCAGGACAATCTTGAATATGTTGTACTTCCTATGTCTTGTATTGTAGATTATGTTTGCAGATATGGTGCATCGTACAGCTCAGTTTAAAAGCCTTTCGTTCTTCAACTGCCATTGCTGAGGTGCTTATGAGCTCTGAACTTACTCCAGTACTGCTGCTAATCAGCGGGCAGTAGAAAAAGACAATGCATGCTCTGGGAACCCTTATTGGATAAATAAATCCAACAAACTCTTTACTTGCCGGCCCTGCAGTCGATGCACCTGGGCCCCACTGTATTCACCACAGTAATCCTCTGCCTGCCAGAGCAGCAGTGTCTTCTTACAGAGGCGCAGTGTACCTTACACTGGCCTGCATAAGTCACCTCTGTAAATAGCCCGGGACAGCTATGCATGCTTAGCAAGCGGCTAAAAGCCCTCCTGGGACAGATAGAAAGTTTAGGGCCATATCTCACCTCAACTACTGCTCCCACTGCGCCATCAGTTCTCTCAGGCAACACACACTGTTCTGTTTGGTATTACGCAACCCCTCTGGGTGCAGGCTTGAATGCTAAACCATCATTTACACACCCAAGTCATTGCCGGATCAATGTCCTGTCGGTGCTGCCAAGTTGTGCTTCTTGGCTTGAGAAAGAGATGCTTACTGGAGTGGGTCCCTGCTGGACTGTCACTCTATTACTGACTTCCTGCCAGTTGGGACCACACAGCCAATCAGGAAAGAGCACTAGAGATTCTCAGGGGGAGGGGGGGGGGTGCTTAAAATAGCTGGTCATTACCACCTATGAATGAGGAAGCATTAATGATTAAAGGGAATCATATCTATCTGCACCACACTGTACAGTTACACTATTCATAAAAATCCATACTTTCAGTTGAGTGTATCTTATGTTTTGCTGGATCAATGCATGTTTTCAGTTTCGTGCCGGAGCAGATAATTTAAAGATGTGCTTCCTGGAGCCGTTTCATTGGGTTTTTACTCACACTGTTAGTAAATGGCCCGTCTCCATCTTCCAACCCACAGCTCCCTCTTTGATAGAAACAGAGTAAATTACATTCAGCAAATTAGTCGACATATCTTGCAGGCGCTGCCACACGTAGATTGCTTTTCTCCACGCTTTTGTCAGCGTGAATATAAGTATTATATAGTATAGCTGTCACGAGATCGTCATGTTGTACAAATGCTTATGTTGACAGAGAAGGTTACAGCGCAGGCACGACAGTAATCTCTGCATTTTCCACTCAAATAGGTTGTGTGGTGGAGAGAATTATCCTGTCGCTGCCGAAATATGTGCAACATGTCACCTTTAACCTCAACTGGTGTCTTAGTCTGTGAACAATAATCCTGTCGATCCTCGCAGCTGTGATATGCTGAAGGCTGAGCTTTTAAATCCACTAAAGGCTGAATGATGACAACATAAGATAATAGTTCATATGTTTTGGCTTTGTGTGGGAAACTTTGCTTCTGCTGACAGAACTAAAACACACGTGAATATTAAATCTTAGTTAACACTAAAAAACAAAGAAATACAGCACATAAGGAAGAGGTTGAGGGAGCTGCAGTTGCAAACAGTTTTGGCATGAATTAATATGATTGGACGCTAAACACAGTCAAATTATTACATTTGAAATATAAAAAGTCCCCATTTAATGTTGAGAACGCTGGTACTGATTATGATCTGTCTGACTTTCTGACACTCATTCTCTCTTTCTCTCTCTGTTTGAACTCTGACCTTTGTCATACAACATACTGTTAATGTGCTCATCATTCACTGCGCCCCACACAGCTCAGATTGCACTGATCTTTTACTTGCCACCCTCGGCAAGTTGATTATTAAGTTCAAGATAAAAAAAGAAAAAGACGTCTGAGAACAACATAGAGGTACGGCAAGATAAAGCCGAGTCAAATATATGTAACATAATCTTTCAGCCATGATAAAACATGGCGCTACATGGCATACTCATCACATACTGTAATTGAGAAGGCTGCTTCCTGAAATAGAAAAACACTTTGAGCTACACTGCAGGGTTTCATCTTCACGTTGACGCCATCAGAGAAGGATGCTCTGACGGTCGGTTAGCCCACTCGAATATCTCAACTGTTTAATTGGGTTGTTATGACATTTCCTTGCTGATATTCATGGTCCCCAGAGGGTAACGCCTGCTAACTTTGGTGATCCCCTGACGTTTCCTCTGGTTTTACCATAAGGTTGACATTTTGGTTTGTTTAGGGTAATAGCTTGACGACCGTTGGATAGATTTGCCATTAAGTTTGGTCCATACGTAGATACACTTGTTCCATAGAGACACCATCAGGTCAACATTTGTCCAATTATAATTTGTAAAATAACTTTTGTTTATGACCAAACTAGTGATATTCCCATCAGCCTCAGCTGTATGAATGAATGAATGAATTTTATTTGTAGAGCGCTTTTCACAGACATAATATCACAAAGTGCTTAACAGAGCAGACATTTAAAAGCATAAAAAACACAATGTGACCCTAGGGTCAATAAATTATATACACAGAGAAAAATAAAAAATTAAATAAAAAATAATAAAAAATTAAATAAAAAATAATAAAAAATAAAATAAAAAATAATACAAAATAAAATAAAAATGTAAAACATATTTTAAGAGCAGGTCTAGGACATGGGTTTACTTTTTACACAAACGCCAGCCTAAAAAGGTGGGTTTTGAGCTGGTTCTTAAAAGTATTTGTGTACTTGGTGCTAGTTATGTAAATCCATTGTCATTGTGAGCATCTTATCCTGCTGAAGCTAGCGTTTAGCTCCATGCACTGCATCACCAAGTTGCTAGCTTGGCTTCTATTATTCCCAGCAGTATGAACAGCACCGTGACTGGAACAGAAGAAAAAGCCTGAATTCATTGATCACTACATTGCCACCAGACAAAGTCTTCCTGTAAGAGATGAGCGTAAGGTAAAGACTGCCCCAGGGCTGTTTCTTCTCCTTTTTACCCCCTCATGTTATTAGCTGAGAAAGGTGACACAGGTGCACACAAGGCAAGTCAACACGCAGTCTCATAACGTGCAGCGAATCGTCCTCCTGCTCTGTCTTTTCTAATCTGCCTCCATCTACTGAGAGAGCTGGGAAAAAGGTCAGACTGTCGCTGTGGTAACCGCTCTCCAAACTGACTGTCGGAGCTCTGCTCCTTTTCACCGGCACGGAACATTTCATGCTTTCATTTGAAACAACAGTGGATGGAATTGATGGAGGGAGAGAAAGAGGGAGGAGGAGGAGGGGGGGGATAACGTACTGTGTGCACTGAATCATCCCAATCTCTCAATGCTATTCCTCTCAGTAAAACCAAAACTTTCATTTTAAGTCAATCAAATGTAAAGCCCAGTAGCAGCGCGTATAAATGCATATCGATGAAATAAGATGTAGATCAATAAAAAAGCAAAGAAAACGCACTGCAGTTATTAGTTGTGCATCCTAAATTATTTTGCTTGTAGGTTATGTTTTTGAGAGAATAATTTGGAGTGTTTTAGTGGTTGTAATAAAGCCTTTTACCAAACGTAGCCGTTTAATCCGTTCAAATCCGACTTCATAAAAACAATCGCTATCATGAATGTAAATATGGGATTACAAAGCAAAGCTCCTGTCAGTATGTTCTGTGGCTCTTCTGCTTCCCCAGTGGAAGCATTAACAGTAAAACATAGAAGCAATGGAGTGGCCTTAAAATATGTACGTGAACTTAGGTTTAGGCAGCAAAACCGCTCAGTTACGTTTAAGACAAATGTCACTAACGTAACTCTGACCGTTGCAATTTCACCAAGATGTTTGATTTGTGTGTCCACCGAAAAAGGATCCAAATTGACTTTCCATTGGCATTGTTTCCGTGGTGCAGACATGTCATTTCACATGTGCCGCCACCATGTGCTGCTCTGCTAAGAGGTCATCTCACATATTTCTGTGAGAGCAGGTTGGAAATATTACCCTAAAATGTCTGAATATCTCAGTTTAAAATGCTATCGTTTTCTCTGTGTGCACCTTTGATCAACTCCCCCTTTTGCTAATTCTAAACAGATGCTAAAGGAATAGATCGTTTGCCGAATCACTGCAGTATATCATGTATACAGCCGTCATGTGCAAATTCAAGTCCCTTTTTACGTGATTCTTGTTTTTAAACGAGTCAGCCGTCCGTTTTCCATCTTGTAACCTGCCTATTTCCCGGGCTAAATAACTAAGAGGGGTGGGATATGAAGATAAATCGGTTCATGTTGTTAGTAACCAGGTTATTTAAAGCCCTGTCAAGCTCTTTACAATTCTCCGTTCACAGAAAGTGTAACTCAGTGCCAGAATGAACTCATATGTCCTGTACAACGCCGACCCAATGCGCCGACCTGTGAACCTGACAGGCGGCCAGATAACGAGCATTGGCTCTGATTTGAAGCGAAGACATAGACACTCCACATCCAGAATGCATAAGTAGGATCGGATCTCATTACCACAAGTAGTCTTGGACAAGACTGGGTCAACAGGCCAAGTCCCCATGGCCCGTTCACCTCAGAAACATCACATTAGGTAGATCGCTTCAAGCCACTTTGTGTCCTCCAGGACAAACTGTACTTTACTCTTTGTACAACACCGGTTTAATCTGTCCTCATTCAGGTAGCACAGCTGTCAAAACTTTACGTTTCCCTCCTTCAAGTTGTGCGAGAGCAACGTCGTCTGGACCGCCCCGATTAACCGTGAAAGAGAGGCACCGAATTAGGGAACTAATTTGTCCGATGTGATGCCATTAAATGTGACAGGAGTTATGTTCAGACGACGCGTCCTTGGTTTTTTGCATGTCAAAAGGCCACCAGGATTAATAATAGAAGTGGTTGCCTATTGATTTCGACGGTCTCAGCTGCTGTTGGAACGATATATTTTGCTGCCTGATGCACTGTCACAATGAGGACCAGTGGTAAATGCTTCATTCGATAGTGCTAAGCTATCCCAAACTATGTTTTTTTTCACCTATCTCTACCTAAAAATATATACGTCTCATTAATCACAGGCATGACTGTACCTTTACTCGCCTCGCGGATGCACACAGTAGAATATGATACTTGGAGATAGTGTGATTTGGTCTGTTCAGGAGAGGTGTTATGTACAGATTGGTTCACCAGTTGATTGACCGAATCTCTACCAGGCATGACGTCGCCTCTTCGCACCCTTTCTACATGAACTGAGCTATTTTGTTTGATTGAACCACAGCGGAAGCATAAGCCCCTCTCTGCAGATGAATAGTGTCGTGAAATTTCACGAGCAGACACTACAGACGGCATCTGAAAAACACTCGATGGCTTCATCATCGCTAGCGCTCCGTCGAGCAGCTGTCGCCTGCACCTGAAGTGTGGCTGCGATAGTGAGCATTGAGTGGCTCATATCCACCAACTCGTGACAGAAATCCTGCTCTACAGTTCTGTAGTGTCCACAGAGGGTGAACGATGGTAGAAATTATACTAAAGTTGGTACGACGCAGAGTTTCGACAGTGTGGCAAACACAAAGGCACTGTATGCATGCAGTCATGTGGCTTGATTTCTAAGTATGGAAGTTTCCTCATGCTGTCGTCTATCGCTGCCAAAATGTAGGAGTTTCTGTTGAAGCTGTGCTTTAAATTGTTTCGTCGGATTTTTGGGTAGAAATAGCCAATATTCTCGCTGATGGTCTCATTTACTCACACAGGCATCAGAATTACACTGAGACTGTTTCATGACCAGTTGGAAGCTCCTCAACTTTGAATCGAATGTCCACAAAGAGCGTCTCCGCTTCCAAAAGCTCGTCCGCATTTCATCACAATTTGCTGAGGCGGGAGCTTTTGCAGCTCAGCGAGCAACCTGTCCGCAGCTCCCAACAACAGGCCAAAATAGTTCCCGTCGTGCAAGGCATGAGAGGCCGCATGCTGCTTCTGCCATCCTAAATTTACCCCTGCCACGTCCCCGCCGCTCCCAAGCCGATGGCTGACTCACCGTCTTCATCTTCAAGTGTTGCAAACACGTACTGTGCTTGCACCATGCGACATGCGGTGCGCATCATTTTTTTGCTTCTCCCACTAAATGCTCCTTTTCCCTGCTTCTCCTCCGTTATTCGTGTCAGCGAACGTCTTCTCATCACTTATTCACGGGAGAAAAATGTCAAGGAAATGTAGGAGGCGACGGTGCACCATGAAAAATGTAAATGCGATTACGACGTCGATAGCCCGACTTACATCTTCATGCCGCAAAGAGACGGGCCTGAGTAAAGATAGTGCAGCGCGTAAGTGCTTTACATCGCAGAGTGTAAGTGAACGTCTCTGCTTCTTGCTACTTTATCACCACATTCATAAGATGTATTTATAGAGCTGCAAATGATTGTCACAGCACTTGTCCTGTTAACATGTCTGACAGAAGAGTTATTCATAGTTTTAATTAAGGATTGCTCCATTTTGTAACCCATAATACAAACTCCTCATAGTAGGAATAGCACGGGGTCACATGTCCCAGTAAGCCTCAAGCACGACACCAGGAAACTGAATCAGCTAAATGGAATTCAGCCATAGTCCAATTTATTATTTGACAGTGTTGTTTTGTGTGAAATAGGCCCATTTATGTATTTCAGTGGGATTGTGCATGCCTAATAACTGAGGTGATTTACTGGGACACTCAATGATATTCGCTGCAGACGCACATTTCCTACTATGGCGAGTAAATCATTTTAATGTCAGCAGTAAAGATCACTTTTCTACAGTATCGTCACCCATCAACTCAAAATAACTTCAAATAAACACACCTGCTCGTCCTTTGAAAAGTTTGTTGCATGCAACACCTGCTGGCTTCTACTTGACTCATCACCCCGACTCTAACAGCAAAGATTGTTGTGCGGGATGTTTGTTGCTGTCTGAGTGAGTCATTCACAGATGGTCCCAGACACACGTGTCCTCGCAGTGTGTTGTGGTGAACCAGCTTGTGTGCCTGTGAGATTTCCAACAGCTTTCCGTGTGCGTTTTCGTCACATCTTCCCACCAGACCGAGTTGGAGAAGGGAAAATAGAAAACGCCACGTTAAAAGAATCAGACGACAAGATGTCTTCTAGATTTAAAGTCTCCAGAAACGTTCAAAGAGCATTATTCCTGTGCACAATTCTGGATCGCCAGCTTTAAAGACAGTGCAGCTACTAGCTGATACAACGGTGTTGTATCTGAATCTTTCACAACCAACCAGGCGCAGTGTTATGTAACAGCACGGTGTGGAGTCCTGATGTGCAGCCGCCATTATTAATTTACCATCTGGCTTCTAATTGTTGCACAGATCCCAGGACATTTGCTCATGCAGGAAGATGGGCAATCGTGTTGCTTTGAAAACCTATTAATGTTCCTTGATTTACAGATTCAGCAATTATTTGGGTGGTAGCATGTTTTAATAGGATGCAAGTGTGATTTTGCTGCCCACTATTACCCACTAGTGTGTGTACTGGCACACATACTTTTACTGTGAAACATATACCAAGGCACACTGTGGGGTTTTCACTTCATGCTCTTACCACCATGCAACCATTTGTTTCTGTTATTCTTATTGCAGTGAACAGTGTTGACAAGTGTTTTTTGGAGGATTGTACAATTTGATTAAAAGCGTATCTGCTTCTTTATAAACATCAAGATGTTTGGCGCAAAAATTTAAAAAAGTCCTGTAATGTAAAGCATATAAATGTGCCACAACGTGCAATATGGTTTACCTGCATTTAACCACGTCAACACATATGTGCACTGTACACACACACATGCACACACACTCTCCCTCGCAGCTCAGAATGTTTTAAACTTTGGGTACAAATATTAAGGACGATTAAAGCTAACTGCAGAGCTGGCTGTTTCTCGGCAGCCGGCGTGGAAGCTACTAGAGTCTGAGTGTGTGTTTGTGTCCCGGGGGTTCTCACTGAGTGACTTGCATCATAAGGTGACGCACACGTACATCAAACTGCTCGGTTGTTTACTAAAGAAGCAGACAAGGCCTCCGCGGGAGCAACAAACTAAGAAGACTCAGAGGCTCAGATTTAGACCGGCGACAGAGAATGCAACCCGAGACGAGTCAACGACACATAGGGTACAGGGAGAAGGTGAAGAAAGACTGCTGGATGGGTGCATGTATACCATCACCAGGACCATGAATACATTGAACGTCAACATTTTTGCACTCGGTCAGAGCGAGTGGTATGGTATAATATGTGGTATAATAGCGAGTGTAAGGTGCGTGGAAGTCCACTAAGTGCCGGTTGGAGCGGTCAATCGAACACAGGACCTGCACCCAGGAGACAACTTTACGCTTGTAACGTAACGCACGGTCGTTTCATTGTTACTACATTATTTTAACTCAACCGAATCCTTTTTTTAGGCACTTTTGTTAATATTAAAAAAGACGTTGTCGGGTAGAATTTCTAACTTTTACACCAATAAAGTTCAGAAAGACTTTCAAGGATGGCCATGTCTACAATGCATTAGAAACATTCTACTAATTATACATCTAAAAATCAGCTCATGGCATCGTAGACTAGTTATAAACACTACTAAATAGTCATAATGCTTCTAAACAATAACACATTACAAAGCATTTAATAGTAACTTAGGTCAAGTATCTCGTATCATTTTGCAAAGATCTAGTGCATTATAATTCTCACAGCTGAGATGCACGACACTATACTTATTTCAGTTGGAATTTGTCACCGTTTACACTTGTTTTAGGTAGAAGTGGTTCCTTTTACGCTTGTGTCTGGTGGTATCTGAAACAGAGCGTCGTGGCTCCAATTCTATGAGTCCAACCAGTGCAGCAGTTTGACCAAAGTAAACAATCTGCAGGCTAACCTGCATCGAGTAGTGTTGAGTCAGCATGTGGACGGCTATTTAACAAGAAACGTGACCCCCCCCCCCCCCTCTACTGCACTGCGATCCCTCCACCCTCTCCTAGCTCACCATCCGGTGCCACAGCCAAGTGCAGCGGGGACCCAGAGCACGTTTTTCACAACTCACCGTGGCACTCTGCCCTCGACAAGCTGACACTGACTGGGCACTGGGCGACGGAGACCAAGCGTTCACACACTGGTGACCTCTCACTTGGCGCCGTGTGCCCAGACTTCTGCACGGAGGTCGGGACGATGGCGAGGGAACAGAAGAGGAAGGGTGTCGGGACAAAATATGCAGATGGGACAGATAGGAGTTGACGGTGAGAGGCAACGATGCCAGAAAGCAGAAACGAGAGATGTTTGAGAGAGGACGAAACTAGAAGGAGACGACGGCTGCGAAGCGTTAACTCGCGTGTCAAGCGTCTCCTTCCATTCATCAGCCCAGTCTGCCTTCCCCTCCTTCCCTTTCCACACGCCTTCCTATATGTAACAGATCTTCACTTCTGCCCTTATATAGCTGTAGGACTCCCTGCTTCGCTTCCTCCCCACTGCAAGCACCCGGAACTTCTCCTCTTTTATAAATACCCCAGTGTTAAGAATATGGCCATGCGGCAACAGGGAGGGGAATCGTTTTGGAGTTTGGAATATGTTTTCATTAGTTTGATGTGTTCAGGAGAACAGCGCTGTTAAAGTCAACTCGACTGACGTGACGAACCGTCAACGTCCGCTTTTGGATTCACCCGAGACACGAACAGCGGTTTCCGGGATGACAGTCCCGTGTTCGTTTGACTAATCCACCAGAGGAACTGTGCGTCGGTGTGAGATGCAGAGGAGCACTGATCAAGACGCGGTATTTGAGGCATAGGCAGTGAGAACAGGTCAAAACAGCAGCAGTTCAGCTAACCGGCTGCAGCTTCATCCTGACCTGACAGATGTGACTCTTGGCATTAAGGTGTATTTCCCAAAATACTGAACTCAGCAGATTAAACTGAAACTACCAGCACAGCTAAGCAGAATAGGAACAATGAAACATGTTCATTTTACCCTTGGAAGTAAAAAGAAGCCTTCCCCTGAATGGAACCTTTCCCATCAGCTGTTACATGGCGATTATCTTGCTTTAGGGTTTCACAGTAATAAGGCCACTCCTCCGAACCAGATTAGAGAAGAATTGGCCAATCATGAGCTAATGTGTCTCAACTGTGGAGCCCAAGATAATGGATGGCATTATTGCCTGTGAAGAGCAACATAGCACGACTATTGGCACTGCACTAGCTATTTGTTGCGGGTGCTTTGGGGCACTTGCCCGCGTATGAATGCTGCTTTGCAAGGCGCTACATAGCGCTTCTGACTCACTTCATTCAGAGTGTAACCTCGCATTTAACGGGGCGGTCATCTTTTCACGCTAAAGCAATGAAATGGAGCGCAAACTAGCATTGGAAGTGGGAAACGTCAATGTGAATTTGTATAACGCTGTGAGAAATACAGTGCTGTTCATCGCTTAGGTCTGTATATTTACAGTGTGTACGTACGTGCACGTATGCGGCGGCTTTACTTTCGCACAGTGTGCGCTCCTCTCCTTTCCACCTGTTGCAGCGCCTCTTCCCCCTTCGACATCGTTGGCTCGAGTTCTGCCCCTCTTGTTCTTCTGGGACCCCCGCTGTCTGTACTCCTCTCACGCCGGCTACGAGGCCTGTCAATTGTTGGCTTCGGTTTCACTCCGTTTTAGAAAGTGCAAGGCGGCAATCTGAAGCTTTTGCTTTTAAGGCCTTGAAATTAAGATGAAATGCTAAAGGGGTTGCTCGTGTAAATGAAACTGAAAGTGTGCTTTCAATGGAGTTCTGAGACTAGGAAACGTTCATCATGGACAGATGAGACGCTGAGATCAGTCAGAGATCAGTTGTGATACTAAATACAACTTCCTCTTCATTCCCTTCACTTTCCCCTCTCTCTCTCTCTCTCTGTGTCTCGCTGTCCAGCTCGCAGCCCAAGTTCTGGGCGACTTCGAAGAAGAGGACATCGGGTTCGGCCTGGTGGACGAAAAGAAGGACTCTAGTGTTGCCAAGAAGCTTGGTAAACATTGGACAGTCTTTGTAAATGTGGGATTCGATCTGTATTAAAGTGAATA